>BQKN01000516.1:1160-60651 GCA_022839385.1 Asparagus kiusianus | reverse complement strand
GATACTATATTATAATATATAAAATTAAATAATATATTATTAAAGTATTATATTAAATATATTATTCATATCAATTATTATATAATGTATCATACTAATATAATGTTAATTAGTAATTATTGAATAACATATTATATTTTGTATAAATAAAATAATGTATTATATTATTACAATATTATATTAAATATATTTATATTATATTATATTAATTATTATATAAAGTATAGCATGCTAATATAATATAATATAATAATAAATAATAGTAATTTGTAAGTATATTATAATATATTATATTTTAATATAAAATAAAATAATATTTATATTATAATAATATATTAAATAATATATTAAACCAATTGGATAAGTTAATTTAGGGCCTGTTTGGTACTTTTCTGAAAAAAATGGGAAAACTGAAATAGAGAAATGAAATGTTATCAAGACATTTCCAGGGGGTTTTCCAGCTTTCATGTATTTTGTTTGTTACACATTGAAATCAACCCCTTGAAATGTATTTCTTTGTTTCTACATGTTTGTTTCACCACTTTAGAAACAAAAAATCACTCTCTCATTTACATTTCCATTTCCAATGTTTGCCATGCACAAATACCCCAACCTGAGAAGCGTTAAATGCTAAAACCGAGGTGAGCTTGCCACCCCCAAAACCTTCAGCAGGAATTATTTCAACGGTTCACAATGCAACGGTCATATTTTAACAACCGAGCAGAGATAAAGAGCTGGTAACGGTCACAATGGGAGGTATATATTGTGTTGGCTGAGTTCGTGCCTGTTGCAACAAAGCTAGGAGCTCCAAATAACTAGAGCCTCTTCATTTTGCTTCCTCCTTCAAAGAAAAAAAATCCCCCAAGGGCTTTCGCATACATCAGTGCTTTAACCATGGCTGTTGTCCAAAGAGGTATGAACAAATCTCCTGAGATAAAATATTTATGCAATATACCAACACCATTGAAGCTGTGTAAAGTAGGGTCAAACAAGGGCAAATATTTTTGGGGTTGTGTAAAGTTGGGCCGAAGATGAGAAAGAAATAATAAATACTGAAACCAGGAGAGCAGAAGCCTCTCTTCAATCCGCATCAGGAATTCAAGATCTGGAAACAAAGCATTTGCGAAGAGAATTAAAGCATGCAATTCAACAAATTGACTACTTGAAAAAGTGTATTCTAGTTTTAGGGATATTCAGTATTTTCCTTGTTCTTGTAAACATTGTAATCTGCACCTTGAAAATATAATGAAAATATAGTGCAAACATTCTGGATGTAAGATGGAATGCAATTTAACAATTACGTTTTTGGTGAAACAAAGCTATTCCAATACCTAAATTAAAAGCCCATGTAATCTCCTGTATATAATCATCAGTGGAGAACGTTAAGCAATTGTGCTCAGGTCTACGTCAACTTCATCACATATTCTTCCCCAGCAAACGATAGCATGAGAATGTTGGCTGCATTCCACAGTGTGGACTGCCTCGTCATAGCATTGCATGCAATGTTTACTGGTTTAGAATATCAGAAAACATGACGTTCATCACTGCACAAATGGGACTCAGAAAATCAGAAAAAGTAGAACACAAAAAGGCTTCAATGTTAAGATAAAGCAAGCAAATGCTAAGACAAAGCAACTGAAAGAACAGTACTATCAAAACATCTTCAGCAAAGGAGTCAAAACAGCAGTTAGGGAACTTAAAGTGTTTAAGTACAGCAAAAAGTAGGGTTTCCAGCAGTTGGGCAACTAAAAGTGGCAAAAAATGGGGCAAAAACTAGGGTTTCCAATAGTTATAGAACTAATTAATCTATAATGCCAAAACATTAAGAACAGGAGAGGGAATCAGCAAATGCTAGATGAAGCAAGCACAACATGAAGAATTTTTCAAAGCTGAATAATTGAAGGTTGGGTCTGCCACGCCAACTGAATGTATGCAATGTTTGCTGGGTAAGAATATCAGAAACAAGGCCCACTCATCAGTGAACTCTTGTTGACACTGAATGAACTTTCCCAATAACCAAAAACCAGCACTGAATGTCACAATGGCAGTAGCTATATGTGAACAAATAACTAACGTGCAAAAGGCATAGATAAAGCATAAAGTGCAGCAGAGTGTCAAATCAGATCAATAGCTCTCAAAATGTGTCCGCGGAGCAAGAGTCACGTGCTCTCTAAAACAATTACAAACATACCAGATATCCAGATCTTAACAACAAAATAGCCTCATGTTTTTCTACTCGAGCAAAATCTACATGGTAATAGCTACCTTCAAAGGTCCCTGCAAAAAACATAAACAATCAGCAAGCAAGAATGAACTTGTTATCACAAGTGTAAAAGCACAAGTGCAAAATCCCATCTTAACCCCCACTCATTTACTGCTCCCTCCTTGCATCTGCATGAAATTGTCCAACATAGCTCTTTGGCCAAAGTTACTCTTCCCTATAAAATGCCTCGCTTTGGTTTCATTTTCAAATGTGGCATCATAAAAAAGCTTCAAGACTTCTATAGGGTAAGTTTCTTTGTGCCTAAAGATGTTTGCTGACAATTTCTCAGTCCAGTGCTGATTAACAAGATTGAGAGATGTGGAAAAGTGTTTAACTTCATCCACCATTTGTTGCATGACGTCACAACCATGGTCTGCCTTCTTCGTGCGACCTTTCAACGATTGTAATTTTTTATGACCTTGCTGGAGGCTTTATCATTATTGGTTTGAGATTTCTTATCCTCATCTAAAAAATTACTTTTGGGAGGAGATTTGTGAGGCACAGACATGCTACCATGATGATCATCGTCATCATCTCCAAGATTGATTGCATCCTGGCCCCCAAATTTCTCCATAGAGGTGTTGGCAAAGTTCCCCCTCGCTTGGTCATCCCCACAAATGACGGCTAGGTTCTCATAATGTCTCAGCGGCTTATTTATATAATCTTTAAGCCTACTCTTATTTTTATCCTGCATGCAAGCAAATATATGTGTAGTTATTTGTTTGAAAAAAAAAGGAATCAACATTTTGCGATTGGTCATGCTGCATTTACCTCATTCCATGTATCAAAGCTTTCAGGATCAACCATGATTATTTGCGTTGCATCATCCCAACCTGCGCCACTGATATTACGCGCAGCTTGCATGTCTTGAAACTGAGAACGAAGGGTTTTCATATGGTTAACAACACTCTAGGTAGCAAATGATGTACCAAATTGCTTGTTGACTTCAGCGACCGTCATTGCGAATGCATGTTGCTTAAAGTTTTTGTCCGGCTTAAGGCCAGACCTAGCCAAATTAGCCAAAAAGGGTATGAGAACGTCATCGTGTGCAGGGGTCCACCATCTGGTTGAGGACACAGATGAAGATGCTTCACCCCGGGGTATTTTTCTTTTCTTGTGGGCCAAAGCCTTGTGTTTTTTGGGCGAACTAGCTGAAGTGGCTACTACTTCATCCCTTTCCAACCGTTTATTGCTACCTGAATCAGAAGTAGTCACTGTAATACTAGTTGGAGAATGAAAGTAACCGATGGAATTAGAGGCTTGAAAAGGTTGTGGCATAGATGGGGTGTTACTGAGCATGTGCATGTAAGATGAAATTGGGTGAGGCATAGGGAAAAGTTACCATCGGTGTGCGGAACATTTGGAAAAATAGTGGGTGGTTGCACGAAGGGGGAGGATGGTTGGAATATTAGGTTGAATGGGTGATTGAACCCACTGCCGGACGGAAGCACGGGAGAGGGGGGTTGGCCCCTAGATGTCAGGGAGTGGGTGATGCTTCTCACGTTGGAAAGATCAATCGCATCATTGTTTGCATTATCAGCCATTTCCTATAGCCCAACAATTCAAATGTTAGTCCAAAATCAATACTATGATTGTACTTTACAAGTGATGACTTTAGAATGGAGTAACAAATTATGTGAGACAGTAATTAGTATAACAGATCCGTTATCTATAATAGTACTATCAAATACATGACATAAAATAGTAATGAAGTACATGACATAAAAAATATGTGAGACACAAGATATCCACCATAATAACTAGGTATAGTTTGAGGCCCTAACCAACAAACAAGTCACACAGGTGGATATAACCAGCACACATTAATATAGCAACAAACACAGCGTGCGAAATACATTACAATAACCACAACCATAAGAAACGAAGAGCAACTGAAGGAAATTGTAGCAAATCACATCGCAGACTCAGTCGTGTCACCATGTCGGTATTTACAACAATAGTCAAGCCACATTTCTGTTGCGATATCATCTCTGCATGATCTCCACTCATCCTTGGAGGCAACTTGTTCTCTAACAGATTGGGACTGAGAAAAATCCATGACGTTGATATCTTCATTGATTGCCTCTTCAGTATCATCCTCGCAAACGTTGATATTCTCATTCAACAAGTCATCGTCTGGGTCTACTGTTGCAATGTAGTTATGTAGGACCGTGCATGCCAACACAATGTCGACTTGGGCCTTGAAGGGGTAGTAGGGTTTTGCAGTGAATCTTGAAATGATTATTCAATATCCCAAATGTAGCTTCAATCCTAGACCTCAAAGAGGAATGTCTAAGGTTGAATAACTCCCTCCTATTTTGAGGTGTTCTCCCAGAAAATTCCTTGAGATGATAACGGACACCGCGATACGGGGATATAAATCCCGGCTGAGTGGTGTACCCCGCATCACACAAATAGTATTTACCTATATAATGCAATGTATTTTAAGGAGAAATGTCTTAGTACATATTGGAGCGGACTAGTAGTCTAATGAGCAATTACTTTTGAGTTTTTGAGATTGTTACTAGTGTACACCCGTAAGCCATAAGGTTTTGGTCTAGATAAAGCATCTTGGAGGATTCTATAAACGTTAGCCGATCCCTCCCACCCAGCTAAAACGTAGGTGAACATTTTGTTTGGTGTGCAAGCCGCAAGAATATTTTGGGTGACACCTTTGCGCCCTCTGAAACGCGCAACAAGAGAGGCAGGTAACATAGCATCCACATGTGTCCCATCTATCTTACCTATGCAATCCTATAGAATTCAAGTTGATATGTTAATGTAATGGTTAAGTAATGAGTCACTATTAATTCGTGCTAATAGGAAGAGTGGTTGTTATACCTTGAAAAAGGATAAAATGATGGATTGTTTTCGATCTCCGGAGGCACTTCATTTGGTGCTTGTTTCATATATCGGCCTTGTTTGCACGATATTGCCCGCAATACTCTGTTGAAGTATCTACTAACCGTCTCCCCTGATCGCAGGAATTACGTTCTCATCGTACGATTTTTTGATTTATGACCCAATATGTTCAAAGTCATAGCAAGCTGCTCCTCTACAGTTATAAATCTCGAGTCCTTTAGGAGATGACTAGTCCTCATTATCTTCGCTAGTTTTATGAAAGCACCAATGCGCATTCGGACAAAGTTTTGACAACTATCACTATAACCGTGATAGATCCGACTCATCAACTCTGCCCTAGTTTTTTCATGCCTTAATCTTTCCGCACTTCGTCCAGATCGCAGTGATCTACGACAAGACTTCATTCGCATTAAAAATGTAACTACTAGAACCATGACAGAAAATGCAGCCCCAACACACATTCTTATTACACTCTCTTCATCAACACAATCACCATCCGTCTATACATTATTGCTTAGAAATTAGAAGTTTACATAAAACCCCAATGCAGAAATGTAAAAAACAGCTACGAGATATGCTTCTGCTAGTGCTATAGACTTGATAATACCCATTCTATCTTAACAACACATTGTCATATATTATACGCACAATAGGTATTTTCCTAAATGCTAATGACATTTGTAAGGAACAGTATTGGTGTGCTACGCAACAAAATATTTTACAATACAACCCATTCAAACTCAACTGGAACTATCCATCTTTTAGTAAATTTATAGATGCCCCCATTTACAACTACAACCCAATATTTCTCTGCAGTTAAAACAAATACTCAAGCCTGCTTACATTAGAAACAGTTTTGAGCAGATGAGATGTAAAATATCTAGCTTACCACAGCTAATTTACATGTGCATGTTAATTACTGGGGGATAAAAGCAAAAATAGACAAGAATCGGTCCTGCTATGAGAAGCACACATCTTACGAAAATGCAACAATATGAAGATCTAAAGAAAATTTTAAACCCCCAAGTTCCAGAAGATGCAGATCTACTGTCGTAGCATGAAACCCCTAATTTCCAGATTAATTAAATTTTACCAAAAGTTCTTGGCACAAAAAATACGAAAAGACCACGGCTTTTGGCCATCAGTTCTTACGATCTACCTATAAAAATCACCTATAAGCTTCAAAAACTAGCTTCTAGTTTAGCAGTCATGTCTTCCTCCAGAAATCCCATGCATGAACAATAAATCATTCTAATACTGCTTTGGCTACAAAGGGAAACACACTAAGAAATAGAGATCGAACCTCGGGCTATTAGTGGTGAGCGACACCCCAACAACAGGCAATAATCAGGGTACAAGCTCTATAGGAACCTTCCCCTTCTGCTAATAAAAATCCCTACACAGATCAGGTACCTTCCCTTTGTGTTAGATCTAGATTAGCGACCCAGCGAACACGCGTATAAACTACGGCGAGTAGTTCCTAGCACCGGCCAGCTTCAAAGCTAGGGATTTTTTAGAAATAAAATTTCAGAAAAAACTGAACAGAGCAATGGCGAAACGGAGAGGAAGAAGAAGAGAAGTCAATGGCGGTGAGGCTAATGACGAAAGAAGGAAATGCTGGAAACCCTCTTCAATCACTCCGCCCCGTCGTTTTGCGTGCCCACTTATAAAAAATTAGCTGAAGCGACATTTCCATCTGTTTTCAGCCCAAAAAGAGCTGAAAACACATTTCCGTAAGTAATGACGTGGACCCCCATTTCTCAACCCCATTTCTCAAATTGGGAACGCGAACCAAACATAAGAAATGGAAAATGGTGGAAACCAAAATCTGACCTGGCACCCATGTCAGGTTTCATTTCTTTGTTTTCAACGTTTTTTGGGCCAAACAAACAGGCCCTTAGAAGTAATGAATAGATAAAATTTTATTTTAATAAGCTATCACATCATTAATTATCTCACATGCATTGTCAAATTAAAGGCTCAAATTATCTCATTATCCCACTTTATCTCACTTTACCCCACTCAAAATATCCCAAAGGGGTAAAATTATTCAGTTGGAACAATTTTCCTACTTGGCCCTTATTTGTCCCAACCAATAACCCCTCATTATAGAAGAGTGAGATAGAAAAAATAGAGAGAGAGAGTATCTCCTTAAAAAGAGAGATTGTAACTCCATAGTTTTCTTCTCATAGTGGATTCTTCTATCTTTGCCCGTGGACGTAGGCAATCAAGTGCTGAACCACGTAAATCTGTGTGTCTAGCTTTTTATCTCTACTTTTGCTCTACTATTGCTGCGATTCTGCTCTATTAGGCCCCGAATTTGTCCCAACAAGTGGTATCAGAGCCAACTTAGGGTGCTTGTATATATCTACTTATCGTATGCTCTGTGGCTACCACCAAAGGTGGATCCTCTATATCAGAAAATAAGTTAGGTTATCATTTACCCTTTGAAGGTAACGGGTACTATTCACGAGTACGGTACTGTTTAAAAATACGATACTATTCACAAGCATGGTACTATTCACGAATACAGTTACTGTTCATAAATATAGTTACTATTTACCTAAAATAGTAAGAAGTTACTGTTCGTGGTAGAATCAATGGCGGCAAAGTTTAATATCGAGAAATTCGACGGGAGTAATTTCTCACTGTGGAAGTTAAAGATAAAGGCTATCTTGAGAAAAGATAATTTCCTGAGGGCCATCAGTGTAAGGCCGGATGACATCACAGATGATAAAAAGTAGAATGAGATAGACAAAAATGCTATTGCAAATCTCTATCTGGCATTAGCAGACGGGGTGCTATCAAGCATAGAGGAGAAGAAGATAGCAAAGGAGATCTGGGATACTCTAACAAAGCTATATGAGGTGAAATCCATACACAATAAAATCTTCTTAAAATGAGACTTTACACTCTTAGTATGGCAGAATCTACATCGATGACCGTCCACATCAACACCCTAAACACACTGTTCTCCCAACTCACAACGTTATACAGTTGGTGCGAATGAATGTGCAGAACTTCTACTTCAGAGTCTACCTGACTCGTATGATCAACTCATCATCAACCTGACAAACAACGTCCTCACGGACAATCTAGTCTTCGACGATGTTGCAGCCATTGTTCTAGAGGAAGAAAATTGGTGCAAGAACAAGGAAGACAGACAGACAAGTTCTCAACAAGCGGAGGCTTTAACGGTGACAAGAGGAAGATCAACGGAACGTGGCTCCAGTAGGAGTCATACCCATGGTAGATCCAAATCAAGAAGTAAGAAGAATATCAAATGCTACAACTGTGACAAAAGAGGGTACGTCAAATCATAGTGTTGGCATAATAAGAAGAGTGGGGATAAAAAGTCTTCAGAGTCATCAACATCTCAAGGATATGTTGTCAGCACATCAGACGATGGTAAAATTCTATTCAGTAGAGCAACCACTGTTGATGAAGACAGAAAGAGGTTTACTGATGTTTGGCTTCTAGATTCAGCAACCTCCTGACACATGACCTCTCGGAGAGAATAGTTTCACAAATATGAACCTATCTTAGGAGGATATGTATTCATGGGGAATGATCATGTCTTGGAGATTTCTGGTATTGGTACTATCAAAATCAAAATGTTTGATGGTACAATACGCACCATTCAAGATGTGCGACATGTGAAGGGCTTGAAGAAGAATCTATTATCTTTGGGACAATTAGATGAGCTCGGATGCAAGACCCATATCGAAAATGGGATCATGAAGATTGTTAGAGCGGCGTTTGTGGTGATAAAAGAAGAAAAGATAGCTACAAATTTATACCTCAAGGGAGAAACCATGCAGGAAGCTGATTCATGTGTGGCATCAACTAGCCGTGGAGAAGAACAAACCATGATGTGGCATCGCAAACTAGGCCACATGTTAGAACGAGGTTTGAAGATTCTCTTCGATCAGAAACTGCTTCCTAGACTTAATTCGGTAGCACTTTCATTCTGTGAGCATTGTGTTACTAGTAAGCAGCATCGGCTAAAGTTCAACACATCGAGTTCTAGAAGCAAGGCTATTCTGGAACTGATTCATTCTGATGTATGGCAAGCACCAGTTACATCCTTAGGAGGAGCAAAGTACTTTATATCCTTTATTGATGATTACTCCAAGAGATGTTGGGTGTATCTTATCAAGAAGAAGGCGGATGTGTTCTCAGTCTTTAAAGCCAACAAAGCACGGGTCGAGCTTGAATCTGAGACAAATATCAAGTACTTGAGGTCAAATAATAGAGGAGAATACACAGACGGTGAATTCCTAGGATTCTGTAAGCATGAAGGCATCAAAAGACAATTCAGCACTGCTTATACTCCTCAACAAAATGGAGTGACAAAATGGATTGAAAGAAAATAAGAGCTATGTTGGTAACTACAAATCTGAAAAAAGTCTTTTGGGCGGAAGCAGTAAAAACCGCCTGTTATGTGGTGAATCGATCTCCATCAACTACAATACAATTGAAGACACCAATGAAGATGTGGACTGGCAAGCCAGCTGATTATTCCAACTTCTATATATTTGAAAGTCCAGTGTACGAAATGTACAATGCCTAAGAAATTATAAAGCTGGATTCAAAATCTAGAAAATACATATTCTTGGGGTATGCTTATGGAGTAAAGGGGTATCGATTGTGGGATCCCACTGGCCATAAGGTTATTATCAGCAGAGATGTTATCTTTGTAGAAAATCAAGTACAAAGTGATGAAAAAGAAAACAGTTCGAGGAAGGGCTCAGAGACTGTAGCTGTTCAGGTAGAAGATGATCCGAATTCTTCTGAAGCAACATCAGAGCATGATGTACAAGAACCAGTCCAGTCCGAGGCTCTAGAAGCTCGAAGTTCAACTCGTGATAGAAGGCCTCCGACTTGGCACTCGGAGTATATTACGGAGAGTAATGTTACATATCGTCTTCTAACAGAAGATGGAGAGCCATCTTTTCATGAAGCTATAAATGACACAGATGCATCTTTGTGGATAGCAGCAATGCAGGAAGAAATTAAAGCTCTTTATAAGAACAAGACTTGGGAACTTGTGTCACTGCCACATGGAAGAAAGACCATTGGAAACAAATGGGTCTACAAGATCAAGCAAAATGACGATGATTAAGTGGAGCGATATCGTGCTAGACTGGTGGTAAAAGGATATGTTCAGAAAGAAGGTATTGATTTTAATAAAATATTTTCTTCTGTAGTTCGACTTACAACAGTCCGAATAGTCCTGGCTATGAGCACAATATTTGACTTATATCTAGAGCAGCTAGATGTGAAAACAACATTTCTTCATGGAGATCTTGAAGAAGAAATTTACATGCTCCAACCAGAAGGTTTTAAAAAAAAGGAAAAGAAAATTTGGTTTGCAGATTGAACAAATCTCTGTACGGTCTAAAGCAGGCGCCGAGGTGTTGGTATAAGAGATTTGATTCATTCATCATGAGCCTTGGATACAACAGACTTAATTCAGACCCTTGTGCATATTTCAAGAGGTTTGGTGAAAATAATTTTGTTATCTTATTATTGTATGTCGACGACATGTTAGTTGCAGGCCCCAACAAATATCATCTCAATAAATTAAAGGCTCAGTTGGCTAGGGAATTTAAAATGAAGGATTTAGGATCTGCAAACAAGATTCTAGGGATGCAAATTTACCGAGACAGAGTTAATAGGAAGATTTGGCTTTCTCAGAAAAACTATTTGAATAAAATCTTGCGGCGTTTTAACATGCAAGATTGTAAGTTAATTTCTACCTAACTTCCTATTAATTTCAAGTTATCCTTGTGACGCTCCTGGGTTCACGTAAGGCTACAGTCTAAGGTAAAACTAGAAATGTCAAACCTTCCATGCACCACACCGTGCAATAACATGTTTCACCATCACAATTACTATCTCTCTAGTGGAATCAACTACAGGTGTAGGTACAAAACAAGTAAAAGATTATACAACAGATAAACGATGAAATGATAGAACTCAAATTTATACATCTCGTCAACCAAACAAGCTGGAATACATAGTAAATGTCGGAAATAAATAATAACAATTTGGAGATCTCAAGATGTCTCAAGTACACAATGTCTGATAAGAAGTAAATAAGGCACACAGCTTTTACAACTCTAGAATAAACTCTCATGTCTAAATAAAACAGTCTATAGTGGATCTTCAATAATACAAAAAATATCTCTAAAAGAAAAATAGGCGCTAATGAGTATCGTCCTCAACCTGCGACTCTCTGGGCTCCGGGCTCGTTACCTGAAAGGGGGAGGGACAACAAGCGTCAAAGCGCTAGCGAGCAATATCACAACCAACCCCAAGGGAAAGGGCTTATTGTATAAGAAAATACAGATTTATACATATAATAATCATATCATTACTCCTAACAAATAAAGGGTTTTAGTATTTAGGAAACTACAACACGAGCGTAGGTGCGTTGAGCGAAATAATCCAAACAAGGAAACCCTCATGTATATAACTTATATCTCAAATTGTAAATCCCTAAATACCGAACCCAAAGTCTAATACAAGAACAATAATGGAAAGAGACAACTTATTACAATACGTAAAATAAATATCATGTCGGAACCACATAAATGTCATGTCGGAACCACATAAATGTCATGTCCAGCCTAAGTAACTATCATGTCCCAACTTCATATAATCATGTCATGTCCTAATTCAGCTAAGTGTCATGCTCGTGGTCTAACCAATATCTAACACATGGACGGATTTGTGAATGTCCAACATGAGGACAGAAATGGATTATAGTCCAACACGAGGACTTCAATAGATTATAGTCCAACACGAGGACTTGTTTGCGGTGAAAATTGATTGTTTCATTGCAGGATTCATTACAAACTTCAGACGTTTACAACGAAAACAAAAATCAGTCTTTTTATAAGACTTTTACACAATGAAAACAAAGAAAGTTAAAATTCTCTTCAAACAAACGCAACGAGTGTTTATCGCCCGCTGCTTGCGTGGGATCTTGGCCTGTGACGGGGACGCGTTAGTCCGTGGACCACCGAACGATCAATATTTGGACAGAGTTTTGTCTATCCGTGAAAGGATCGAGAAACCGTAGCTCTTATCTCGGCGAAGCGAGATAATCACTCTTCTTAAGATTACCACAACGGGATAATCCTAAGGAACGAACCGGGCTATAGATCTAACTCCTCCTCCTCTCTGAAATCTGTGCACTTTAAGTCTTTAGTTCAGCAGGGCTTCGTCGAGGCACGAGAATTCCAGCTCTGAAAAAATAAAGCTCCAGGGGCTATACTTATAGGCTTCAAGGAGATCCGGACGGTTAAAACCGCATAACGGACAAATCTAACTTTTTTAGGGCTGGAGACACCCTTGGGTGTCTCAACTTGGGCTGAGACACCCTTGGGTGTCTCGGCCCAAGACGAGACACCCTTGGGTGTTTCGGCCCAAGCCGAGACACCTTAGGGTGTCTCGGCCTTGGCCGAGACACCTTGGGGTGTCTCGGTTGGGCCGAGACACATCGGGGTGTCTCAACTCATACAGAAACATTTTGTTATGTATATTTGTCTGTTTCCTCCGTAACTTCTTCATACGAACTCAGATTTGAGTGATCTAAAATGTATTGAAAAGCTGACAATGAGATCTACAACTTTCATGTTTTGAGTTTCTTTATATTCGAAGCGGATCATGACCAAAAGTACTCCAAAAGGTCCGAGACACCTTTGGGTGTCTCGGCCATGGCCGAGACACTTGTGAGTGTCTCGGGTATTTCGGGCATAACTTCCTCATATAACCTCTAAATGACCTGATTCAAGATGTGTTGGAAATCTAACAAAATGATCTACAACGTTCATGTTTTGAGTTTCTTCAGATTCGAACTTTATCATGGTCAAAAGTACTCTACAAGTTCCGAGACACCTTTGGGTGTCTCGGCCATGGCCGAGACACTTGTGAGTGTCTCGGGTATTTCGGGCATAACTTCCTTATATGACATCCAAATGACCTGATTTAAGATGTGTTGGAAAGCTGACAAAACGATATACAACTTTTATGTTTTGAGTTTCTTCAGATTCGAACTTGATCATGGTCAAAAGTACTCTACAAGTTCCGAGACACCTTTGGGTGTCTCGGCCATGGCCGAGACACCAATGGGTGTCTCGGCCAATCCGAGACACCAATGGGTGTCTCGGCCCATCCGAGATACCTCTGAGTGTCTCAGCTTAGCCAAGACACCTTAGAGTGTCTTGGCCAAGCCGAGACACCTTTGGGTGTCTCGGTTTGGCCGAGACACCTCTGGGTGTCTCGCCGAGGCCCGGTACGTAGTCCTGCGCGTTCCGTCCGTTTTTGCCGTATCTTCGTCGTCCGAACTCACAATCATGTGATTCAAGATGCATTGGAAAGACATTGAGAATATTTACAAGATCCCATGATTGAATCATATGTGAAGTGGACAAGACACAATAGGCACTTCGCCTTTTGCAATGATGCGGGGTTCCCGATAACCTCGTGTTTCCGTCATTCTGAAGTTCTGTCGTTTCGCATGGTCCGTCGACTCACTTCATGCATTTGTCATCGTCAAATAATCTCCTGTGACTCGAATAGTAACATTCATCATCTTTTCTCTGTCTCGAGCCGTGTGCGGGGACCTATAGGTAATTTTTGACGCCTACAGATACCCCCTCCAAAGTATTTCAGTCTCGTTTCTTTTATAGACGAGCCTGAAATACTTTAGATATAATCGGTCTAATCTTCAGTCGGTGTAAAGGACCTATAGTTAGCTTCAACTCTTGGCTCCTTCGATTTTCAGTCTACGTTCATCGTCTGGCCGTCGTCGGAGTCTCGAATCTAAGCGGGTGAGTTGATTTTAGCTCTTGTCGTTGAGTTGACTTAGAACTGACTATCTCCGTCACATTGTGTTGAATTAGGGTTATGAATCATCACACGTTGACTTTTGGTCGCAACGCGTTGACTGGTGTTGACCTAGGGTTACGCGTTGACCGGCGTTGACCTAGGGTTTCGGATCGCCATTAACACAGTTTATACTCGTGCGTTTGCTAGAGTATACACAGTTTAAGCTCTTAAGGTATTGGAACATAACGGTCTCAAATGTCGGGGCTGCAGGACCAACTGTTAAAGCTGATTCATCTACATGTGTGGATCTTATCTTAATGTTGTTAGATACTCGAGTCACGAGACCAACTAACGGAGTTGATGCGTCAATGACTCGTATTTATAGAATTTTTGATAAATTCTCAGCCATCAACGGGTTTGATGAGCCTTTACCGACTACCGTTTGAGTCGGGCTAGCACGCGGATTGTTTAAGTCCGTTCCGCATGTGACGTTAAGCTAAAAGAGTTAACCCTTTTAGTGCTACGATATTGAATACGTAAACTTCGTCTTTCTCCTGTGAAAAGATTAAACAGCAACGTGTATCAGACGTTGACTTAGGATTTTTGGCAAATCCTCAGCCTTCAACGGATTTGACGTGCTCTTACTGATTACCGTTTGAATCGGGCTTACATGCGGATTGTTTTAAGTCCGTTCCGCATGTGACGTTGTGCTGAAGGAATGAATTCCCTTAGACTTGATGCTACGATATTGAATACGTAGACTTTGTCTTTATCATGGGAATAGACTACCCGACAACGCGTGTTAGGCACTGACTCATCCTTACTTAGGATTCGGGATAAAAGTCCCCAGACTGGAATTCTGGTGTCTTCTTCAATCGGTGAAAGACTAAACCGGCAACGCGTGTTAGGTGTTAACTTATCCCTACTTAGGATTCGATATAAAATTCCCCGTACATGTAAGGCACGGATTTTGGGAGTTGAAAAAAAGTGGTGTCTTCTCTTAGGGCAAAGACGAACCCGAAATGGGAGAGGAAGAATTTTATATTCTATCTCCTAACACTGAAGAGGAAGAATTTTATATTCTATCTCCAGTTGGAAAGGAGACTCGAGGTGGGATCTCCACCCCCAGAATCCAGAAAGGTGAAACTAGAAGTGGGATCTCCACTCCGAGAATCGAAAAGATTCGGATAATCCTAACTGTCGGAAGGTTTGATTACCGAACTAAAGATAAATTTCTCGTTTATCGAGAATGAATTGTGTTTTTGGTCCTAACTGTAGGAAGGTTTGACCAAGCGGGAGTTTGAGATGATCCTAACTGTAGGAAGGTTTGATCAAGTAGAAGTTTGAGACGATCCTAACTTTAGGAAGGTTTGATCGAATGGGAGGTTTGAGACGATCCTCACTGAAGGAAGGTTTGATCGCTCGATTTGAAAATGAGCCTCTCGTTCATTAAAGGAATCGAGAGGGGATTTTGAATGTGGTCCTAACTGTAGGAAGGTTTGACCAGGTAAACAGTGGGAGTGGGAGTACAAATCATGATAGGAGTGTTGACTTGTACAAATCACTCAGTAGGGGTTCTTAGTGTCAAGTGATAAATACTTAACACGGAGGGGTTTAACGATTGTTAATGATCAGGATATTAAAATACTAAGTATTATGTCCAGACTCTAACAATGGGGGTGTTGAGTGCACAGACGTAACGAGAGTTTGAGTGGATTCAACCGAAAGGAATTTTTGGTGGTCCCACCGTCAATTAGACTGATCGGTGGGGGATTTTGTGGTGGAAGACTGTGAGTCGTCAAACACCAATAGGAATTTTGTGAGGGAAGATTGATCCAACGAAGCGATCGAATCTCATCTCAGCAAAAGAGTGTTCAGAAATCACAGTGGAGGTTTAGTGTTTATCACTTTGTTTGTAATGATCGGGTTATCCCTAAGAAAATTACATATAGTATTCTTTCGGGAACTTCCCGTTACATGAATCATCCACCCCCAGCTTCCTCACGAAACTGGGTTTATCATTACATTCGGTTGCGTGATCGGGTTATCCTAAAGAATATTACGTATAAAATTCTCCAGGAACTTCCCGTCAACGGTAGGAAACAGTTTAGACTCATATACCTATTGGAGTATCAGGGCGTAGTTTAACCTCTTATACCGGTCGGAGGATTGAGAAGCAGTTTATACTCGTATACTCTTCGGAGTGTTGTCGTTCTCAATTAGCTTACCCTAGCGTTATGACGCCGGCTTCAACCAAGGTTTGGATGCTATTCTTTAAGGTAAAGCACGCATTGGTGGGATGAAGGATCCTCCTGTGGTACGCGCAGTACTTCGGATCCGCAGTATTGTCAGCTTCCTCCTGATTTGTGATAGGTGGCAGTTTAATCTTGTTGTTTTCGAGAAGGATCTCGAAGATGGCTGGAACGTCTTCGTCCTTGAATGAGTACTCTTTTTGGAGCCTTGGATCCGAAGT
This sequence comes from Asparagus kiusianus, assembly GCA_022839385.1. Classification (NCBI taxonomy): domain Eukaryota; kingdom Viridiplantae; phylum Streptophyta; class Magnoliopsida; order Asparagales; family Asparagaceae; genus Asparagus; species Asparagus kiusianus. Next base: position 44,212 of record BQKN01000516.1, on the reverse strand, counting down.
CTTCTGTTGTCTTTGGGGCTGCTGTCGCGACGTCTGATTAATGTCAACAATTGTTGTTGGTGCCTTCCCTTCATCATGGGAAATAAGACTCGGGTTCAGAGGGTTAGCCATTGGTTGGCTTCTTTCGATCTTCCTCCTTCTGAGAAAGCGTTCGGCCTGCTCTCCACGTACCTTCAACTCTTTCCAGGTATTGAGCGGCTCTACTCCCATAACGTCCAAGATGTTAATGGACAAGTTGTTATGACAGGTTTACAAGACGAATTCCTCCGTGACGGGATCCTTGCAGTTCATTGCCTGATTGCGGAAGCGTTTGATGAAGGTATCCACCGACTCTCCGTATTTTTGTTTCTCATCGAAGAGTGTCCTGATCGACACTTCGGCGTCATCATCAAAGAAATGAGCAAGGAACATGCTCTCCAGGTCCTCCCAGTTGTTGATGCTTCCGGGTTTGAGACGGCAGTACCAATCGAAGGCAGGCCCGCGAAGGGTGCCAACGAATGACCGCACCATCAATGGCTCGTTATCAGAAATCGTGCCCAAGTGGGACTTGAAGTAGATTAGATGCTGAGTGGGCGAGCCCTTCCTGTCGAATGGTGTGAAGTTGATCAGGTTGAACTTCGCCGGATACGGGATCGAATCCCACTCTTTCGGGTAAGGACACGGAATGTCGGTCTTCTTTATCTCTTGAGCAGACATTAAAGCGTTAATTTTGCTCTCGAGGTCCTTCATCTTTCCGTCCTTATCTATATCCTGTTTTGGACAATTTTTGAGAGGAATAATGCGGCCACCCCCAGCATTATCATCTTTGGTGGGACTACCTCCAGTATTGTTGTCCTTAGTGGGACCACCCCTAGCGTTCTGGTCAATGGGAGGGTCATCAGCCTTAAGGTGTTCATCCGTATCTGAATTGCTATCTGTTTGATTAGCATTGTTGCGATGACTGGATTCACCGAATTGATTGGACAGAGCCCGAATTTGTTGGTCATGCTCTTCCCTCATTCGTAGCATAGCCATTTCCATTTCGATCTTGAACGCCTCTTTCTGCTTGGCCAAGGCATCCTCAACCATTTTGGCTACTTCGTCGGTGTTAATCAGAAACACCTCACGAGATTGTCCGGGACTAGATACGGTGGTTTCTGAAGCGACTATCAAGCAAGCGTCTGACGCTTCATCGTCCGAGGATAGTCCTCTGGTCATCCTCAAATAATCTCTACGTCTAGTAGTCCCTGCACATAGCCGAGTTAAACGATGTGATATGAGGGGGTCTGAATCAGAAGGTTGGGTAGATTTCCTCTTATCAGTCACGTTGGCGAAGACTACGGATTGTTCAGGCCCGACGGCTTCTAATTGAAGCCGAGACATTATTTGGGCTATCCCCGAATTGACTCTCTTTCCTGGGGAGAAATCAGGGTTAGAAGTAATAGGAGATTTCCCCTTATTGACCATATTGATGGTGAATGCTGGGAGTTCGTCATCTCGATTGGCTGATCGCCTCTTGCTAAAACATCTTGATTTGGGTTTCAATGCTTCTGCGGAGATACTCTCGAATACCGAGACCCTCCATGGAGTGGTCTTGGGGCAGCTACACGCTGATAATACTATCCTGATAATCTTGTTACACGGACAGTGAGAGTCCGCTTCCCAGGTACTTCTCTTTTGAGATTTATTCGTACCCCCAGCCCGATAGTACAACTCATTGATGTTGCGGTCGGAGTAACCTATCGGCTGTTTACATGGATTCTCAGGTATAACGCGTTCGTCTGTCTGACGTATTTTCCTCTGAGTAAACATTGCCTTGTTAGCATCTACAGGAGTCACACGTTTGGAATCACACCCTTTTGAGGGTGAAACCTTAACGGGCTCCTGTTTTTCTGCACGTACCTCCAAGCGAGCTGTTGTAGAAATTAATTTGTTAGGAGGTCGCGTACGACCCCCAGTTTGGATGTTTGCTCGAAGCTCCTTTAACGGTCTCAAGCTTTCCTTAATAAGCGCTTTCCTCGATTCTCGGGTAGGGCACCGACACGATCCTTCAATGGGACTCTAGATTTGGGGAGATCCATGCTGCCATAGGGCTTTATCGGAGGTGCGGGAGCAGGATCTGAAGTTGACGAAGGCCGGAGAGCAACGTCACCTATTTTTGTCTTAGGCGCTGATTTGGCCTTTGGCATCCAAACTTCCTTAGATCTTGGCGATCTCTTAACTTCCTCTTCCTTTTGCATTTCCTGTGCTTTTCGCATAAGGGTCCGGGCATGCGCAAGCAAGGCGCGATGCTTCTGGATTCGTTCCTCGAGAGTTGAACGAGTTCGTTTGACACGAACCCATTCGTTAGTAGGTGGTTGGGAGGAGGATTCTGATACTAGTCGTGGCGACAGATTAGCCACTTGGTGTTTTCTAAACTCCCGATATGTTTGGTAATGGAGTCCATCCACCTGATCCAAAGCCTTGGCGAATTAGCGCACGAGACGTTGGTGTTTCCTTTGACGTGCTCTCTTCGATAGAGTTGGCACGCCTTCAGCAGTCGGCTCCTTAATCGCGAAGGAGTTCAGATCTGCAGATCTGGTCTCATTGGATGCCGGCGGATCGTTGCAAGGTGCAACTGTAGCAGCGACGACGTGGAGATCGACTTCTTGGGTCTTTAGATATGGAGATCGGCGGATCTTCTGGGAGGAGGAGATCTTATGGAGCTTATGTGGAGGAACAGATCTGGAGGAGGAGGAGGAGATGTACTCTTCAAATTTCTGCTGGTCGAATTCGTATTCGACCTCTTCGAGCACCGGGATCTTGATCGTCAGCTGCGGCACGACAGCTTCGGCAGCGAAGCTGTTGGCTCCCACTGTGGTCTCCAGTTTGTTTGCGGTGAAAATTGATTGTTTCATTGCGGGATTCATTACAAACTTCAAACATTTACAACGGAAAGAAAAAATTAGTCTTTTTATAAGACTTTTACACAATGAAAACAAAGAAAGTTACAATTCTCTTCAAACAAACGCAACGAGTGTTTATCGCCCGCTGCTAGCGTGGGATCTTAGCCTGTGACGGGGACGCGTTAGTCCGTGGACCACCGAACGATCAATATTTGGACAGAGTTTCGTCTATCCGTGAAAGGATCGAGAAACCATAGCTCTTATCTCGGCGAAGTGAGATAATCACTCTTCTTAAGATTACCGCAACGGGATAATCCTAAGGAACGAACCGGGCTATAGATCTAACTCCTCCTCCTCTTTGAAATCTGTGCACTTTAAGTCTTCAGTTCAGCAGGGCTTCACCGAGGCACGAGAATTCCAGATCTGAAAAAATGAGGCTCCAGGGGCTGTATTTATAGGCTTCAAGGAGATCTAGGCGGTTAAAACCGCATAACAGACAAATCTGACTTTTTTAGGGCTAAAGACACCCTTGGGTGTCTCAACTTAGGCCGAGACACCCTTGGGTGTCTCGGCTCGGGCTGAGACACCCAAGGGTGTCTCGGCTCGGGCCGAGACACCCTTGGGTGTCTTGGCCCAAGCCGAGACACCTTAGGGTGTCTCGGCCTTGGCCGAGACACCTTGGGGTGTCTCGGTTGGGCCGAGACACCTCGGGGTGTCTCAACTCATGCTGAGACGTTTTGTTACGTATATTTGTCTGTTTTCTCTGTAACGTTTTCATACGAAATCATATTTGAGTGATCCAAAATGTGTTGGAAATCTGACAAAGAGATCTACAACTTTTATGTTTTGAGTTTCTTCAGATTAGAACCGGATCATGACCAAAAGTGCTCCACAAGGTCCGAGACACCTTTGGGTGTCTCGGCCATGGCCGAGACACTTGTGAGTTTCTCGGGTATTTTAGGCATAACTTCCTCATATGACCTTAAAATGACCTGATTCAAGATGTGTTAGAAATCTGACAAAAAGATCTACAACTTTAATGTTTTGAGTTTCTTAAGATTCGAACTTGATCATGGTTAAAAGTACTCTACAAGTTCCAAGACACATTTGGGTGTCTCGGCCAATCCGAGACACCGATGGGTGTCTCGGCCCATCCGAGATGCCTCTGGGTGTCTCGGCTTGGCTGAGACACCTTAGAGTGTCTTGGCCAAGCCGAGACACCTTTGGGTGTCTCGGTTTGGTCGAGAAACCTCTGGGTGTCTCGCCGAGGCCCGGTACGTAATCCTGCGCGTTCCGTCCGTTTTCGCCGTATCTTCGTCATCCGAACTCAGAATCATGCGATTCAAGATGCATTGGAAAGCCGTTGAGAAGATTTACAAGATCCCATGATTGAATCATATGTGAAGTGGACAAGACATGAGAGGCACTTCGCCTTTTGCAAGCGATGCGGGGTTCCCGATAAGCTCGTGTTTCCGTCATTCTGAAGTTCTGTCGTTTCGCATGGTCCGTCGACTCACTTCATGTATTTGTCATCATCAAATGATCTCCTGTGACTCAAATAGTAACATTCATCATTGTTTCTCTGTCTTGAGCCGTGTGCGGGGACCTATAGGTAATTTTTGACGCCTACAGGACTGTGTATATAAAACATGGAATGCTGATGTTGAAGATATACATATCCTATTCTTGCACGTGTCTTGATGTACCTATCTAAGCTTGTGACAAATGTGTCATTTTATATGTGTAGATGAAATCATCAATACTAAAATTTAGTACCCGATAAACGAGGCGGCTCCTCGTACTCAAAATGATAAACAGTACACTCGAATATATATACACTATATATATACACAGCAGGTGGTAAAACAGGAAACAAAAAGAAATAAATCACTCGTCAGTCGACTTACAGTCGACTGGGATCATCAATCGACTCGTGGTCGACTGGGATCACCAGTCGACTCATGGTCGACCGAAAGAAGAACAAAACTAAAACCCGACAGTCGGCTCACAGTCGATTAGGGTCATCAGTCGATGACTCACAATCGACTGGGGTCATCGGTCGACTCACAGTCGACTGAACAGATGGATTTTCCCTGTTTGTGCATGTTGTGTTATTTCTGCAAAAAAAATTATCTAAAAATAAAATTCATCAAACTCAAACAATATATTATCGATTCTAAACATATGAGACAGTGAAAAATTCGTATAAAACATGGAAAACGAAATCGCAGGCTAGATCTAACATTTAATCCCTAAACATGTATGAGAGCATTTAATCAATATAGAAACTCATTTTTAAGTAAATTCCCAGATCTGGGTTTCATCAAAGATTCATTGGTGAGGATTTAGAGATCTGAAACACATGATTTTTAGCATCTACACTAATAAGAACATCGATTTATACATGAAAATAATTCTTAGGCTTAATAAATCTCAGGAAAAACATTTAAAAACTCTTACAAACATGGGAGAGGGATTGAGCGAGATGCTACTCGCCTCTGGTGTGTTGAAGAATGACTCCCTTTGCTACAAACCACAAGAACCTGCTGAAAATCCTCGAAAATCTCCCAAAAACACCCAAAATCCGAAGCTAGGGTTTTAGAGGGGAAATGGGGCTAGGGTTTCTGGGGAGGACTGATGAAAGGGGGTCTTTCTCGGTTAAAAGAGATAAATACCAACAGTTAAAACCAAACCCGAAAACCCAAACAGACCCGAACTGTAAAAACCTGGAAATCAGCCGTCACTCGACTCAGGGTCAATCGAACACATTAGTTGACTCGCGGTCGACCAAACAGACTCTATTTCTGCATGTGCATGATTTGCAAATTTGCAAAACTCAACCTCAAACCTGATGCATATATACATTCACATAAACTCAAAACACTAGTTATCATGCACAAACATGACATAAAGACATTTATCATAAATAAACATTATTTTTCACTAATAATCACACACACACACACACACACACATATATATATTATTATGCATAGTGTTTTTCAAAACACTATAAATAGGCTCCAAATCCTTAAGAAAAATTCATCCCAGAAATAACTTCTCTTATAGAAGAGTGAGAGAGAAAAAATAGAGAGAGAGTATCTCCTTGAAAAGAAGATTGTAACTCCAGAGTTTTCTTCTCATAGTGGATTCTTCTATCCTTGCCCGTGGACGTAGGCAATCAAGTGTCGAACCACGTAAATCTGTGTGTCCAACTTTTTATCTCTACTTTTGCTCTACTATTACTACGATCCTGCTCTATTAGGCCCCGGGTTTGTCCCAACAAATCCCGCAGTAGGTGAAAAACCCTAGGGCCAACGCTAGCCATGATGTGCGAGCAATGATTAGTCCCGTCCATAATAAGGTGTGGGGATACCTTGTGGAAAAAAAAAATATGATTATGGACAAGGAGGAAAAGGACGAAAGATTGTGGGACTGCATTTGTAAACTTTGTTCGCAGGTGTTTAATCTGAAAGTTTTCAACTGATATGATACTGTAGTGCAATGTAGGTTTGTGGCAAAATAAAGCTACAGCTGATAATATGGGGATAACAGAGTATCATAGATGAGATGCATTAGCGAGGGAAATAATTGAGATGATTTATAATGAATATATTTTTAAATGTGTCTAGTTGCTTCTCCTTTTGACTATCTTTCAAGTGTAGAATATTATGTAGGATAAAAATTTTGCCCTAGCGTAGTTGATTACTATGTTTGGTTGTAAATAAACAAATTTGATTGTTCATGCTGAATTGCCTATAGAAAACGATAGGCTGGGGGTATGATATTGGACCCGCATACATGGAAAAGTATTTCCAATGCCAGAAATTCCATTATGATAACTGCTAAGACAAGCGTGTTGGGGATGCACAACTCCCCTAATATGATTTGGAAATAGAGATTTAGAAGAGAGGAGAGAGAATTCAATCAATCACAAACACACAAGATTTATGTGGTTTGCTTCTCAATGTGAGGAACTACGTCCACGGCCGTCGCAGGAGAAAATTTTACTATTTTTCATCTCTTACATCATGCCCTAATCAACCCCCTAATCAACCCTTTTATAGACATAAATGTTTTACAAACAGGAATAAGAAACAGGTCAAAAAACATAACTGGGCCAAAACCCGACTCGCGGTTGACCGCCGCGCCACGCGCGGTCGACCGCGAAGCTGCTCGCAATCCAGAGTAGTTTCTGGAGTTTTGGCGGTCGACCGCCGCGCCACTCACGGTCGACCGCGACGAAGCCTGCTGCTGTAGGCATCGAAAATTGCCTATAGATCTCCACGAACACCTCAGCGCTAAGAAAAGACGATGAACGTCACTATCCAGTTCACAGAAGCTTGATTGACGTCGACGCATGCTTAAAGTGGATCGACGAACTACGTGAAGTAACGGAGTTTCAGAATAATGAGGATACGAACTGATCGGGAGCCTCGCGTCGCTTACAAAAGGCGAAATGCCGTTTGTATCACCGGTTTAATCCATAATGATCTAATTATCGGAGCTTATAAAACTCCTCGTCGGCTTTCCAACGCACTTTGAATCACTCAAATCCGAGTTTGGACGAAGAAATAACGGCGGAAACGGACGAGTGTGCGAAAAAAAACGTCTCAGCTTGAGTTGAGACACCCCGAGGTGTCTCGGCCTCGCTGAGACACCCAAGGGTGTCTCCAGGCCCAAGAATCAGCCGTTATGCGGTTTTAACCACCCAGACTTCCTTGGAGCCTATAAATACAGCCCCGGGAGCCTCATTTTTTCAGATCTGGAATTTTAGAGAATTGGCAAAGCCCTGCCGGACTGAATATTGATCGAGTTCTTTAACACAAGAGAGAGAGATTCTTCAGATCTGCATCTCCCGTGTCCGTTCCTTAGGATTATCCCGTTACAATAATCTTAAGAAGAGCAATTATCTCGTCGTTATCGAGATAAGCGCTTCTGCTTCTAGATTCATTCGCGAATCGACGGAGTTCTGGATCTGATCTGATTGTCAGGTAGTCCACGGATATCGACGTCCCCGTCATCGGCTAAAGACCCACGCAAGCAAGAGACGACGAACGGATCTTGTGTTATTTTTGAGAAACAATGAAGGTAACTTTCAAACAAACTAAAGACCACAGTGGGAGCCAACAACCTCGCTGCCGAGGCTGTCGTGACGTAATCGGCATTCATGATCCGGGTGAATGAAGAGGTCGAGTATGAATTCGACCAGCAAAAGTTTGAAGAGTACCTCTCTTCCTCCTCCTCCAGATCCGCCTCTTTAAGCAAGCGCAGGAAGGCCTCCTCTTCCAGAAACACTCGCGGGACCTCAGGCTTGAAGATCGAAGATCCCCTCGCTGCCGCTGCACTCACACCTCGTGATGCCCCCGCGACGTCCAAAGAGGTCGAAGCTGTAGATCCGGACTTCTCCTCCGCCGTGAAGATAACTGCTGAAGGCGCCCCAACTTTGTCAAAGAGAGCACGCCAGAGACGGTGTCAATGCCTTGCGCGTCAGCTGGCTAAGGCTTTGGAGCCAATGGACAGGATCCGCTATAATGTGGATCTGAAATCTAGGCAGCGCCAAGAACAGCAACGGCGAGCCACCAACTCCTCCTCTAAGGCGGAAACGAACGAATGAGTTCGCGTCAAGAGGACCCGCTCTACTCTTGAGGAGCGATCAAGAAACACGCATTGCTCGCACATGCCCAAATCCTTTTGCAGAAAGCGAAAGAGATGCAGAAGGAAGAAACAGTTAAGAAATCGCCCAAGCACAAACAAGTGTGGGTACCAAAGGCAAAGCCAGCGCTTAAGGCAAAAGTGAACGAAGCTACTGTCCGACCTTCTTCAAATTCAGATCCCATTTTCCCTGTCCCCGCATCTCCGATGGAGCCGGGTAATAGCATGGATTTCACCAAATCCAGAGTTCTTTTGAAAGGTCGCCTCGGTCCTCTACCTGAAGATAGAGGTAAACCACCCGTGAAGGAGCGATTGGGACCATTGAAAGGTCCCCAAACGACAATTTAGACTTGGGGTCGTACCAATTCCCCTAAGATTGATAATAAAGGGAAGGCCCCTGTTACCGACCGCATTGGATTGCGAGTTGAGGTTCAAGAGCCCGTTAGGGTTTCACGCTCACGAAAGCGTAAATCTGAACGAGTGACTCTTGGGGACGCTAAGAAAGCGTCATATCCCCAGAGGGAAACATATTTGTCCGATGATGATGATGTTATACATAGGAGGTCGTGCCAACACCCTATGGGTTGCTCCAGTCATCAAACTGACGAGTTGTACTATAGGGCTGGGGGTACGAACAAGTCCCGAAAGAGAAATGTTCGAGACGCGGATTCTCACTGTCCGTGTGCCAATATAATCAAGGCGATATTATCAGAATGCTGCTGTTCTAAAGCCCCGCAAAGAGTTTCGGTGTTTGAGAGAATCTCCATCAGAACGTCCGAGGTCAAACCAAGGCATTTCCGTAGGAGGAAACCTGTCCTCCAAGATAATGAATTTCCAGAAGTATCCATCAACATGACCGGGAGAGGGAAGTCAATGCGGCACTTTAGCCCGGATCAGTTTGCTACAGTATCCCGACGTATGACCCGATTGCGATCAGGAGCCATTAGACAAAAGAATTACCAAAGAATACAAAAGGGACTTCCTTCAGAAGAGGAAACGTCAGATGTTTGCTCAGATGCTTGCTCGGTGATGGCTTCCGATGATACCGAATCCAGTACGGGATAATCATACGAGTCATTCATGATTAGAGCCAAGCAGATGGCTAAGATACTTGAGGACGCTTTGACCAAGCAGAAAGAAAATTTTAAATTTGAAATGGAAATGGCTATGCAGCAAATGAGAGAGATGCATGACCAGCAAATCACGGCATTGACAACTCATTAGGGAGAGTCTAGCCGTCGTAATAATCCCAACCAAGATGATAACGAGAGGGAAGTGGATGAGAATGCTAACATGAACACTCCTCCTGTCAACAACAATAATGGGGGTGGTCCCTCGGAGGATAACAATACGAAGGAGGACCACGTTACTTCTCCTCGAAACCTCTCGAAGACAGATACGAGTGAGGATAAGAAAATGAGAGATTTGGAGAGCAAAATCAATGCGTTGATGAATGCTCAGGAAGTGAAAAGGTCCAAAATACCGTGCCCATACCCGGGAGAGTGGGAGTCAATCCCGTATCCGACAAAGTTTAATTTAATCAACTTCACGTCGTTTGATGGAAAGGGTTCCCCAACTCAACATTAATATACTTCAAGTCTCATTTGAGGATAATCTCCGGGAATAAACCGCTAATGGTACGGTCATTCGTCGGCACTCTTCACGGAGCAGCCTTTGATTGGTATCGCCTTCTCAAGCCGGGGAGCATTAGTAGTTGGGATGACATGGAGGACATGTTTCTCACAAATTTCTTTGACAACGACACTAAGGTCTCGATCGGAACATTATTTGATGAGAAGTAAAAGGACGGAGAGTTGGTGGAGAATTTCATTAAACGATTCCGGAACAAAGCCATGAATTGTAGGGATCCGATTAGTGAGGAATTCATCCTAGAGACTTATCACAACAACCTTTCATTGGATATTCTCGAAGCCATGGGAATGGCACCGTCTAAGACCTAGAAAGATTTGAAGGTCCAAGGGGAAAGAGCTGAACATTTCCTCAAGAGGAAAAAGGCCGAAAGAGGTCAAACGATGGCACCAGCCCCGCAACAGAATTTTGTTCCTAAGGGTAAAGGGAAAGTGCAAGTGAATGCAGTGGATACGAACCAAACATTCGAAGTGCAAGCGCAACCGCAGCAACAGCAGCAAAAGGTGCCTCAGCAGTCACGATGGCAACAACAGTCTCAGAAACAGAAGGCTTCGGAATCGAAATTCCCAAAGATCTACTCGTTCAAGGAAGATGAAGTTCCCGGTATTTTTAAATACCTTATAGAGAACAACAAGATTAAGTTGCCTCCAGTCCAAGATCAGGAAGACGCCAAAAGGGTTAATGACCCGAAGTATTGCGCGTTTTACAGAGCGGTTCACCACCCTACCAAGTCTTGTTATGCTCTGAAAGATAAGATCCAAGCTTTGATTGATGTTGGGGTCATGACTATGAAGCAGCCTAAAGAGAAGAAAGTGGGTGCGAATGCAGTGTCGATCAGCTTCGGATCTGTCCCGTTGAACTGGTTTTAGCCCGAACCTGTGATGAAAGTTGCAATGAACACCGTGAAAGATTCGAGTAAAGTGCCAGATCGGGGATTTGAAGTCATAAGTCATGTGCTACGTGATTGACGCAGAAACCTCCTATAACTTACTGTTGGGTCGATCCTGGATCCACGGTAATCTTATAGTCCCATCAACTCTTCATCAGTGTCTCAAATACGTGGACACCAATAATGAAGTCAAGACGGTGGTCGCGGATAAGCAACCGTTTAAGGGATTGGAGAACTATTTTACCGATTCCCTTCTATATGGTACCAAATCTGATACTGAACCATCAGCCCAAGGAACGGACAGCGGAGATGAAGCTGATACCGAAGCTGGGTTTGATTATGATGGCGGTTTTGTACTTAATGATATTATACCCTTGTAATCAATCTTGATGATGAAGAATCATCGAAAAGTAGTTTAACTGGCAACTTGCCGAAGAAATATCAATAAATGAGGATTTAGAGTACTCGTTGGGTCTTGATAATATCACTAAGGAGCTGTATAACAACCCTGACTTGTATATGCCACTTTAATCATTTTACATGATAAAAAAGCAGGTACAGGATCCATACGGAACGACACTTGTCATCCCTGCAAAGACAGGGGGTGAAAAAGAAGTTACCTACGGTAAAGGAAGAGAATCTCCGATGCCAGACCATTTCTTGGAAGAAGAAGACGATGATGATAAACCTGCCCCTCATCTATTTAGATATAACACAAAAGCACGTGGTCTCATGGAGAAGTACGGATATGACTTCACGCTCGGAGAAGGTCTTTGTTTTGGTCGAGGTCCGCGAGTTCCACCTCGAATGGCCTATGTACCAAAAAGAAAACCCGACGACTATTATCGCCACAGAAGAGGTTTAGGCTATGTCTCCTCATCTGATGATGAATGTTGCTGGCAAGTCATCGATCAAATTGCTAACAAAGGTAAAAACAGGCATTCTTCTGATTCTTTAGCTTAGAATTCCGACGCTAGTCTTGGAGAAATGTTTAAAAAGTTAATGTCGAACATGGCTACGGTCGACCCTGCGACAATAGAGGAAAACAATCAGATACCAACTTGGGAAGATCCTTGGGTTCATCACCTGAATATGTAGTACGGTGATAGGTTTGAACAAAGAGAACCTCCTAGTGAAGATCAAGTAGTCCAAGTGAATATGGGTAACGAAGATAATCTGAAGCTAATATTCATTAGTGATAGCCTCCCACCGGATGAGAAAGAAGAGTTAATCTCTCTTATCAGGGAATACATTGATGTGTTCACCTAGAACTATGAAGATATGCCAGGACTCGATCCAAATGTAGCAGTGCATCGTCTCAATATTAAGCCGGATGTTAAACCTGTCAAACAACAATAAAGATGGTTTCGTCCACAGATGATGGAGGCGATCGAGTCTGAAGTTAAAAAGCTTATTGACTCGGGCTTCGTTAGGAAAGAGCAACATCCCGAGTGGCTTGCCAATATTGTCCCGGTCCTTAAGAAGAACGGGAAAATCAGGGTTTGTATCGATTTTAGAGACCTTAATGCTGCCTTTTCAAAAGATGATTTCCCTCTTCCCATCACAGATGTCATCATCGACAATACGTGTGGGTTCGAGAGAATGTCCTTCATGGACGGATTTTCTGGTTATAATCAAATAAAGATGCATCCGGATGATGAAAAGCATACCGTATTTAGGACACCCCTCGGCATTTTCTGCTACACGGTCATGCCCTTCGGTTAAAAGAATGTAGGTGCCACATATCAGAGAGCCATGTCAAAGATTTTTCAGGAGCAACTCCGAAAGACTGTCGAATGCTACATGGATGATCTGATCGTGAAAAGTCATGACAAGAATGATCACATTAAAGACTTAAAGACCATGTTCGATCTGATGCGGACCCATCAATTGAAAATGAATCCTACCAAGTCTTTCCTCGGAATGTACAGTGGTAAATTCCTTGGATTTGTCGTCACCACCAAAGGTATTCACATCGACCCTGATAAAGTAAAGGCAATTAATGAGTTACAACCTCCGAGAAACCTTAAAGAGCTCAGAGGATTGCAAGGGCGGTGGGCTTATATCCGTCGGTTCATCTCGAACCTCTCAAGAAAATGTCAACCATTCTCCAAACTCACCAAGAAGGGCGCATCGTTCGTATGGGACGACGCTTGTCAAAAAGCGTTCGAGAGTATTAAAGAATATCTCTCAATGCCTCCTGTACTCGTTGCACCGAAATCGGCCAAACCGTTCTTGATTTATGTCAAGGCGACGAGCCACTCATTAAGTACACTACTTGCACAAGATGACGATAACGGTCATGAATAGGCAGTATATTATCTAAGTCGGACCTTGATAGGTGCCGAATCCTGATATCCCATGATTGAAAGGGAATGCCTCGCCTTGGTGTTCGCAATTCAGAAGATACGGCATTACCTGGTTGGACAGACTATTTATGTTATCTCCAAAGTTAACCCAGTCCGAGTGTTCATGACACAGCCAGCTTTTATGAATTGGCGGTTAGCAAAATGGGCATTACTCTTGTCCCAATATGACTTGCACTTTAAACAACAGAAGTCGGTAAAAGCACAGGCCATCCGTGACCTCCTGGCAGCTAACCCAACTACGGATACTGCCGAGATATATGACGACCTACCAGATGAAACCCACGAAGTCAACGCAACTTCGCACCAACAAGTATGGCGTTTGTACTTCGATGGTACTTCTCGAGCAACTAATGTAGCAAGTGTTCCTGGATGTTCTAAGATTTCTTCGAGTGTTGGAGTTGTCCTAGTTTCCCCAGGAAAACATGTGATGCCTCGAGCCTACTCGTTGACTGAGCCATGCTCAAATAATGTAGCCGAGTATAATACATTACTCATAGGACTCAACTTCGCTAAAGAGCTGGGGGTTGAGTATCTTGAAGCTTTCGGTGATTCTCAACTAATAGTTAAGCAAGTTCAAGGGGAGTATGAGGTCCGAAGTCAGGATTTAATACCATATCATAAGATGGCTGTGGAGATGGCAGAATCATTTGAAGGATTCTTCATCGAACACATTCTGCGGTTACAGAATGCTTATGCAGATGCGTTAGCAGCATTAGCCGTATCCCTGGCGCAGCCTCCTAAAACAGAACAGTTTGTTACGGTAAGGACTCACCAACTCCTGGTGCCAATCTACGATGAAAATGGCAAGGAAGAGGATGTTAAGGAAGTATATTCAACTTAGGTCGAGTTTGAACCCCGAGATTGGCGTTTCCCTATCATCGATTACGTCTTATATGGAATCTTACCAGAAGACGTGAAGGAAAGGGATTCAATCCGATGAAGAGCACCGAGATTCTACTATAATACGGAGATTCGAACGTTGTACAGCAGGGGGTACGATGGTTTGCTATTGCTTTGCTTATCGACTAAAGAGGCTGAAGAAGTCCTTAAGGAAACACGCGAAAGGGTTTGTGGTGCACACCAACCCGACCCCAAACTTTATGACTGCATCAGAAGAATGGGATATTTCTGGCCTTCTATGATGAATGACGCAGTCGCGTATGCCCGAAAGTGTCATGCGTGTCAGATTCACGCGAATTATATGCACCAACTGCATCCTTCAGTTACATCATGGTCGTTTGAGACCTGGAGAATGAATATTGTTGGTCCTATAAATCCCCCGTCAGTCAAAGGTGACCGATTCATCCTAGCAATTACTGACTACTTTTCCAAATGGGCTGAAGCAATTCCACTCAGAGAAGTTAAGACCAGCAACGTCATTGCATTCATCAAACACCATATTATCTATCGACATGGTGTCCCAAGACGAATCATACATAACAACGGTCCTTAATTTGTCAATAATGCCTTCATCAGATTTTGTGAGAAGTTCAAAATTCAAGACGTCTCGTCAACAGCTTATAACCCCACAGCAAACGGATTAGCTGAAGCCTTTAACAAGACTATCATCAAGTTGTTATCAAAACTCGTGAAGACTAACAAACGAGATTGGGATGATAAACTCGATAAAGCTCTGTGGGCTTACCGCACCACAATTTGTACACCTACTGGTGCAACCCCGTATTCTTTAGTATACGGATGTGAAGCCGTACTTCCGTTTGAAATATAAATTCCATCTCTTCGAATTGCTCTCGCAACCCAGATGACGACCGAAGAAAAACATCAGTAATGTCTCGAAGAACTCGAGATGCTCGACGAAAAGCGCTTAGAAGCTCAACAGCATATTGAGTTCTATCAAGCCAGAATTTCCCGAGCTTTCGACAAGAAGGTTCGACAACGGAGTTTTAAAGAAGGAGATTTGGTCTTAACTGAAAGACGGTCTATGATCTTTAACTCCAAAAAGAAAGGTAAATTTGAACCCAAATGGGAGGGACCATTCGTAGTAGAGACAGTCTATTCGAGTAGCGCATATCGCCTAGTTACCAAGGAAGGCGATCGGCTTATGATGCCAATAAACAGTAAATTCCTAAAAAATACTATCCTTAGTACCTTCATGATAACAATGTATCGGGAAATTCCCGGAAGAATACCACGTGTGGTATTCTTAGGGATAACCCAATCACTATAAAATTGATAATTAAAACATCCACATTTAAACTCTAAATGTCAGAATGTTTCCTTTTATTGTTATCAAATTCACTAACTCTCATGAGTTATTTTGTTGAGACGAGATTCGATCCTTTTGACAGATTAATCTTTCCTCGCAAAACCACACACTGATCAAATCAATTGACAAGTGGGTCCAACGAATGTTCACCCGCCAATTTTGGCAATTGTTGAAATCGACATGTTAAGTCCTGATCACTTAAACATCGAAATCTTTAATCGAGTGGCTAGTACAAACCAGTTTTTCTGTTGCTACCTGTATTCCGCTCTCTTTGCTTTCAGGTCAAACCTATAAAAGTTAGGGCCAAAGCCAAATTCTCCTCTCGATTCCTTCCATGAATGAGAGGTCCACTTTCAATTCGAGCAATCAAACCTATAAAAGTTAGGATTGTCTCCGATCTCACTTAGTCAAACCTGCAGATAGTTAGGACTAAGATCGAGTCATCCCTTTCGATAAACGGAAGACTGTCATCTTTTCTTTTTCAACCAAACCTATAAAATTTAGGGTCGAAATTGGACTTCCCCCTCAAAAAATTGAGGAATTCCTTTTTGGATCAAACAACCAATCCTATAAAAGTTAGGGTCGTTTGAATCTTTCCGATTCTCGGAGTGGAGATCCCACTTTTATTTTCATCTTTTCGGATTCTGGGGGTGGAGATCCCACCTCGAGTTTTCTTTCCAACTGTAGATAGAATATAAAATTCTTCATCTTCAGTGTTGAAAGATAGAATATAAAATTCTTCCTCTTTCATCTTTGGGTTTGTCTTTACCCTGAGAAAAGACACAATTCTCAAACTTCCAACCTGCACACTTTATGCACGGGGAATTTTATCTCAGCTCCTAAATAGAGATAAGCCTACGCCTAACACGCGTTGTCGGTTTAGTCTTTCACCGATTGGAAAAGACACCAGAGTTTAAGTCTGGGGAATTTTATCCTGAAACCTAAGAAGGGATAAGTCAACGCCTAATACGCGTTGTCAGGCGCCATATTCCCGTAAAAAGTGGTGAAGTCTATGTATTCAAAGTCATAGCATCAAGTCTAAGTGAATTAATACCCTTAGCACAATGTTACATGTGAAACGGGTTTTAATAATTCACATGCTAGCCCGACTCAAACGGTAGTCGGTAAGGCTCATCAAACCCATTGATGGTTAGGGGTTTGCCAAAAACCCTAAGTCTATGTCTAACACACATCGCCGGTTTAGTCTTTCGTCGATTGAAAAAGACACCAGAGTCTAAGTCAGGGGAATTTTATCCTAAAACCTAAGAATGGATAAGTCATCGCCTAATACGCGTTGCTGGGTATCTTTTCCCATAAGAAACGGTAAAGTCTATGTATTCAAAGTCATAGCATCAAGTCTAAGTGAATTAATACCCTTAGCACAACGTTACATGCGTAACGGACTAAAATAATCCGCATGCTAGCCTGATTCAAACGGTAATCGGTAAAGGCATATCAAACCTGTTGATGGCTGAGGATTTGCCAAAAATTTTGTAAATATTGTGTCCACTAGATTCGCAATCAATAAAGAAACATCATGATAAAAGATGAGTGTATTAAATCAAATACTGGGTCTCTACTAATAAATCAAGTCAAAGCATACAATAAAAAGCTCATTGGCCAGAACGCAGTCGACGATCAAGAATGTGAAATTCTAACTTAGAAAGTCTATCTGCATAACTCTTCTCAAGCTCAGCCTGTAGATCAATTCGGAAAAATTCTTCAGAATTGCTCAAGATCTTCGCGGCTTCATTTTTCAGCTTCATCAATCTCTCCTGCGTAGATCCTAATCTCTCAAGTATCTGTTCGCGAGATTTCTCTAGCCCAGCCAGCTCCTCTGCAATGATAGCACCAGACTCCTCGGCATACTTCAAGGCCTTATTCAACTTGTCTACTTCCTCACGGCTGGAATCTAAAGAACTGAGTAACTCGGCTCTGTCAGTGTCCTTTCTTGCAAGATTAGCCATCAGCTGTGCAATAGAATTCTTATGTGACTGAAGCTCGCTGCCAATGGAAGATCTCAAATCACGCCACTGTGACAATCTATGCTCCAACTGAAAAGATACGAAAGAAGAAGCTCCATTAGCTTTTAGCTCCTCCAACTCTCGGAGTTCAGACTCCATGACAACAAAGTCGGTAGCAAGAGAGTCAGCTAACTCTGGATATCCCTCTTCTTTGATCATCATCAAGTGGCGAGAAAGAGAACGTCTGAACTGATCAAAGCAATATCCTTGATGAAGAATCTTCTCGATCATGCCATTAAAAAAGACGATGAAAGAGCTAAGATCCATTCGGAAAATGTCTTTGCTGGGATCGGGATCAGCCAAAAGGGCGAGGACATGCTCATATGGAGATGGTTGAGATCCTGCAAGCAACCATATGTAAGAGTAAGAGATTTTCGAACATGGCGAAAAATTCAAGGTGAATTGCAAGCATACCAATACCAATAGAGGTCCCCGCAGACTGAGGTCTGATGATTAGCTCCATCAATCTAGTCTCAATGGGCCCCGAGATGACAGCAGGTGTGGTCGTTGAGGGTACATCAACCTCTCTAGGTAAATCGGTAATGTCTCTCGGCTATGAAGGAGAGACACCACCGTTATGCAAGCTAGCAATCCTAGAAACCGTAGTCGCATCAGTCATGACGGCTGGTCCTATGGTTACACTTCTTTATTAGTCAAATGAATATTTAGATGAATAAGGAGGATCGTGGTGATAGAATTATATACGTACCTGCAGGTCCATCACCCTCAGGTAAACTAGAGATGCCAGGAATCATGACTGAATCAGTCCCAGTGATTGGTCCTGTGATTACAGTTCTTTGTTAGTCAAATAAAAAATTTGACAAAATGAAGAGAGTTAGATATATACCTGCAGACGAATCACCCTCAAAGGATGGTCCTGCAGCCCCTCTGGTAGCCTGCTCCGCCAACATGTCAACTAATAGTCTAATATCAGATCCTGAGAAACTCGGTGCTGAGACATATACATGTTCCTCAAAACCTATATCATGGAAAGCCTCATCCTCAACTGGTCTCTCTAACACGGCTCCTGCGTGAGAATTTAGGTGTTGGATATATACAAAAAAGACGGGAAAAGAAGGAAGAGCTCAGATGTACCTGCAGTAGTGGTAGAAGATTCTTTTGCCCCGATATCCGTGCTTGGATTCTTCAAGTTATCTGAAAGAAAACAAAGTACGTAAATAATTAAAGGAGAAGTAAATCCTGAATTCCCTAACTCTTTCAACTGCTACTCGAGTAGGGTATCATCGGATTTAGATATACCTAGGCATAGAATTGTTGGTTCAACACTATTAACCTGCTCAGCATCCATGTTCGTGTCAACATCCATAGGCTCATCATGAATGGCATCACACATCTGCTGCACGAAGCTATCCAAATGGCCAGAATCAAGGAATACAGAATCTTGTGGAAGTTCACCTTCATCATGGTTTCCTGAAATATAGAACATAATTAAGTTCAACAAATCCAAAAGGTGAATCATCTTAAGACAATAAAGATAATAGGGTATTACCCTCTTCTCTGCCAGTGGTGCCTCCTAATTCTGCTTTGTAGGTGCGCTTACCAGTATGTGACTTATGAGCAGTTTTCTTCCGTTTTGGAATACGAACTCTTACAGAACCAACAGGTCGTTCATGCATGAATTTAGTGTGCATCTCAACCTGTGTGGGAGCTTTATCGCTAGGATGGGACCTCGCATAGCGAGAGGCGAGCGACTCATGCTCATCAACCATTCTACCTGGGGTGATAAGAGTCATCTTGTTAGGATAAGTGAATAAGACCTTTCGCTCTGGTTTTTGAAAGGTCAATTGAGGCCTAGACAGGATATAACGCTGATACTAACAAAAGAGTGCTAAGTCCATTAATCCTAATAAGAAAGAGTTAGACAAACCTGTAGTAGGCTCTTCCCCGTTGGTACCTATGTCCACATGTTCTTCCTCGGAAGTCTCATCCTCATCGTCAGTAGGAAGAAGTTCTTCATCATCCTCCATCCTATTCCTTCTCAAAAGGGAAGGTTTAGCAGGCTTTTTTCCCTATTTCTTTAAAAGCTCAGCCTTACGAGCAGCCTTGATAGTGATTTGAACCAAGTGTTCAGCCTCCAATTTTGAAAGACTCCTCACTCCTATAAACTCATTGGCAGAAAGGAACCACTTGTAGCTAAGGAAGGTAAGCAATGGCTTGTGCTTAGATGAAGGAAGAGCGAAGTAGGCTTCAGTACAGCCCACCATAGTCCAAAGCCATGCTCGAACGCCATCAATAAGCCCTCCCTCGGTCCTCAAACCACGGCTCAGATTCCCAACATACAGCTGGTCATAACCGAACTGGCGAGCAAAGCGACACGGAAGGTAAGGCTCTATATAACAACGGTTCTTCACCCGAAGAACAAGATATCCAACGCGGATGTTCACCAACCAACGGAAATAACCAGCGTCAAGAGAAGTCCGACCAGTCTTGGGTTTCTCCTCATCAATCAACACATCATCGTAATGGCCCGAGAAGCGAGGAAAACACTTGAAGAACTCCCAGCTCTTACGAACTTGAAGCTCTTGCTATACATCAGTGAACGTCTTCCCGAACCATTTACTCCTTTCCAATAGCTGCACAAAAGGAACGAAGACATCAACAGTACTGGGCGCCGACATCAAATCAGGACGATGAAGAACGAGCCACGCCATCAGGTATGTGTACGGAAGCTCTACCTTTACAGAAATAAGTTCGGTCGACGGTTCAGAACCCACCTGCGTAAAACCATCAACCAAGTACTTAAGCCCACAATGGATGCCAGCAACCATCGCCGGAAGCAAAGAAAGCTCCCCCTGTAAGCTAGCTGAATGGTAGGGAAGAGCACCTCAAGAGGTAAGGTGTTAGAAAACTGATATGGAACGACGTACTTCTTTAACCAGATAGCAAGATAGCCTGCTAGCAGAGTCTTGGGATGAATGGACTTTTGTGCATGACAAAGGAATGTCCGAAACTTGGTCCCTGCAGAAAAAGCTCCCTCAGCACTAGCAATAGTGAGAGAGCAAGCCTCGGCCTTCTCCATTAACTCATTAATGGCAGAAGGTGTCAAAACGTCTAACTCACGAACAGTCTCGCTTAAATCACCCTCCAAATGCTGGAATAGATAGACGGCGAACTGCTTCAAACTGATCTGTCTCTTCCTCTTCGCCTGAGTGGTCACTTTGATTAGAGATGTATAATAGTGACACGTAAGATCCCAAAGCGTGTCGTACATATCGGGCGAATCCTTCTTTATCCACTCTAATTGCATGTTCAAGGGAAAGTACTCCTGGTATGGACAATCCCCCATCGGAAGGCCAGAAACTTTGTGCATCTCATGCAAAGCTAACCCTAACTCTCCACCGCAAGTCAGAAAGGTGTTACTATCAGGGACATATGTTTCTAATAATGCTAGAAAATGGCGACAGCTGACCGGGAATCCATACATGGTGGCTCGTATAGGTGCATACAACCCACTGCTTCTCAGATCACCCTCCCAACGTCCCAAGACGTAACTAGTAATACGTGTCCACCATCCCTTGGGTTGTGAGTAAACCCAACCAAAACATCTGAAATCTGGTGGAGGTAACTTCCTGCCAAGCTTAGCCAAACGATTCCTCACAGTAGGAGCAGCTGCTGATACCTCGTCTGGGGGTGCGGTATCAAGACCCAGAATCCCTGGTCGAAGACCGCGAATATAATTATGCCCATCAGAGCCTGGAGCCTTTTGGTGGGAGATATATCCGCAATGAACTCGGTCGCCATCATCTGTGAGATTTCAGGACATCCGTCGATGTACAGCCTGCCCCTCCAAATGAGTAAAGGAATGCTGATGGGGAATGAAAGGAATATAAAGAAGAGCTCCTTCATCATTATTCAACCAATGCTCATCAGCAAAAGTCAACCTAGCCGGATCCTCAACGGAATCTCCAAACAGATAACCAGGCCTCTCTAAAGCCTGAGTAGAAATGGAGTCTGCGGTAAAAGGGGCATCAGTGATCAACTGGCGTAATGAACGACGACCCCCATCTCGTATCAAACGGCAGGATTCATCGGAACGACTTCTATCAAACTGAGTAAGCGGACCAATAGCCTGCCTGTCAGTAATAGAAGAGAAAACCTCCCCACTGTAACCAGTAGTAGCATGAGGGGGAAGACTGTTCGTAGGGAATTCAACTGCAACAAAACAAGGGTAGAGTCAAAAAATTATCCATGAATTATACAAAGATTAAATCCATCTCACAAAAGAGCGAGATAGGATCTTCCATTGGGCAATTGGCGAGATGATTTTGAGTGTCCTACACTGGAAGAGCGGTATGCATCATCACGTAAACAACGTGGTAACATACCCCGACCTACACAGTGTAAGACAATACAAAATCACCCCAATATGCCGGAAGACTTGAATTGGCCAAGCAAAACAAGTCTAAAATCTTGACCCCCACGAAGG
This sequence comes from Asparagus kiusianus, assembly GCA_022839385.1. NCBI lineage: Eukaryota > Viridiplantae > Streptophyta > Magnoliopsida > Asparagales > Asparagaceae > Asparagus > Asparagus kiusianus. The sequence continues at coordinate 22,087 of BQKN01000516.1, read as the reverse complement.
AGGATGTCGGCTCTTCCCGAACGACCCGCGAAGGGGCCAAACGAGGATGTGATAGAATCGTGAATTTCCTGAAACCTCGATCCCCACAAAGGAGGATGTCAGCTCTTCCCGAACAACCCACGAAGGGGCCAAACGAGGATGTGACAGAACTGCGAATTTCCTAAAGTCTCAATCCCCGCGAAGGAGGATGTCGATTCTTCCCGAATGACCCGCGAAGGGATCAATCGGGGATACAGAAAGCACACATGCTCACCCCCGAAAGAGAAAGCCGTGGAGGAGGATGCCACGGGAGCCTCCCTCTCGCTATGCTGTGAAAAGGAGCGGCTCCTATGAAATCACAGTCGGCGCGGAGACATGGAGAACCTGCAATGAAAATTAACGAGTCTGTTACAATCATAAATCTGAACGCCCGAGAGTTAAAAGGGAAATTAAGAACTTTAACTAAAATTCTATAAAATAAATAGGATTTTATAGTTGAAGTCTAATTAAACCTATGAGTTTTGAGCATGCAAACAATGAGCTCATATTGCGGTGTAAACCCTCATGATAAAATTTTTTTGGTGGAATACCTAAAATACCCCTCGTGTTCAAGGCTAAATTCTAGTCAATGACACACTCGAATTGGATCATGATCATCGTGTTTGTTCACCTGATATCCTCGATAGATCACCTTTTTGGCTAATTTTACGAATAGACCCTTTTATCAAATTTGGCTAATTTTGCAAATAAACCCCTCCACAAATCTCGGTTTACTTTGCACATACCCTTATCAAAACTTTGGTCATGGATTTGTGGTCTAAACTCTTGAAATTTTAGCCTTTTTGCAAATAAACCCTTCCATAATATTCAGTTGCCTTTTGCAATTAAACCCCTCAAACAATGTTGATTTTTTTGCATGAAAACACCCCTCAAAGTTTGGCCAAATAGGTGTGGAATTTCAGTCCTAAATTTCAGCCCACTTTTGCACAAAAGTCCTCAAATTTTAGTCCACTTTTGCATAAAAGTCCTTCAAATTCGGCCATATTGCACTATTGGCATAAAACCCCCCAAAATTCGGCCTATACACATAACCCATCACCAAAATCCAATCCTTTTCACAAGACCTTACTCATGAGAGCAAAAAGCTATGATCTTAGCATATAAATTCATGTCATACTCCCATTACAAGCATAAAGTTGCAACCTTTCTTAAAAAAAAGGAGAGAGTTGAAGTGGAGCTTACCCAAACCAAGAGCTTGAAAACCCAACTCCAAAAGATCAAGTCTTGAACTTGAAGATGAAAGGAACCCTAGCTTGAGAGGAGGGATTTTCGGCCAAATAATGAGGACATAAAATCCGAACTTTTTTTTGGGGGGTTGAGGGGTTTTAAAGATGAGAGTTCTAATGGGTTTGGAGTTCTTAAAAGAGGAGAACAATGGTGTTTGGATAAGAGGAGGAAGAAGAGGGTGTTTAGGAGGGAAAGAACTCTCTTTTGAAATTTTGAAAGAGGGGGAAAGTACATAACAAAAAAGAGGGGATAAAGGGACATGTGTCTCGGCCTTTGGGCCGAGACACCCTAGGGTGTCTCGGCCAAGGCTAAGACACCCAAGGGTGTCTCGGCCTAGTTTGAATCCCGGATACTCTTTTAAGCCCGAATTTCGCCCGTTTTTGTCGGTTATTGGATATTTTGACAAAATCAACACTAATCAACACCGGACGATCCGAAACCCTGGGATAACGCCGGTCAACGTGTGATCCTAGGTCAACGCAAGTCAACGCGTTGCAATCAAAAGTCATCATATGATGATCGAAACCCTAGGTCAACACCGGTCAACGTGTGATCCTAGGTCAACGCAAGTCAACGCGTTGCAGTCAAAAGTCAACGTACGGTGATCGAAACCCTAGGTCAACGTCGGTCAACGCTTGATCCTAGGTCAACACAAATCAACGCGCTGCAATCAAAAGTCAACGTACGGTGATCGAAACTCTAGGTCAACGCCGGTCAACGCGTGATCCTAGGTCAACGCAAGTCAACGCGTTGCAATCAAAAGTCAACGTACGGTGATTGAAACCCTAGGTCAACGTTGGTCAACGTGTGATCCTAGGTCGACGCAAGTCAATGCGTTGTAGTTAAAAGTCAACGTTGGGCGATTCGTAGCCCTAGGTCAACGCCGGTTAACGCGTTGCGACCAAAAGTCAACGCCGGGTGATCCGAAACCCTAGGATAACGCCGGTCAACACGTAATCCTAGGTCAACACCGGTCAACGCGTTATGATCAAAAGTCAACTTCCTGTGATTCGAAACCCTAAGGTCAATGCCGGTCAACGCGTAACCCTAGGTCAACGCCAGTCAACGCGTTGCGACCAAAAGGCAACGTCGGGTGATTCGAAACCCTAAGGTCAATGCCGGTCAACGCGTAACCCTAAGTCAACGCCGGTCAACGCGTTGTGACCAAAAGTCAACACCGGGTGATCCGAAACCCTAGGATAACGTCGGTCAACGCGTAATCCTAGGTCAACACCAGTCAACGCGTTGCGACCAAAAATCAACCTACTGCGATCTGAAACCCTAAGTCAGCACGATAAAGTAGAGGTAGTCAGTTCTAAGTCAACTCAATGACACGAGCCAAACTCAACTCATCAGTTTTAAATTCGAGACTCCGACAATGGCCAGACGATAAACGCAGCGCCGAAAGAACTTCAGCTATTCGTCAAAGCATCGAATAGATTGAAAATCAGAGGAGTCAAGAATTAAAGCTAACTACAGGTCTTTTACGCTAACCGAAGGCTGGACCAATCACATCCAAAGTATTCCAGCCCCTTCTATAAAAGAAACGAGGCTGGAACGCTTTGGAGGGGGTATCTGTAGGCATCGAAAATTGCCTATAGGTCTCTACGAACAGCTCAGCGCTAAGAAAAGATGATGAATGTCACTATCCAATTCACAGAAGCTTAATTAACGTCGATGAATGCTTAAAGTGGATCGACGAACTACGTGAAGTAACGGAGTTTCAGAATAATGAGGATACGAACTGATCGGGAGCCTCGCGTCGCTTACAAAAGGTGAAATGTCGTTTGTATCACCGGTTTAATCCATAATGATCTAATCATTAGAGCTTATAGAACTACTCTCCGGCTTTCCAACGCACTTTGAATCACTCAAATCCGAGTTTGGATGAAGAAATTACGACGAAAACGGACGAGTGTGCGAAAAAAAAGCGTCTCAGCTTGAGTTGAGACACCCCGAGGTGTCTCGGCAAGGCCGAGACACCCCGAGGTGTCTCGGCAAGGTCGAGACACCCCAAGGTGTCTCGGCCTTGCTGAGACACCCAAGGGTGTCTCCAAGCCTAAGAATTAGCTGTTATGCGGTTTTAACCGCCCAGACTTCCTTGGAGCCTATAAATACAGCCCCGGGAGCCTCATTTTTTCGGATCTGAAATTTTGGAGAATTGGCGAAGCCCTACCGGGCTGAAGATTGATCGAGTTCTTTAACGCAAGAGAGAGAGATTCTTCAGATCTGCATCACCCGTGTCCGTTCCTTAGGATTATCCCATTGTGATAATCTTAAGAAGAGCAATTATCTTGCCGTTGTCGTGATAAGCGTTTCTGCTTCTAGATTCCTTCGCGAATCGACGGAGTTCTGGATCTGATCTGATTGTCAGGTAGTCCATGGATATCGACGTCCCCATCACCGGCTAAAGACCCACGCAAGCAAGAGACAATGAATGGATCTTGTGTTATTTTTGAGAAACAATGAAGGTAACTTTCAGCGAAAACAGCTGCTGACGAAAGTCTCTGGATTTTTGGCGGTCGACCGTCGCGCCATGCACGATCGACCACGACGAAGACAAAAATCTGGGCAAGTCTCTGGACTTTTGGCGGTCGACCGTCATGTCATGCGCGATCGACCACGACGATCTCTCCACTGTTGTGTCTATTCTGTGCACGTCGGCGGTCGACCGCCGTGCCATGCGTGGTCGACCGCAACCCAGTCAAAATGAATTCTTCGTTGTTTTGCTTGAACTTCGTCGTCGTCGATCCTGTTCCTCATGTTCCTCCTCGTTCCCTTTTCGTTCTGAAGTATAGGGCAGCTCAGATAGTTAGACTTCACATTTCCTAACAATCTCCCACTTGGAGACTAACTATCAATCTCTATCAGCTCTCTCTGCGACGACGGCCTCCATATCATTAAGTAATGAGGCCAACTGAAGTTGAACACAACTTTAGTTTCTCTGTAGTGACAACCTTGGTAAGCATATCGGTTGGGTTCTTTCTTCCTTGAATTTTCACAAGTTCCAACATGTCTTCGTCCAACGTTGATCTTATGAAGTGGTAGAGGACCTATATGTGTTTGGTCCTTGCATGAAAAGCTGGGTTCTTCGCCAAATGAATTATGCTCCTGGCTATCACAATGTAAGACACTCTTCTCACTCTTCTGTCCTAACTCCTCCAAGAAACTCTACAACCATATCATCTCCTTGCTTGCCTCTGTCACTGCAACATATTCAGCCTCTGTTGTTGATAAAGCAACGATCTTCTGCAACTGAGAAATCCAACTAATAGCTGTAGATCCCAAAGTGAACACGTATCCTGTAGTGCTCCTTCTCTGGTCTATCTCACCGGCATAGTTTGCATCAACAAAACCCTACAGTACTAACTTGCCTCTCTTGAAGCATAAATAATATTCAATTGTACCTCGTAGATACCTCAGAGTCCACTTTACTGCTTCCCAGTACTACTCTCCTGGATCTGACATGAATCTACTTACAGCTCTCACTGCATGGGTAATGTCAGGTCCCGTGCATATCATGGCATACATAAGGCTTCTAATGACTGAAGCATATGGAACCTTAGCCATGTAGTCTTTCTCTTCATTAGTTTCAAGGCACTGCTCCTTAGTAAATTTGAAATGACTAGCTAACGGTGTGCTAACGGCCTTAGCACCACTCATCCCGAATGTCTCAAGCACCCGCCTAATATACTTGGCCTGAGATAGCCGCAGTGTGCCCAACAGCTTATCTCTACTGATCCTCATCCCCAATATCTGCTTCGTTGTGCCTAGATCCTTCATGTCGAACTCACTCGACAATTGCTTCATCAGTTTCTTGATCTCTCTCATATCTGAACCGGCTACTAGCATGTCATCAACATATAAAAACAGGATGATGTAACTGTTGTTAAACTCCTTGACAAAGTAACAATGATCAGCATTGCACCTGGAGTAACCGTTCCTGTGCATGAATCCATCGAACTTTTTGTACCATTTCCTTGGAGCTTGTTTTGGGCCGTACAAGCTCTTCTTCAATCTGCATACCATCTTCTCCTTTCCTTTCTGAGTGAACCCCTCTGGCTGCTGTATATATATCTCTTCCTCTAGGTCACCGTGGAGGAAAGTTGTCTTTACATCTAGTTGCTCGAGATGTAGATCTTCAGCTACAACAATACTCAGGACTGTTCTGATGGTAGTCAGTTTGACTACAGGAGAGAAAATCTCTGTGTAGTCAACTACTTCTCTCTGCTGAAATCCTTTAACCACAAACCTAGCCTTATATCTCTTGGAACCATCATGTTCCTCCTTGATTCTGTATACCCATTTGTTGCTCAAGACCTTCTTCCCCATTGGTAACTTCTCAAGTTCCCATGTCTTGTTGGTGTTCAAAGATTTTATTTCATCTTTCATAGCACACTCCCACTTGCTTGCATCATCCACTCGAAGTGCCTCATCATAACTTTTTGGCTCTTCACCGTCACTCAGTAATAGGTAGTTAAGATGAGCTTTGGGCTGTAGTGATGGATACTTCGGATTAGGCTTGGGGACTCTTGCTGACCATCTCAACTCTCTAACGGGCGAAACAGGCTCTCCGTTTATATTTGTCCCCTCTGAGGTAGTCTCATCCATCAACTCTTCTTCTTCATCTGAACTGGCTTCGTGATTGCCTCCATTTGAGGCATCATCTGACTCGAAGTATGTGAGATCACACTGTACCGAATTAGTGGGTTGAAGGCATCATAGTCTTTGTAGAGGACTGTTTCATTAAATTCCACATCCTTGCTTCTGATAATTTTCTTATTCTGCTCATCCCAGAACTTGTAGCCAAACTCATCACCGCCATAGACAATAAAGAAATATTTTAATGATTTAGGATCAAGTTTGTTTCTTGCATGATCACTCTGATGAACATATGAAACACATTCAAATACTCTCAGGTGAGAAAGGTTTACTTGCTTTCCACTCCATGCTTCTTCAGGTATTTTGTGCTGCATTGATGGTCCCCGGTTGATCAAGTAGGCAGCTATGTTGACTGCTTCTGCCCAGAATTGCTTTGGAAAACCTGCTTGTAACCGTATACTTCTGGCTCTCTCAGTCAATGTTCTGTTCATCCATTTTGCTATACCATTCTGCTGGGGTGTACCTGACACTGTTCTCTCCAATCTGATGCCACTGTCATAACAGAACCTCTTGAACTCTGAGTCTTCATACTCGCCGCCATTGTCGAAACGAAGCTTCTTAATCTTCAAACCGGTTTCGTTCTCTACCATAGCCTTCCACCTCTTGAAGACTTCAAACACTTCTGATTTGTGTTTCATGAAATAGACCCAAGTCTTCCTCGAGTGATCATCTTTGAAGGTCACAAAATATAACCTTCTGCTGGTGGATTACACTTATGCTGGACCCCACACATCTATGTAAACTAGCTCAAGCTTCTCTTCTTTAGGGGTTCTGCCAACCCTTTTGAAGCTTATTCTCTTGTGTTTCCCCTAGGAAAATGTTGGGTCGAAGCGGGAGTGAAGTTTTAAGTTCCGGAAGAATTTTCTTGATTTCATGCAAAGTTGGAATGATTTCTCCAACCTGGATTGTAGGTTGAAAAAATGGATCATTTCTAGGACGCTGGGATGCAGCGTTCATCTGTTCTAACACATTGTTGTTTCATAGGAGAGGGCATTCCTCTGAAACGTGGGTAGGAGACTGACAATTATGACATCCTGGGGCAGAAACATAATTGATTTGAGCTGGAGCTTGTTCCTTAATTTCTAAGGCTTCTAACCTCCGCAGAATCGTCACCATCTTCACTTCAGAAGCAATGTTTGATTCCAAGGAAAGACAACTAGACTTAGAATAGGGAACTGATGAAACCCTGTCATCACAGTGTTCCCATTGCATTGTTTTCTCGGATAGACTCTCTAGAAATTCCAAGCTTTGTCGGCATTTTTCCTCATGAAATCCCCATGACACATTGATTCTAAGGAAGTTTTTGTAGAATAATCTAATCTCTCATAAATTATTTGGCACAATCGCCATTTTTCTAAACCGTGATGAGGACATTGGATGAGAAGATCTTTAAATCGGTCAAAATACTTCCAAAAAAGTTTTCCCGGGACAATTTTAAAATTCAAGATGCTGTTTCTTAGCTTCACCGTTTTATGGATAGAAAAAAATTTCTTAAGAAAAACAGTGATAAATTCCTCCCAAATAGTGATGGAATTTACGGGTAAGCTATACAACCATTTTTTTGCTTTGTCTTTCAGAGAAAATGGAATAAATCTGAGTTTGATCGCATCTTCTGTTAATTCTCTCATTTTAATCATAATACACACTTCCTCAAATTCCAAGAAAAATATATATGCATCTTCTGTTTTATTTCCAAGAAATTTAGGAAGCATGTTTATGTAATGCGGTCTAAGCTTAAAATTTATTTCATTTGTTTCGGGGAGCCTAATGCAAGAGGGTATTGCATTCCTAATGGGATAGCACATATCTTGAAGAACGGGTGGATTAGGATACGTTATTTCTATGATTGGTTCAAAATGAATTAAACGATGAGAATTATCCCTAACCCAAGTTTGCATACACCAAAACTATTTCTTTTTATACTTTATTTTATAAAAGTTAGTTTTTTTAATGAGGAGAGAATAGAAAAAGAGGAAAATCCTAACTAAAATAAATCAAAATCAATCACTTTTCAATCACTCTAACTCTAGGGTTAAGCCTAACTCAACTAGACTAGTTCCTAACCAAAAACTCCTAAAGTGAAAAGATTAAAGTTTTACCCGGGTACTTAGCCAGGTAAGGATAATACTAGAGGGAGATCAAAGATCAATTAAGTACCTCGTTCCTTACGGAACACTTTACGTAACCCCTAAACCTTACTTTAGACACTAACTAATCCAAGAAAACTTAAACCGGTTCACTTAAGGATTCTTTGTTCCTTATTGAGCTCGAATCCTTAGGACCAACATCTAATGAGTTTTATTAGGCTTGGGTTGTGTAGTGAGGAATTAGTGATTTTTAGGCTAAGGAAAGGGTGATGAAATCCCTCACCTTATCTTGATTATGGGGTTTTGCTCTTAAAAATATTTTTAAGTGTGTGCCAAATCAAGATGCTCAAATTACTTGGTGAATTCCTACTAACAATATGAAATACAATCCTATGAATTAAAAACAACTAAAAAGGATGGAAAAGAAAAAAATCTTTTTTTAATTAGGGTTAATAATCAAACAAATGAGAAGGGGGAAATTGTTTGAATTTATTATATTGTTAGTTAATGTTCAAGTGAAAGGTGAATTTTATTATGGTCAACAAAAATAAAATCTTTTTTTTTAAAATCCTAATTGTCTCTAATTGTGAAGCTAACTAAAAAGGGTGGAATTAAAAACGCTAGAAAGAAGACTTACCCGAAAGCAATTCTCCAAGTTCTTGATCTTCAATCCAAGATTTTCAAGCTCCAAGCGGTTCTTTCATAAAAAAAACACACAAGTTAAAGAACCAAATTAAATAAAATCCTACTTAAGCATTCTCCCCGGTAACGGTGCCAAAAACTTGATGCGGCAAAAACATGTACCAAAAATATTACAAGTGCACAACCGTATTAAGTTATAGTATAAAGATATCGATCCCATGAGGAAGGTGTTTTGTAGGAGAAAATATAAAATTGGTTCTTATGTTATGTGCGTGACAAATAGGAGTGATGAGTGAATATGGTTGTGAAGAGATTAAGAGAGTGAAAATGATAGTGTGTAAATAGTCACAAAATGTAAGTGAGAGTAAATGTGATAATGAATGAATGATTTTCACAAGGAGAGATGAATAAAATCAAGAATCAAAAAGAAAAATTCAAGAATAAAAAAAATTCAAGAAGGTAAAGATGGCGGATTCAATTAAAGATATGAGTAATCTAGAATTAAATCAACTTCTTAGAAAATGGTGATTCCCTAGAGGGTTCTAGCCTAAAGACGAATCAAAGAAAATAAAAATAAACAAAAAGAAAACTAAACCCAAGAGGGTTCTAGCCTCAAGGTGAATAGTACAAAAAATTAAAATCTAACTACAAAATAAAATGCAAAATCTAAACTATAAAATAAATTATAAGAATTAAATGCAAGAAAATAAATCTACTCTATAAGCATGAAATAAATCTAAGGAAAAAGGGTTCTAACCTCTTGGCTATTTAAACAAAAAAATAAAATCTAATTACAAGCATGAAAATAAATCTAAACTAATAAGTAATAAAAGAGAAATAAGAAAAACAAACCTTCAAATTAATCTCCATCTCCATCTTCATCTTTATCATCCAACATAGAGAAGAAAAGAAAATTATAAAGTGGTGAAAAATTCTTTTATTAATTATAACAAAAAGTTATAAATTTGGAAGGCCTTCTCAATTAAGAGTAGCCCTCATATCCAAATGGAGTTACAAAAATTTTCACACCCTTAACCCCTCACTCTCTACCCCTATTTATAGCAAACAACAATGAATGAGAGCCCTTGGATGAAGACTTAAGCCCTAAGGAATCATTTTTAGCCTTTGAGTTTTTGGGCTTGGATTCTTAGGCCTTTTGCTTGTTGATTTTTCATTGGGCTTCTTGATTTTCCTTTAACCTTTGCTTCATTTCTTCATGATTCATGCTTCGTTGTTTTGATTCTGGGCTTTTGCTTCATGGGCTTCTGGCTTGATTTTTGGATTGTTCATAATGCATACAAGAGGTAAGGCTTTGTTTCATGGGCTTTGGCGTTTTGGGCTTTATTAATTCATGGCTTGATTCTTTTGCTTTGGGCTTTTGGATAAATTGGCAATTTGATTTTTCAATGAACTTCTTGATTTCTCTTTTGCTTCATTTCTTCATTAAATCAAGGGCTTTTAATGAGAGATGAGATTTCTTAGAATTTATTCTTTATTAACCTGCAATTAAAGATAAAAATAATTATTAGTGGTATATTTATTCATTAAAAATAGATAATGATGATATAAAATTATAATAAAATATGATTTATCACATAACTAGGCCAAAACCCGAACCGCGAAGCTGCTCGCAATCCAGAGTAGTTTCTGGAGTTTTGGCGGTCGACCGCGACGAAGCCTACTGCTGACAAAAGTCTCTGGATTTTTAGCGATCGACCTATGCGCGGTCGACCGTTACGAAGACAAAAATCTGGGCAAGTCTCTTGACTTTTGGCGGTCGACCGTCGCGCCATGCGCGGTCGACCGCGACGAGCTCTCCACTGCTGTGTTTGTTCTGTGCACGTCGTTGGTCGACCGTCGCGCCATGCGCGGTCGACCGCGACCCAGTCAAAATGAATTCTTCGCCGTTTTGCTTGAACTTCGTCGTCGTCGATCATGTTCCTTCTGTTCCTCCTTGTTCGCTTTTCGTTCTGAAGTATAGGACAGGTCTGATAGTTAGGCTTCACATATCCTAACAAAGCGGTCATTTTTCTTGTGTTTTTATTGTCATCTGAAGGGATCTAAAAGGAATAAGCCACATAAAATCCTGTCGTAGAAAAGTCTTTTGAATAGACCTTTCTTTTTCAATTTCCTGATTTATATGAAATGCTTTCAGGTTTGGGTTATTATTCAATCCATAGGATGGACTTTCAACGTCTTCTGACACCTACAAGAATCATCTTGTTTGTTTATTTAGTTGTTTGTTTATCTCACGAAAGTTGATCTTTAGATAGCTGACGTAGTAATCAAATCTTTTAGCACTGAGCCATACGGCGAATGAATGATAATGGACTCATTATTAAGTTCATTGTTTGGTTGAAAAATTATTGCCAGGTTTTTTATAACAACAATGACAGCATCTCAGCAAGTTTCTCATTGTATACAGATACCAGAAAAAAGGATCCAGTAATCGTAACACATTTTTATGCAGTACAATTTCAACTTCAAATGTCATAGTAAAATTTCATATCCTTGCAAATTCATAATACTTTCAACTACAAGCGATCAAACAACCTCTTAAGATATCTGAGGAGATGGTGGAGTCTCTGATGGAACAATGGGGAGGTGACCTTTTTCCTGGAGGCTCTTCACAGTTTCGTAAAGGCACTGTGTTACTGGTATGAACTCGATGCCCAAATCTTTCAGACGTTGGTTTGAGAACTTGTATGGTTTTTTTGGGGGATTCTTCTCATCAGAACATCTGCAATTTCAAAGAGAATACTCGAAGTTTAGCGATGTGGGCAACAACATTAGACTGATTAAAAAAACAATTGGATGTATTTTTTGGGTTATTTTGACATTAGCCCCCCAAATCTTCAATATTCTATATTATTAACCCCCCAAATCTTTGAAATTTATCTCAAGCACTTCTAAATTTTCAATATTTTGATGGTAGGCCCCTAAATCTTTGAAATTGACCTCAGGCCCCCCAAATCCTAGTTAAAATAGGGGAAATATTTTGTTTAATTTAACTTTTTCTGTGATTTGCCGGTTATACCTCTCTCACACAAACCCACATCCATTAACCAATTTAACCTAGCTGAGATTAATTTCAAAGATCTGGGGGCTAAGGCCATTGCATTCCGCATAGGAACATGATGAGTTCATGTTTTGGTTTAACAAGCAACTTCTGAGAATGACTTACAACCAAATACCCATTAAGCTCAACTAACTTAATGGTTATCCTTTCGAAGAAGAAGGAAAAAATATTTGGGTTCAAATCCGCAAGTTTTATGTATTTTATTAGAAACAGAGAGGAGATGATTGCGTGTATACTTTTTCTGGTTGGTAGGAAAAAATGACTTGTGAACGACTTTCCTTCATTAAAGATGGGATGAAGCAGGGAAAGAATAATTTGTTGATGTTGGTGGTTTGCTTTCTTACTTGCATGAATGTATAATAGAGAAACATATTAATAATTTATAATTTAAAGTTGTACAAATTATTGTGATGTTTTCCTGTACTACATTTATGGAAGTAAACGAGCGAACCACCAACATCCTAGTGGAGCAGCAAAAGGTTGTTGGGTGAAAAAAAAAAGAGCCAATTGAGCAGTCTAGCAAAATAATGAGATTCCTGAAACAAGAGCTCAGGGCTCAGTGAAGCATGATAATGGAGCTTCCACTAACTTGCTGCTTGTTATTTTATTGCCTGAAAGTAGGTGGGGATGGTACCAGTACAAAAAGGGCAATCCGGTTTAAGATATTGATTATGAATGGTAAACATGAGTAATGCGAATTTAATCAGTGATTTGCATTACAGGCGGTTTCAGGATTTTGTCCTGCTAGCTTTGAAAGTATACATTACTAGTTTTACAATTTTATTCTAGTTAGCCATGTCCTATCTTAATTTAGACTATTTAAATAGCAAATAAAAAGATCTATAAAGTAAGCTCTTCAATGGTGTCATAACTTCTTATGTTTTCTCTGTAGTTTTTTCTATTAAAAAAAAAAACATTTCTCAATATTTCTGATGTGGTGACTGGTGGGTGTCAGCTGAACTAAATGAGCGATGTCAACTTTTGAGGAGAGGAGGGGGCACCATAAGATTTGTTGGCAAAGTGATTAAGGAAGAGAGTAAGGACTTCGATTTCAAGACTGCAATTTGAAAAGGCGACGTTGGAGTTTAGATGATTTGGTGTGTAGTTAGAAGCATGTACACGTCGCAACACGATTTGGTGACTGTCGCATCTTTAACTGCTTTGAAGCCTAGATGTACTTGCTCTCGTGTCATCCACATATTTAGGGGGGGTTTGGTTAAATGAAGGTGACTCGAATGTGTGAAAGGCACTTATTTTTACAAGTGTGAACGTTGATCCATGTCAACATGAAAACGAAATGTAATGTTTGTTTGTAAAAACGAATTAATATTGGAACTAGGAAAATAAAGATGAGATGTGGCAATTATTTATTTATTTGTTATTTAAATTCATATTACACTCTAAACTCTAATAATTATTCTGGTAACAACTAAAGAACGAGTTGAAAGCCTCAGGTATATATATCATCAATTACTTGTACTAATTTTCATAGATTCTTTGTATTCTGTATTTTTTTACTTATGAACTTTATATTTTTTTAATAACGTAATGACTTATTAAATGTCTAGTCATGTTACAACTGTACAACAATCACACTAAAATGTGTAGTCATGTTCATAAATTGTCTAATTCGTACTATATGCATGACATAACAATATTGTACACAGCTATTAAATGCTATAAAAGAAATAATATAATTAGCATATAAGAAAATTTTGTGGGGAGGCAGTTGTTTCCACCGGATAACATGGGAAAATAAGGTAAGATAAATAATAAATATACTAATTAATTAGGAGTGGTCCCCACTTTTTTCTCACTTTCACTTGACTTCAGCACTTTTTTAGGGGAACTTAAACATGCATTAGAGCTGATGTGGACTTATTTTAACATTTAACTTTCAAAAATACTTTCAATAAAACAAACACCAAAAGTCTTAAAATCATTTCACTTTCACACTTTTACAATTCACTTTCATAAAAACAAACACCCATTTACTTCTAATAGGGGATTGTTTGGTTTGTGCGACTGCATTAGTTATAACTAATGTTTTAAAAAGCCTTCGTCTAGTCAGTTTAGACGTACGCCTAGACCTAGGCAATACCTTGGTCGCATACGTCTCACCTAGCGCCTAGGCGGTACCTAGGTTTTGAAAGTGCCTAGAGGAGCGTAGTTTGTCTACATGGACTGTATCATTTAGACATTGATCGTGATTTCTTCCTTACAGCCTCCACATCCTCCAACCTTCTCCAACTATGAACACCTCTTCTACCTCTCCCGACCTTTAGTAAAACCTTATCCACCACCACTTAAGAAATCTATCTAGGTGTTAATCCAGTGCCTAAGCTTTCCATAACATTGGCATTGACTATCAAAAGGTGTAATTAAAAACGAAAAAAATAAAAAACACAGGCCTCGCCTAGGCCTTAGGCGTCAGGTCCAATGCCTAGACCGTCTAGTGCTTTCTGTAACCTTAACTATAGTTCACGCAACTGAAATACTATTATTGAGTTTTAGCTATTCATTTCATCAAAAATTACAAACGCTATTGTGATTACAGTGCAGAAAAGCACTCAATTATATCTACGACTTACACATATTTGAAATTACGTCATAATTACATGTGGCAACACGGGTTTCAATTACCAACATGAGTCTATGAAACTTAGCACATGATTATTGAAACTGCTTCTGCCCTTAAAGAGAAGCTTTTAGAAGCAATCTAATGATGCTTCTTGCTTCTAAAAGCAGCTTCTGATTTTTTTATTTTATATATAATATATACATTTTTTCCGTTAACAATGATCATTAAGTATAATTTTACCAAACACCTTGATTGTTTTTTAAGCAGTTTTTATATTTGATTACCAAACACCTACTTTTAACAGCTTTTATAAGTTGCTTCTATAAGTTGCTTTTATGAGCAAATTATTATAAGCTCCGGCTTCAATTGTCATCCATCAATAGCCATTCATACAACGTGGCCCCTAGACCATACATCTGGCCAATATCACCATTTCATATTTATACTTAAGGTTATCGGCAGCCTAAATATATATCGCACTCATATTCATACAACATGGCCCCGAGAACGAATATTTTTCTTTTTTACGTCACTTTGAGTACCGTATCTAATGCCATGAACTCACAAATAACAAATGAACTAAGAAAAAGCCAAACTCATTAGTACTTACCTGGTAGGCAGCGGGTACTCAGGGAAAAGCTTGGCGAGGATCCGAACAACATCACCCCTATGCAACACACTCTCTGCACACAAGTACCGGCCCTTTGCCTCTGGTGCCTCGAATACTCTAACGTGCGCCTCTGCGACGTCGCGCACGTCAACGTAGGCTTGGACCGCATTGGTGTACGTCTTGGCCGAGCCGTTGAGGTACTTGAGGACGTGCATCAGGCTGGCGTTTATGTTGGGCTGAAGAAGCGGGCCTTGCACCAGGACCGGGTTGATGACGACGAGGTCGATTGCCCTCTCCGCGGCCGTTTCGTATGCTGCTTTCTCTGCTACGGCCTTCCCGTAGCAATACCAGTTCTGTATACATCAATTGTCACTCGGTATCAGGCTACCGTTCTGTTATTTTTTTTTTTTTGAGAAAAATGATGGATTATCAAAATAGTAATCCAGCCAGCTAAATTAAGACTACTGTTCTATTATTATTTTTATACGAATGACGAGATGAATTTTAGCATCATGGTAAGAATTAAGGACACCACAAATGCCAAGTCTCGATGTGTGAAAGCGATGAGAGACGTGTAACCTAGATGACTTTACTCTGCCGGCATCAGAGTTTTCATGGGCCCCACATTCAAGCGAGACTGGTGTAGGTGAGTTTGGATCTATCTCCACTATGAAGACTAGGCTTGATATCTATTTTTTTAATTGCGGTGCGTGTATTGTACCAACTGCTAATTTATATCTACTAAGGGCCCGTTTGGTTGGTTTCCTAAAAACCAAGAAAAGGAAATCGTACAAGGAAATCAATAAAATAATATTTTTATCCATTTCCATCCCTAAAACTCACCCACAACATCTAATAAAATATTATTTTTATCTTCCAACTCATCTCATTTCATCCCCTTTCTTACCTTTAAAAATAAACCAAACACAAGAAATATGTCACATCATCCAACTCATCACAACTCATCTTATCCCATATTTAAAAATCACACACACCATCCAATAATATTGTGACAACTCATCTCATCTCATTAAACCTTCACTTCCATCCATTTCCTCAAAAAAAAACAAGAAATTGATTTCTTTAAGTATATGTCACATCATCCAATAATATACCTCCAACTCATCTCATCTCATCTATTTTCTTATTTTTAAAAACGAACCAAACACAAACAACCTCAAAACATCATCCAATAATATACCTCCAATTCATTTCCTTATTTTTTTAACCAACCAAACAACCTCAAAACAATTTTTTTTTAAAAATCACTCACATCATCCAATAATAAGGTGACAACTCATCTCATCTCATCTCCTATTCTATAATTTCCTTCTTTTTTAAACCAACCAAACAACCTCAAAACAATTATTATAGGAAATAGGTTTCCTATTCTTTGATTTCCCAAAAAAATTGCGAAACGAACAGCCCCTAAAGAAAAATGTCGTATTTGTTAAACAACTGTTTGATGTGAAGCCGTCTCAAGTATCTCTGTACTTATCAGCATTGAATGTCCATGTAAATGCTAGCTGAGAGAATGGGAATAAACAAATACATCACCAATTATAGCATTTAAAAAGCACATGGTATGTATGATTCAGGTCTTGGTCATCCTAGAATCATCGATTGTTAACCAACCAAACATTAAAATTTCGACAGGTGGGAAAAGAATCATGGGATTTTCGAGCTTTGCTACAGGAATCCAAATTAAATATGAGATCAATAGGGGAGACAAGTGAGGTGTCCCCCTCCTATTGGATAATGAGTTGGTCATCACTTATTATATAATAGGAGGGAGACACCTCACTTGTCCCTCCTATTGGTCTCATATTTTGGGTCTCTTTACCAAAGCTTTTACAGACAAATCCTAATGTATTCAACCTAATTAAATTAAAATTAAAATCAAAATAAGATCCCAACCTTAGTGTTCTTGCAGAACTCCAAATCACTCCAGCACGACTCATCAACAACCACGTCGGGTCCACGGTTCGGGTCCATTGTGACCGCACCAATAGACGAGGTGAACACCACTCGCCGGACTCCGGCGTCTGCCGCCGCATTTATCACATATTTCGTCCCCCTCACCGCCGGCTCCACCATCAACTCCTTCAAATACATACATAGTAAACTCATCACTCACGAACGTTAATTAAGTGCCTCAATTTGAATCATACATACAGGATCATCGGTGACTGGCGACGCAGTGTGGAAAACGCCGTCGCATCCCTCAACGGCGGCCCGCAGCCCGTCGAAATCCAGAAGATCAGCTTTACAAAGTATGAGCCTCTCTTTAGCTCCCTCCAACATTTTTAGATGATTATTCTTAGGGTCATCTAATTAAAATAAATATATGTCACGCATTAATGAGAGCTATAGTTCACAAAATAAGCATGTCGTGATAAATAACGGATACATATAAATTTATGTACCGGGGTTTCTGACGGTTCCTTTGACGGTGTAGCCTCTCTCGAGGAGGAGCTTGACGAGCCACGAGGCGATGAAGCCTCCGGCGCCGGTGACGCAGACGGTTTTTCCGTCGGTGGTGCCGTTTGTTGACGGCAGGTGAGATTCCATGGTCATAGTGGCGACAAACGTTGGGAAAAGTTCAAAGTGGGAGGGAGTTGGTGAGAGATGAAGTGAAGTACTACGAGATATATTTATAATAGTTTGGGGGAGTTGGGAGTAAAGTGGTGAAAATTAGATCAATTTGGGAATTGTGGCTGTCATGTTTTTTGATGGCTGATGATGAAATTTGTGTTGTTGAAGACATTAGATCAAGCTTAGTTACCAAGCGAAAGCGGACACCATCCGGAATATTGGTTGTTGGTAGAGTGAATTTAGAATGTTCTAATTGTCTTCTCATTTGATAATTGGGAGATTATTTTTTAAACATAACTATTAATTAATTTGTGGATACTTTACTTGGTCAAACTTTATGATTTTTGGTTATGGGGAAGTAATGGACATGTTTTCGTCATTAGTTTCTATCAATATTTTGTTTCTTGTAATTGTGAGGAATTAGGATTATCTTCATTGGATTTAGACAACAAGAAGATTATTGTTGATGGGAATTTCTACCATTTAATTGATTGATGTATATATAATTCGGCTAAACAATATTATCTTTAGATCACTCGTCATATTATGAAATAATTTCAAAAGATTTTTATTTGAGAGATCGGAAAGCTCAGATTTCATGTAGCTGTTATTCTCTAACAACCCGTTGTGAAAAAGATGTGTTTGAATACTAAACGGGGCTAGTTTGCTTATAAACCCAGAAGATCAAAGTCTTTCCTTGATTTATTTTTTTTAAACCCAACCACTTTCGATAATATTCTTAAAACCTACAAAACACATATAGGAATTGATTTTTAAACCCATTTTCTACATTTTCATCATTTTTGTATAAGACATTTGAAAACAATTACCAACTTAACCCAAAATATAGCAACTTAGATGGGAAAATTGCAAAACACTAACCGATAAAAGTGCATAAACTGATTTAAAAAATAGTTTTGTATCGTATTTTCGGTTTAAGGTTTATGGGTGGGTAAAAATAATTCATGTCAGAATTTTGGGTGTATAAAGAAAAAACCCTACTAAATAACATGATAATGAGTCTGCCGGGGAAGATTGAAATTTTTTATTCACTGTCGCACGATATTAAAAGGATTTTTTTTTTTAAATTTGTACGTCAAAAAATACGTCAGGTTAGAAAAGAATATTTTAACTAGAATTTGAAGAAATTTAACTTGACCTACTTAACTAGTTTTAGGTGATGATGTCACACTAACTAATAAAAACTTGGCGTGTTACCTACTTCACTAAAAAGATTATGGTAGAACCTTTTCACAGATAAATTAAAATATTAAATTGCTTTACAAATCCACCCGATTAAAGAAGCTAGTCCTCTTATTAACATTTTGAAAGTTTCATACATAATTCCGTCAAACTCCTTAACTCTGGTAGAAGATTGGCTTCACGAAAATGTGCCAAAAGAATTGAAAACTTTATCTCAATCAAGCAATATAAACTTTGGACATTGTCGGCCAACGTATCAGAACCAAATTCTAAGAGGCTTTAGATTCAATCCTTGTCAATTTTCGAATTTAAAATTACATTTATTGCCAACCTATGAAAAGGTATAATGAGGATTTTGTTAAGGTTATTGATATGTGGGTATAGTCCCACATCGGATAGGATAAAAAAGATTGATAAATTTAAAATAAGAGTCAAGGTCAATACCTAATAGCTATAGTTATTGGGTTAAAATTGGTTTTTAACTTCTATGTAAGGTCCATTAACTCTAAGTCACGAAAGACTCCTATGGAAGTGGAATAGTTATTTGTATTCTCGATATTTTTCGTGTGATTGATATTAGCTTATCCTGAGAATTGGTCATAACAATTTTAAATTAATTTGATGCAATCACCAGCTGGCATTCGCCCAATTCTTAGGCTATCGACCAACATTCTAAGTGTAACGAACTACTCTGTAGGTGTTCCTAAATAGTGTACACGGCTCATTAGTCTCGTCGCGATCTCAACACGTAGCTTGAGTGTGGGACGACCTATCATATAGGTAGCCAAATAGACGGCTCACAAGCCTCATTGCACCCTCGTGCGGACGGACTGCTATACAAAGCATTCAAACCCGACTCAATGGCCTGTACATATGGAATATCGACGTACTACCTCATGTAGCACTGAGCTGAGCTCATCAACGATTTCCATTTCATGTATAAACTGTGTATGTCTGGTATGTCGACGCACTATCCCATATAGTACTGAATTGTGCTCATCAACGACATCCAATGTGTATATAAACTATCTCTAACTCAAATGTAGATAACGCAACATTTGTCATAATCCCCTTTGGGATACTCAGGTGTGTGCAATGTCTTTGTACTTGTGTATTCGTGAATTTACATGTAAAGAAGTGTAGCTCGAACCCCGCGAACATATCTCAAACAAATCAAAACATAACTTGGAATTTCAGCCTTAGTAGTCGACTACTTTGCTTATTAGTCGACTACTATGAGTTCATCCCAAACCTGGAAAATTCGACTAAGTGTGAGTAGTCGACTATTAAACACATTAGTCAACTACTCTGCTATGAAACAGATATTGTGAAACGCATCAGGTAAGGAGTAGTCGACTACGTACATGATTAGTCAACTACTCTACTAAGGAAACGTTTCTATGTACTGAATTATGAGACAGAGTAGCCGACTACCCAGCTTAGTAGTTGACTACTCTGCATGCAATTGAATACATGCATGCACAAATAGGACTTTAATAAATCAAACATGTATTTATACAATATAAACTAGATTTAAACGATTTATAATATTAAACAGAGACTAACTTGATCAAAAACATAGAATTATCTTAGTTCAATTTAAAGTTGACATCTTTATCAATTAATCTCTTCAATTAATTATATATAATCAACATGATGATTAAAAACATGAAAGGATCTACACATGAAGAGAGAATAATTCGTTTTAATCTTGATTACAGAACCTAGATACCACATACCTAGGTTTTTGCATGATTAGGTTACAAGAAAACTCATTTAATCAATAAACTAGGGTTTGCACATGGGTAAAATCTTAATTTACAAATTAAAAACAAAATTAATAATTACCCTAATGTCATGTTCATATTTCTAATATAAACAGTAAGGAAAAACATTAGATCTAACATGTATCTCAGATCTATCATCAAAATCTATCTTTTAATCATATAAAATTTAGAAGAGACATGAAACCACTGATTTAATCACTTTAAATCATCTAATAAATTAAGGGTGCAGGAGAGGATGAAGATGATCTTGCCTTAGGTGTGTCTGGAGCCCTCTACCATGTGTGTGCAAGATCTTCCTTCAACCCCGATGCCAAAACTCCGCCTTCCTCTCGAAAAACGCCTCAAAACTCACTTAAAATTCAAAAACTAGGTTTTAGGGTTTGAGGAGGAAGGTGACTGTTGTTAGACCCTAGAG
>BQKN01000515.1:201290-227523 GCA_022839385.1 Asparagus kiusianus | reverse complement strand
GTCGCATCTTCACTAAAACGCACATTAGTTTCTTGCATTTGTGAACCGATCGCGGCATAAAAAAAGTCTACTCGATAATGATGCCCAATGGTGATGTCTTGATGACCACGAGCTCATTCTGCACATTCGCTAAATACCTCTCCATAAATTTCCAATTTTAATAAAACCCCCTTTATTAATCTTGTTGCTGCTCATGATAATATATTTACTATTAATATATACATAAAAACCCTCAAATAATTAATATTCACAAACTAATTTTTTCCCCAAATTAGGAATAGAGCACCCTAATTTTTTTCACCCAAAATTTTGAGGAGACTTGAGAAATAGAGCACCCTAATTTTTTTTCCCTAAATTTTGAGGGGGCCGTGGCCCCCCCTGGACTATATGTAGATCCTCCTCTGTTCATATATGATGATTTTTTTATTTTTATTTTTTTACTCATAAGATCTAGCACTCAGTTGCCCTACGACTAGTACTAGATGCTGATAGTTAGCGCTGGATATGATTCGAATATAAGTTGAATACTAAGGTATTTGAAGTTGTATTCATTTAAAAAAATTCAAATTTCATCACTTTTCTCCAAGTTCAAGTTTGGATCACAGTATTTATCAAATATTCACGAATATTTATCAAATAATAAAGCATGCTTCTTTGATTAATAATTAATGTCTTAAGAATATTAAAAATTTTAACTAAGTAAATGGCTTTATTTAGTTAAGGAAGTACTTTCAATATTCTAAGAATTTGATATTTAGATAACATGTAAACTCATATTGAATATTATTCCTTTATATCTATGATATATTTAGTTAAAAAATAGATTTGGGACTTGTTAATCCTCTCAAAATTAGTAGACAACTGAAGTGAAAAATGTAAGGGGGTTCAAGAACAAGGACATAACATAAAGTGTGTAATTAATACAAGTTATAAGTAACAAATTTTTAACGAATAGTTAATTTAACAATGGAATCAAATATATCTATTGTTAAAATTCTATTCATTAATTAACCGAATATAAAAACTATTCATTATTTTTAGATGAACCATCGAATAGAATATGACCGAGTACCTAAGGTGTTGTTTGGCAAGGGGTTAAGAGAGGAGGGTTAAGGAGAAGGGTTAATTTTGTTAGCCCATTATGAGGGGCTAAAAATAGGGGCTAAAAATAATTAAATTCCATTTGGAATGGACAATTAAGATGAAGGGTTAATTTTTAGTGTTTGATAATTAGATAAGGGTTTAGTAGGTTAATCATGTTAGGGTTAAGTAGGTTAATCATGGTAAAGTTTTAAATATATCAAATTTAACCTTATTATAGTTCAAACTTTTGTTCTGACTCCCCTCCGAAATGCAAGTACACAAGAAATTAGAGATTGCACATATTCATAATTTATAAATTATATAAAGTGTTTTTGGAAAACTTTCAATAAGTAAATAATAAACTTGCAGTGCAAATTGATTAAAAACAACTATATTTATCTCCAACTTGAAGAATGAAACCAGAGATGAATAAGTTCCAATTTAGCAAAGACAAAAACAGAAAAAATAGCTATTGTGATTTGAAATATTGAAAAAATTAGTGTCCACAACTAAGTAAGAATTGAAATATCAAAATATAAGTAGCATCAAAGATTGTTCTCACTGACTCCCTAAAGTCTTTTAAATTACAACTAAAATATTAGAATGTCAAGATAACCACAGCTCTCTCCATCTTTTATGGACAACGCAATCTAAAGTTTAAAATTTAAAAGCACCCACACTCTCCCTTCCTCGGTTGTCCCACATTCTTTGTTTAAAAAAATACAGTTTACCATCACAATTAGATGCGGCTTTCTCATGACCCTACCTAATTTTTTTTTAAATCTTGTATCCTACCCTCATGATGAGAGACCGGTTAAAGATTACTCCACAGGAGGACCCCTCAAAACGATGGGGTTTTGAAGGATTAAGGGGTTTTAACCGCTTATCAAGGATTAACAAATCTCTTATCAATAAATTAGTGTTTGGTGGGTTAATGAAGGGTTAAACACCTTTAACCCCTCCATTAACTCTTTGCCAAACACAACCTAAGTGAATAAATACCAACTATTTGTTACATATTTGGTTTGTTTCCACCCCTACTGATAGTCATGCATAATACAGGCGCTAGTCCGACATGTTAATTGAATTTAACTAGATATTCAACCGTCTAGGTCCAACATTGTTATGTATGAACATGGATATTCTTGTTTCTCTATGCAGTTCATGTGTTGTGCATTTCTTGCTTAGTTTAGCAGCATTGTGCCGTTAGTTTTGGCAAGACAATTGTCACCTTGTTCTTTGCTGCCTATTTTGTTAAACCTCATTATTTCTTTTTATTTTTATCATGCTCCAGATTCTATAGATCTTTCATATATGCTACTCTTTATGATCAACCTCACTTTGCTAAAAAAGATTGCACCTTGAAATGACAAAAGATCTTTTGCATAGAAGGCCAAAGGTATTCCTTTTAAGCAAAAAAAACTGGGAAGAAACGAGGGAAGCCAAACAATTCATTAGGTCAACAGAAATTACAACATTTGGTTATGGATATATGCACAACTATTCCCTGATATAGCTAGAAGAATTACACATACATCACAACTGAGAAATAAACTACTTCTCTTTTGCATTGACCTTTCCATCTTGATGCATGTCATCTTATGAACACATGCACTGTCCATGCAAGTAAAGGCATGCAATCTTTATAATCAAGTCGTAGTTTTATGCATTGACTTTACAATTATAATTTATTTGTGGTTTTCTGTGCGCCTAGGTACATGAACAAATGAGACTGGATATCAACTAATAATATCAAAACGTTAAAGATTCCTTGCGGATGAAGGTGAGCATGAGAAGGATGATATATAAGAGAGTACTTTCCGGCGTCCAATAAATTAATTCAGGATCTAAATTCTTAATCAGATTTCTTAATATAAACACAGCGCACATTCTCACTGGACAAATAAACATGGAGTTTTCGAAAATTTGAATGTTAATTTTGAATACATATGCCAAGATCTGCACCTAATATCATAGAAATGACTGTTTCCATATATTGATTGTCTATGATAATTATCTCTCTAAAAAGTCGAAGAAGTTGGTCATCCTCTTATTCATTATATAGAAAAAACACATATTTGAAGAAAATGAAATTGCATATGCTTAATTTGTTTCTAATTAACCAGCTAAAGAACATTTATTTACGTACATCTATGACGCAGTTGTGTACTTGGGTGTTTTTTTTTGTCAATGAAAATTTTTATTCATTCAACCATATGAAAATTTTTGTACGTCATGATTCTCATAACATGAGAAAACCTAGGTATTTGACAGATATACAAATATCACTCACACTCCAAAAATCTATTTACGGTGATAAAACTCATTGTCTATTTTCAGGAGCAGTAGAGCCATTGAGAATTAGTGTCAACATATCAACTTTGATCTCTTTAACTAGTTGATCAGCCCCTTTGGATTTCTGAACAAAAACCTTGAATTTCTTTCATTCCATATCTTGTATAATGAAGCATTGAAGGCCATCCTCTTAATCTTTTGCTTAAACCTCTTGCCTCTCAAACAAGTAGAATACCATTCCAACAAACAATTCCAATTGCAGGAACGCTATCTGAATTTGAGCCATGACATAATCTTGTTCCAGACATTCATAGAGAAATTACATTCAAAGAAGAGATGGTCGCGGCTTTCTATTGCAGCACCATTGCACATAGACAACAGGAATTTGCATTCAATACCCCCATCATAGATAACTTGTCTTGTGTTAACAATCTGTTTTGAACAGCAAGCCAGCTTATGATAGAATGCTTAGGGTAATTCAAACTTTCCCAAACAGTACTATACCATGGAACATTGAGGGAAGTTGGAGATAAAACTATATACAAAGCTGATGATACAGCTTTAGAATTCTTGTAGCAAGATCCAATGATAAGCTTCAGATTATCAACTCCTCTAGTTAAAGACAAGGCCTTGTCCCTGATTTTCAGCATTTGTTTCCAAAGCCAGGAATCATTTGCTTAGCATTGACAGTCCAGACATCACTGTGATTTAGGTAGGTACCATGGATCCACTCAATCCATAGGTGCTCTTTATTCACATGAATATACCAAATGTTCTTCAATGCAACAGCAAAATTCCAGAGTTTAGCAGAGAATATGCCTAAACCACCAAATTTTTTCCCCTGACAGATTTTCTCCCATGCTACCAGAGAAGGCTTATGGTTATGATCAGTTCTCCCCTACAAAAAATCCTTGTTCATTTCATCAATTCTATGAAGAACTTTCATGGGAAAATTGAAGCTAGATGTCCAAAAAATTTGGACACCCAAAATCATACTTTTTATAACCAGTATTATACCTGCATAAGAGAGGTTCCTGGAAGACCATTTTTGAAATTGATTGCTAATCTTGTTAAGAAAAGGATTTCAGTCCATATAGGAAAGTCTTTTACATATAAGAGGGACTCCAAGATATTTGATAGAAAGAGTGCCTTCAGTGAAACCCAAAAAGTCATTTATAGAAGACTTAACCCTTTCATTCACACCTCCAAAGAAAATATGACACTTATTAGGATTAGCCTCAAGCCCAGAAGTTGCACTGAAATCTTGTAGACACTACTGAAGTTTTTTAACTGATACCAGATCTCCCTTGCTAAAGAGTAAAAGGTCATCAGCAAAAATAAGATGAGATATCTTGAGCCTTTTACATCTCGGATGGAATTTGAATTGATTTTCATTGCTCATTAAATCCAAGCTTCTAGAGAGATAATCTAAGCCCATGATAAAGAGATATGGGGATAGAGGGTCTCCCTGTCTCAGACCCCTCTTGCCTTTGAAATATCCATGGAGTGATCCATTTAAAGAAATGGAATAAGAAGGGGAAGAAATACATGTCATAATCCAATCTACTATCTTGTTTGGGAAGCCCAGACCTATCAACAAATCCCTCATAAAATTCTAACTGATAGTATCAAATGCTTTTTTGATATCAATACTAAGCATTACTCTAGGAGAGATACATTTCCTGCTGTAATTCTTAATCAGTTCATGTGCAAGCAGAATACTATTAGTGATTTGTCTTCCCTCCACAAATGCACTTTGAGCTCCATTGATAAGAAACCCCATAACTGGTTTTATTCTATTTACCAAAATTTTTGAAATGATTTTATAAAGGACATTACAACAACAAATGAGCCTAAATTCATATGGAGAAGTAGGACAGTTAACTTTTAGAATGAGAGAGATGACTGTAGAATTAATCATACCTAAAAGTTTTCCATATTTGAAGAATTCCCCTATAGCTTGAATAACTTCATCACCCACAATGCTCCAGGCAAACTTGTAAAACTCAATATTGTAACCATCTGGCCCAGGGGCCTTGTTGTCTGACATGGAGAATATAACATCCTTAATTTCTTCCTTGGTAACAGGGGCAATTAAAACCCTAGCTTGAGAAGCATTTATAGGACATAAAGGACTTGCTTGAAGACTATTTTGAACCTCTTCCAGAGCATATTTGGCATTAAGAACCTACTCAAAAATATTATAGAAGTGCTTTTTATTAATGTCCTTCAGAGCAAACTTTAGCTTCTTCAATTTAGAGTAAACTGAAAACATAGCACAACCATTTATTCTAGATTGCCAGGTGGATGCAACTGTAGGGAGAAAACTGACATGTTTTGCCCATATTTTGAAAAATTTGAAAGGCCTCTTTCCTTGTAAAGTTTCCTCATTGATTGTAATGACACCAGGAGAATGGTCAGAAGGGTTAGGAATAAGAAATTCAACCTGACTGGCATTAAGGTTATGAATCCACTTGTCATTTACCAAGGCTCTGTCTAATCTACTCCAGATCCTGGATTCTGAGTCTTGTTTGTTGTTCCAGGTATAGAAACAGCACAAAGTTTTCAGATGTGAGAGCTAACAATCAAATATAAAATCTTTGCAAACTGCAGTATTTGGATCTGGGAGCAAATTCCCTCTAATTTTCTCCTCATTGTTTATAATTGTGTTAAAGTCTCCACAAATAAGCTGAGGAATATCCCCTATAGACTAATGAACAAATCTTAATTCAGCCCATAAATCCTTTCTTACTTCCAAATTATTAAAACCATATATTGAGAAAACAACACAATCTAATTTCCCATCAACAAAATTAACAGTGCAGGTGATATTTTGATCAGAGCAGCAAACAACTTGTATATCCAGAATCTTTGGATTCCAAAGAATCATAACTCTTGCTTTCCCTGGATTTCTCACATTTGATGTCCATTTCCAACCATTTGCAATTTTCTTGGCAATTTTTACAAATTTGTATCTTTTATTTTTGTTTCTAACAATGCTGTAAAAGAGATGTGATAATTCTATAAATGATGCTTGACCATTTATTGCTTAGAGGACTTATTGAGTCCCCTCACATTCCAAAAAGCCAAATTCATTTAGCAATAATACCCTCTCCCCTTATCTACTTCAGAAGGATCCAAATCCAAAAACTCCAAATGAGAAAAAACTTTAGTAGGAGTAGATTTCTTCTTTTTGTTACTTTTGTTAGGTCTCATGTTATGAGCCTATATCTTCTGATCTTGTTTTGATGATCACAAACAATTCCTAACAATGTGTGTCGAGGGTTTGCATTTGTTTTGTTAGGTAATCTACATAAATATCCAAGTTAGAGGTTGGATGATTTGCGCCACAACGATCATATAAAATAAAGGTTGGCGGATTGTGGTATGAAGCTATGCATTCATCAAGATCCAAGTTCAAGCTTCATCCGCAAGTGTACGAAGACAAACATATTAAAGATCTATCAAGTTTTGGTATAGTAGTTGTTTTGTAGCGTATATTGTGTGAATATATTTCAAGCTCAATATGTATATACACACATAATTTTGATTTTATTACAAAATGAGTTTATTTGAGAAAACAATGCAATACTGATTTATTAATATTGTTTACATTACATTCATGTTTTATAACGTATATAAAAACATTTCATAAGGTTTCCACATGTTCTTACATGTCAAACTTTATTTTCAAGATTCAACAAAAACATGTATTATGCATATTTTTGATAAACGTTAAGTTTTCTCAAATATGAGAACCTTTCTGTAAAATTCCTTTTCAAACATTTTTATCAAAATGTTTATAAATTGTTTTCAAAGTTTCACATTTTTTAGATTTTATTTACTATTTTTTACAGAGCCTTGAAACTCAATTTTAAAATCAATTCAGGCTGATAACCGTTATCAGTCGACTGGTTAGTCGACTGATGAAATCAGTAGACTGATGAAAGTTCCTACAATTGCCATTTGCTCTCTATTTCATTTTGGTCAACTAATTAGTCGACTGATGATCCATCAGTCGACTGATAAAGGTCTTCAGTCGACTGATAAGCTGCCGATTGTCTGTAATGGTCAGCTCATCAGTCGACTGATGAAACCCGATCAGTCGACTGATAAGCTCACAACGGCTAGTTTTCTACAGTTTCTAGATTTTTGTTTTTTGATCTGTTTTGTCTTTTTCTCTGGGTTTTGGCTGATGTCTTGAGTGCCTATAAATACTCCAGTGCATTCAACTCTTAAACTTATGAAGAAAAATTATTTAATCAAGTTTTTAAAGAGTTTAGTTTGGGTTTAAGCATTATTTTTATGTTTGTTTCAAAAGGGGAGTTTTCACAAGGAGGAAGCTTTTGATTTCAACTGAGGAATTCATCCTCATCATCTATCTACAGCTCCTTGGGTTTATAGATAAGATTTCTAACTCTTTTATCTAGCTTATTTATCTTTTGATTTTCATATTCATATCATAGCTAGTTTTATTTGAGTTAGAATTTTATTGTTCTCATTCATACAATATATTGTTGGGTTGTGGTGAGTGATTTAGTGAGAGTGAGCTTCATAGTGTTCTCATTCATTGTTAGAGAACAAATCTTATATTTGAGCCTTATTGTGAGAGTTCACCTTGTAATACATATTTACACCAAGAGGAGTGTGTGGTGAGGACATAGTCGATACCAAGAGGAGTGACGTTGGTAGTAAAGCCTAGAGAGAGGTAGTAAAGCCAAGCACTTGAGAGAGGCGATACGTGAGGACCAACACTTGAGATTGTATTTTGTGTATGTACATTATGAGAGATTTGTAGAGTTTTTGGTGAGCTAGAAAACTGAGTGTTAAGTTTTAGCTTCCAAACCGGGTGTGTCGATAGTGGAGTTCTCTCTGGGAGTGGGGAGCGGAGACGTAGGACGGAAGGTCCGAACTCCATGATCATACTGTTGTGTTTGGTTTGCTCTTTGTGTTCACTATTTGTTTATATTATTCTTTATTTATTTTCCCCTTTGCATATATATCCTTACATGTATCTTATTGAATATCATCTTTGTTAGGATATATTTGTTAAATAATTTTAATTGGTATTAATATCTAATAAGATTAGCAATTACCCTATGTTGGCCTTCTTGTTTTGATGATGTTTAACAAACAATTTACCACTAATGTTGTTTGTCTAGTATTTGTGTTTTCTTATTTATTATAGACAAACAACGTTGTTGGAGGATGGATGGAATAGCGCTTCAACGACGATATCAAATGGAGGTTGGCGGAATTGTGGAGAGAAGCCTACGCTATTCAAAGTTAAAGATCAAGTTCAAGCTTCATCCGCATAGTGTACCAAGTCAAGCTTATTGAAGATCAAGATCGGCTTGGGTAATCTAGTTTAGGTTTTATATTATATGTGTTAAGTACCTTAAGCTCAATATCATATACACACACGTATTTGGTTTCTATGTATATATATAGTTATATATATACATGCATGTTTTTGGGTTTTCATGCTTTAGACACACTTGCAAAATACATGTGTTTTCGTAACTAGAAATTCAATTTGAAAAATTCTTTTTCTAACATATTTGTTTTTATGTTTATAAACATTTAACAAAGTTTCATCAAGTTTGGAATTGATTTGTTATGTTTAATGGAATTTACAAATCATGTTTTTGTTCGTGCACATGTTCGTGCATGTTTTACCAAATAGATGAGTTTTCATAAATGGGAAGTAGTATTCAAGAAATTCTTTCTTTAACATGTTTATCTACATGTTTAGAAACTTCTCTCAAACTTTTATTATTTTAGAGTTGATTTACAGTGCCCAATTGATTTTACAAAATCGTATATGTTAATCGTTTTTCAAAACTATAAATTTGTGTTCAAATATTTATTTCTCTCAACT
Organism: Asparagus kiusianus; assembly: GCA_022839385.1. NCBI lineage: Eukaryota > Viridiplantae > Streptophyta > Magnoliopsida > Asparagales > Asparagaceae > Asparagus > Asparagus kiusianus. The sequence goes on along the minus strand of BQKN01000515.1, from coordinate 218,264 downwards.
GGGAAAATATTTTTCAGAAATTCTTTCTCTGACATGTTATTCTACTTGTCTAGAACATTCCCACAATATTTCATAATTTTTGGAGTTCATATACTATTTTAAATTGATTTTTCAAAACAGCTACGCACTGCTACAGTAACTCCGATCGGACGGACCGGTCGACCGGATATGTCTCTGGACGTTACTCAGCTTTGCATATGGCTCTCGGTTGACCGTACCGGTTGACCGAAGTACTGTAGCAGCCGACTGTTGCTACAGTAATGGCTAGTTCTATTTTTTGTTTATTTTAATATTTTGGGGGTGTTTTTATTGGTTTTTGGGGTTGTTTCATGAGCCTATATATACCCCATGCCCTCATACCTCTATGATTATCAAAGAAATGTTTTAAGAAAGTTTTAAATAAGTTGTAAACAAGGGTTTAAGTGTGGTTTAGTCTTTGTTTAGTTTGTGAAGAAGTTTTATACAAGTGGAGGAGATCATCTTCTTGTTTGGGCTCCAATCTCCATCTCTCCATCTTGTTATCAATTGAGAAGTTTTCTAAACTCATTTCTAGCTATTTATAATTTTGTTTGTAATTTCTATATGCTAGATTTTAGTTGAGTTTATTTTGATTTATTGAATCTCATTGTTACACACACCCACTTGAGCTTATTGTATTTGCATACATAGTATATTAGGGTTGTGAGAGTTTGTAACATTGAGTTGTGCTTAATTGAGTTCTCATCTATTATAGAGAACAAATTTATATTTGTTACATTGTGAGTATTGTAAAGTTTTCGGTGAGCTAAAAAACCGAGTGTGTTGTGTAGTTTTCGGTGAACTAGAAAACCGAGTGTGAGGAGTGACGTTGATCGGTGAGCGTTGAAAACCGATACTGTGAGGTATAAACGTTATTCGGGTGAGCGTAGAAAACCCGGTCGTGATAGTGGATTTCTCCCCGGGAGTGGGGAGCGGAGACGTAGGACGGAAGGTCCGAACTCCGTGATCATATCTTGTGTTTGAGTGTGCTTTGACGTTTATTTATACTTGTGTTTATATTTCTTATCGCCATTGTCATTAGCTCATTATTTATATGATCCACGATCTAGTTCATATTATTTACCCTTGTGTTAGTTTACATATCCTAGCATATATCATATTGTATATCTCCTTGGTAGGATATATCATCTTGTGTTAGTCTATATATCCTTGCATATATTTCTATCATATAGGATATATCTCATTGTTCATATTGCTTATCCTAGCTCATATACATTGTTGCATTTCATACTTGCTAGGATAACTTGTTAATTAATTTTAATTGGCATTTAAATCGGATTAGATTAGCATAAGACCCTAATCACCCCCCCTCTAGGGTCTAACACCCTATTCACCCCCTCTTGGGTACTTTCAACTTTGTGCTAGAGTCCAAGGCTTATTAGTTGCCTGCTGTTCATGCACAACATGCGCAAGATTATTCTCTTTGGAGCCTAATTTACTGCTACTAGCTTGCATTGCCTTTCATCAAATTGCTTTCCTTTACCTTTATTAGATTGTTAAAGTATACCAGACTCCATGGTATGCTGAAAATGCATAGGAAAATTCACCAACACCTCAGACCTTTGTAGATTTGAATTCATAGCCCCTGACAAAGGACTTCACAGTTTCAAAACATGCATAAGATTATCAGCAACCTGCACATTATGTCCACCTGACCTTTGTAGATTTGAATTCATAGCTCCTGACAAAGAGTTTGATTGTTCCTTTCCAGCATCCAAAACATGCAAAGGATACTCAGCAACCTGCACGGCTGAAAACTACACATTATGTATAGCTGTAACATTTGTTTTTGGAATCCATTTTTGAACCCATGGAAATTTTTTGCAAAACTTGGTTTCATGCCCCCACCTGTTTGCACTTATTGCACCATTTAGGCTTCAGCTCATATATCACTTTTTGATTAAATTTCTTTCCTTTAGGGCCTTGTAAGATAATAAAATCAGGTAGATCTGCAGGCATAGTTACTTCCACAAGAACCCTTGCATAAGCTAATCTTTGCTTATTTGCCGTTAGTTTGTCAGTGGAAACAGGACGACCAATGACACTAACTATCTTACTGATACTTTTGGCATTCCATAGATTTAACTTAAGGGTTAGTAATTGAACCCAAACAGGATAGATGCATTCATTTATTTTCTCATAATCCTCTCCAATTGTCTAGGGCTTCAACGAGAGAGGACGAGACCCAAAGAACCATGGTCCATTTTCTAAAATCACATTCATTTCTTCCTTACTTTTAAATTTAAACAGGAAGATCCCATGTTTAAGAAAACAGATCTTAGGAATAGCCAATTTAGACCATAATTCTCGACATAAATCTATATAGCCTTAAATTTGGCATTTAATCCAAGAACTTGTCCAACCAAAAAGAACTGCCACATAGAAACTCCTTCATTCCATTCTTCATCATTAAATGTAACAGTGTCTTTATTTTTTGGAGGCAAATAATTCAAAACTAAGCCACTTCTAGTTTTTCTATTGTCAGCAAAACAACTAACCCAGCTTTTTTTGATTTCTTGAATAGGCTCATTAAAAAGATGTATACATTTTTAACTGTCAATTCTACATCTTTTTAACCTTGATACCTCAAACTTTACACATTTCTAGCTTTGATATCTTAAAGTTTGGGATTATCAAAGTGACATATATAAAACTTTGCGTACAAAAGTTAAATAGGTGTAAACCTTGTAGTAAAGAAAGTGTCCAAAAAATACTTAAGAAAGTTAAAATGTGTAAACTTTAGGATATCAAAGTTTTAAAAAAAATATTCAAAAAACTTTGGGATATTAAAGTTAAAAAGGTGTTAGAGAACTAAAGTGTAAATAATCCTTTTTGAACAAGATGTGTTTTAAGAGATAAATCAAAACTAAGAAGTACTTTGGTCACTGATGGACCAAATTGCAAGACCCTTTAGGACTTGAGGGACTAATGATCAATTATTAAGATTTAAAGGACTAATACTAGGGACTAATGGGTAATTATTGAGATCTGAGTGAAAAACCCTAATGCCACTAGGAAAGAACCCTAGAGGGGGGTGAATAGGGTTCATGCTAATCTAATCCGATTTATGTCAATTAAAACTTATTAACAAATATATCCTAGCAATGAGATACAATAAGAGATATATGAAAGGATATGAAACTAACACAAGGGTGAAACAAGACATAAACAATATAGTGGATGAAATAAGCAATGAGAGAATGATAATAAAGATGAACAAAAATATAAGTGCGCCAAGCCAAACTCAAACACAAGATATGATCACGGAGTTCAGTCCCCACGACGTACGTCTCCACTCCTCACCTCGAGAAGATCTTCACTATCACAACCAGGTTTTCTACGCTCACCCAAATAACATTTACACCATACAATATCAGTTTTCAATGCTCACCGATCAACATTCACAATCTTACAATGTAACTACACAAATCCCACATCAAGTGGCCTCTCACGTGTCTCCCTCAAGTGTTAGAAATTACAACATACATCTAGGTATTACCACCTACCCCACTCCTCTTGGGACCGACCATGTATCTCACCTCTACACTCTTATTGGTGTATTTGTACAATACAGAGTGAATCCTCACAATTAAACTCTCAATACAAATAAATTATTCTCTACAATAGATGAGAACACAATGTAGGCTCACTCTCTAAGTCACACTCCCCACAACCCAAATTATACTATGCATTAAATACAATAATCTCAATGGTTGTGTGTGTAAACAAAGAGTAAATCAATTATAAACTCAATATAAAATCTAGCTTATAGAAATTAAGATTAAAAACAATAAATAGCTAGAATTGAGTTTAAAGGAAACTTCTCTATAATGACAAGAGAGAGAGGGAGATGAGTTGAATGCCCAAACACCAAAGATTATCTCCTCAAGCTCTTGTAAAAATTTCTTCACAAACTTGAAACTTGTAAACACACTCTTAAACAAACAAAAAACACCTTTAAACTTATTTAAGCAATTTTCTTCTTGTTAAAATGAACTGAGAATATGTTGGGGTATTTATAGGAAACCCCAAAGCCAAGAAGAAACCAACAAAACCCAGCAAAAAGATAAAAACAGAAAGCTAAAAAAACTAATCGTTAGGCCATCAGTCGACTGATACTGTTCATCAGTCGACTGATGAGCTGATCGTTATAGGCCAACATTACATCATTAGTCGATCGATGAACTTGTCAGTCGACCAATGACCTCATCAGTCGACTGGTTAGTCGATTGAATAAGAAATAGAAACTATTGGCTATTCCAGGTAATTTCTTTAGTCGACTAAACACTTGCATCAGTCGACTGTTAACATAATATCAGCCTATTTTGAATAGTAAAGCTAATTTTTAAAATATATTTAAAAATAGCAAACAAATTCATAAAAATATAAAACTTTGGAAAATAATTGTAAACATAAAAATAAACATGTTACAAAAATTGGTTTTAAAAAAGCGCCTCCCATTTGTAAAATATCGTCATTTTGCAAATATGTCCAAAACATGAAACATGAGATACTTGAATTTTGATGTTTTGACATAAACCAAGTTTTAAAACTTTGCAAAATAATTTTATAGACTTAATAAAATATGTATAAAGTGATATTGAAGTCTAAGAACTAATAAAATAATATTTTTATAAAAACAGCTATATTTTGATAAAATCCACAAATACGCCTGTGTGATTAATATGAGCTTGAAGTATTAACACACAAGTATAAACCTATACTATAAACACTATAAACTATATACCCAAGCTTGATGAAGATCTTCAATGAGCTTGACTTGGTACACTTTGCGGATAAAGCTTAAACTTAAACATTCAACTTGAATTGTAAGGCTTCATACCATAATTCCGCCAACCTCCATTTGATTTGATCATGAATCCTCAATTCCATTCATCCTCCAACTCATTGTTTGCCTAGAATAAATAAAAAATACAAACACTAGACAATCAATATTATTTATAAATTATTTATTAAAACATCATCAAAACAAAAGGCCAACACTGAGAGATTTATATCTAAATAAACCCTTTAAGATTTTACTTACTTTGTAAAGGTGGAAATAAGATGAGACTATATGAGTGAGAGAGTACAATGGGAAAAATTAAGGAGAGCAAAAAATATTAAAATTAAAAATATTAATTGATAAGTAGTTATCTTTGGAAAAATTATTCTTTAATGATGTATCGGGATGTTTTATAAAAAGATACACTGAACCCATCAAAGCTTGGTATCTTTTCTTCAGCTATAGTGAAAAGAGCTTACTTGATCTCCTCTTTAGATATACGGGAATCCAGGGCTCTACAATGCTCAGTTGTAAGAATAGGGCCATTTGCAATAACTTCAAGATTAGGATTAACAATATGTATATCAGATCCCATAAGCTTCTGATAATAAGAAAAGATTTCAGCAATAATATCATTCATATCAATAAGCCTAATACCATCCTCAGTATAAAGTGAGAGTACAATGTTGTGATGTCTCCTTGCTTTGATAATCGAATAGAAGTATTTATAATATTTATCTTTGTGCATACTCCAATTTACATTTGTTTTTTGTCTGAAAAAGAAATTTCTCAATTGAGAAGACTATTGTAAACTGCAACACATCTCTTTTGAAGAAGCTCTTGAGCATTCTCAAGCTCATGTTTAGCCCTTATCACTTGCTCACTGATATTCATAAAGTGTCTCTTGTTCAAAAGCTTTAGTTCAGGTTTGAGTAACTTGACCTTATTATAAAAATTATACATTTTGCAGCCGCTTATGGACTATTACCAGACATATTGGATAGTAGATGCATACTGGGCGCTTGGTCCATATTTTGAAGAATTACAAAATTTATTGCCTTCTAACACCTCAATACAAATAGTAATCAAAGCCAAGAGAGTGGTTAGAGCAATTCGATTGTAGATATTTTGCTTGACTTGAAGTATATTTTGCTTGACTTGAAGTATATTAAAGAAATCATTTGTTAGTCTATTTACTGATAATAGACAATCTGGGAATGGTTATCATTAAATTTTGTTCCATTTTTCCAAACTAATGTTGTTACATTCAATGAGGAAGAATGGAGAGAAGGTGAAGGTTTCTGAAAATTTGATTTGGTAGGCCATGTAATTGGATTGAATGTCAAGTATAGAACTATGGAGTCCTATATTACTAAGCTATGGGGTAAAATCTCAATATCGAAGGTCTCCTTAATTAAAGAAGGGGTTTTCCTGTTTGAATTTCAATCTGAGAAGCAAATGATGGAGATTCTTGAATCTGGTTCCTGGTTCATTGAGTCTAGGCCGCTTGTAATTAAACCATGGACTATAGACACAGACATTGGGAGAATCCAGGATCAACCTATCTCTTTTGGGTTCAGTTTCTTAATTTGTGTCTGAATCTATGGAGTCCTATTGGTATTAGTAAAGTTACAAGTTTAATTGGTTGCCCTATTACAACTGATAAACTCACTGGCACTAGACAAAGATTGAGCTATGCTAGAGTGTTATTGTAAGTGAAGCTGCCTCTAAAAGAGCCACTACAAAGATCAAATTGAAATATGAGGTCCTGTTGGTAAGAGTTATAGTCAAAAAGTTATGTATGAGTTCAAACCAAGATGATGCTCCTTATGTAAAATTGTGGGGCATGAATCTCAGCAATTTAGGAAATATGCCACAAAAAAAGTTTGGGTACCTGTCAGTAAGAAACCTGTAATAGATACACAAGTACTTGCTCAGCATGATACTTGTGCTGTACCACGAGAGACTGTTATGAAGGGGATTAATTCGGTTCATCATGGTAAAGAAAGGGAGATTACACGGCAGAATGAAGCTGAGACTGGGCTGTCTGGACTGGTTGCTCTAGATTCAGGAAAACATGCACAACATGAAAAACATGGACAGCAAGAAGAAAGTGAGAAGGGAAATTATTTTGAACAAACAGGAGGTCTAGATGCACACATTTCTGCTAAACATACATAAAGAAATTCTGGTTCTCAAGCTTACCAGTTTACTCCTACTATTAACTCATCTAGATTTACCAGTGCCACTAGAGCTAGTGCTTCTAGGAGAGCTCCTATAAATGCATCTGGTGCACCAATACAAGCTTCACATTTCTCTATTCCGAATCACCAGATATTTGACTTGGACCCCTCCAGTTCTGATAGGGGTGGAACACTTTAATAAATACATTTTGCTCTTTGGAATATTAGATGATTCAAGAAATCCTCTAAGCATATAATTGTCAAGCAATTTATTCAGGAATACAATCTCCCTTTTTTAGCTCTGTTAGAAACACAAGTGCCTGAAGGAAAAAAGCAGCAAATTGTTAATAAAATTGCAAAGGACTGGAAGTGAATATCAAATATGCATATAGCAAATAATGCTAGGATATAGATTCTTTGGGATAGTGATATTCTCTCAGTTCAAGGCATTACAACCTCTGAACAATATATGACTTGTGCAGTGAATTCAAAGGATGGAAAATTATCATGTTTAATTATAGCAGTTTATGCTCTTAACCAATTAGAAGGAAGGAGAGTTCTCTGGGAAGAATTACTGACTTTGAAAAGAAGTATCAATTGCCCCTGGCTGGTAGGAGGAGATTTTAATGCAATTATTAATAGTGAAGATAAGTTAGGGGGTGCACAAGTAACAGATGTTGAGACTAAAGATTTTCAAAACTCTATATCCTCCCATCAACTAATGCACATCAAGACCAGTGGATGTTATTTCACATGGTATAATAAATAGGAGGCAACTACAAGAGTCTGGAGTAGGTTGGATAGAATATTGGTCAATGGGGATTGGATTCACCAATACACAACAAGTCAGGGAATATTTGATGCCTCTTTGTTCTGATCACTCCCTAGGTCTACTATTAGTAGGTGATGATGATAAATTTTAGGATAAGAAACCATTAAAATTCTTTAGCATGTGGGCTAAACATCCTGATTTTTTATCTGTACTTAACTCAGTTTGGAATCAGGATGTCAGTGGATACAACATGTACATGTTTCACTCAAAGCTAAGGAAGCTGAAGCTTGTTCTTAAAGAATTAAATAAGAAACATTTTATGAACATTAGTGGGCAAGTATCTAGAGCTAAATCAAAGCTATATGATATCCAAAAGCAACTAAGCTCTGACCTGTTCAACCCTGAACTAGTATCATAGGAGAAGGAATGCATTAAGAAGTATACTAAGTTGTTAGATTGTGAAAACTCCTTTTATAGGCAAAAAACAAATATCAATTGGAGATTGCATGTTGATAAGGGTACACAAATTTTCCACTCAGTTATGAAAACCAAGAGGCATCAAAATAGAGTCTTGTCAATATATTCTGAAAATGGCTCTAGATTTACTGATATACCTGGAATTATATCAGAATTCATTGATTACTACAAGAAGTTGCTAGGAACTACAATCTCAACTACAGCTCTTGATCCAGAGGTGATCTTAAAAGGTCCAGTTTTATCCTCTAGCCAGTGTAATGCGCAGAGTACCCTTGTTACTAGAGAAGAGGTAAAACAAGCACTATACACAATGTTAGATAGCAAAGCCCCTAATCCCTTATTACTGAACAAAAAATCACAATTGTTTTCATGGTGCATGTTAGTAGACAATTTTAGTTATGCTAACCTGCACCCCCACCAAGTTCTTGATGGCAAAAAAGAAGAAAATAAGTGGAAAAAAGATCTAAAATATAGGATTACGAACTTCAAATTCTAGTTTACAATTTTTCGAGGATCAATCTGGTTTAATAATTGTTGAAGACGATGAAGGATTCAACTCAAGTATTATAGGGTCAACGGGTCCTAGAGGTGAGAAGAAGAAGAAATCGATGGGGGGAGATTCTCAGATCTACAAGATTTTAGTGGGTCCTAATCATTCTCATGCTACTCCACAGTCGATCGGAGTTCAATCTCATCATCTTAGTAAGTCTCTGCCCTCGCGCAATGAAGCTAGTAGTTCTAATAGGTTTTATTGGGCTGATGATGATGAATTGGAGGATGTTGTGCTTGTTCAACATCTTTCTTCTAATTCTACAAGCAAATTAGGTTCTGATTAATTGATTTCAACATTAGTTGCGGATACAGCCACTTTTACATTGAATTTTGTTGAGAAAATATCTAAAATGATTAGTCCTGATGATGTTTTAAATCAAAATAAGTCAAAAGCTAAAAATTCCATTAGAGATGAATCTGAATTTCCACCATTAATTACTTCAAATCAGGTGCCTACTTCAGTTCATGTAAATAATACAAAGAAAAGTTGGGTTAGTTTTTTTGCTAATAATAGGAAACCAGATTGTGGCATAGACTTGAACTTTGTTCCTCCAGTATCTAAAGATTCGGTGATATTTGATGAGGATGAATGGAATGAAGGTGTATTAATGTGGAAATTTTCCATTATTGGTCAGGTTTTAGGTCTCAATGTTAAATTTAAAGCTAATGAGACTTTTGTGAGGAAAGAATGAACTCCTTTGGCTAATTCTGAAGTTTATCTTACTAAAGGCAAGTTTATTTTTTTTCAAATTTAATAATAAGGATGAAATGATGGATGTTATTGAAAATGGTCCTTGGTTTTTTTGTTCTAGACCTCTTCTTCTAAAGCCTTGGTCTATTGAGGAGGATATTGAAAAGAGATTTGACTATATCTATCCTATGTGGATTCAATTGCTCGGTTTAAGACTCAACTTGTGGAATTCTAAGAGTATAAGCAAAATTGCTAGTATTATTGGTCCCCTAATTGCCATTGATAAGATCACGGCTAATAGACAAAGGTTAGCATATACCAGGTTTCTAGTTGAAGTAAAAATGCCTTCTCAGCTTCCTGATCAAATATTTGTTCAAGGGCCTAATGGTGAACTTTAATCAGAAGGTAAACTATGATCTAAAGCCTAAATGGTGTGACCTATGCAAGCAAGTTGGACATGATACTAAGTTTTGCAAGAGACAGCCCAGAATCCAGAAATGGCTACCTAAACAACGTTCATGTGCTAATAATGTTGTTCAGGATAGGAATGCAAATAATAATGGTGTTGTAGATCAAAGTCATAGAAATATATTACATGCAAGGGATATATCAAGCCTGACACTAAATTCTGGTAATTGTTCAGCCTGTGCATGTTGTTCATCAGCCTATGCAAGATGCTCATGTTCAAGTCCAGAATTCTGGTAACGGTTGTAATATAGTCCATAAGTCTGTGCATGATATACACTATTTCCAGGGCCCTTCTTCTGAGAACATTCAGTCAAAAGGTAAAGAGGTGATGAAACAGTGACCAATTTCTAAAAATTGCAGCAATAGGCTTGTGCATGTTGCGCATGTACTACAACCTAAACTGGGCATGTGGCACATGTCAAAAAAATTGAAACTGGTGATTCTCTTAATTTTAATGTCTCATCTCTAATCAATTTCCCCTGGATATTTGTTCAAGGTAACAGATCAAAGAAAAATGCATTTACTATCAATTCCTACTTGGAAAATCTAGATTTTAACCCCACTACAACTGATAGAGGGGGTCTGTCTAAATGAATCTATCATTCTAGAATGTTAGAGGATTGAATAAATTCTCTATGCAACAGTTGGTCAAGCATCATTTTTTGCAATATCATCTCTCTTTCCTAGCTCTTCTTGAAACTAAACTAAAGGAATCTTCGCTATCGGTTTCTGTAGGCGTTGAATAAATTGCCTATAGGTCCCCGCACATGGTTCGAGATAGAGAGAAGATGATGAACATCATTATCCGAGTCACAGGAGCTCATTTGATGATGACAAACACATGAAGTGAGTCGGCGGACCATACGAAGCAACGAAACTTTGGAATAACGGGAATAAGAACTGATCAGGAGCCCCACATCATTTATGAAAGGCGGAGCACCCCTCGTGTCCCATTTACTCTATATGTAATTCAATCATGGGAGCCTACAGATCTCCTCGTCGGCTTTCCAATGCATATTGAACTACGTAATTCTAAGTCCGGACGATAAATTTATGGTGGAAACAAAATCGACGAAACAAAACCGGAAAAAGCTAAACTGAGACACTTGAGAGTGTCTCGGCCTGGCCGAGATACTTGTAAGTGTCTTGGCCAAGCCAAGACACTTCAAAGTGTTTTGGCTTGGCCGAGACACTCTCAAGTGTCTTGGCTTGGCCAAGACACTCAGAAGTGTCTGCAATACAAAAAACACTAATTTTGGTGTTTTCGGGGGTTTTTCAATCGTTAACCATCTGGATTTGTTCCAACTGATCTGATAGTGTGGTTAAGTAGTTTCAACTGAAGATAAGAGAGAATCAACCGTTCTTATCCGAACACAGGGCTCCTGAAGCCTATAAATACAGCCCCAGGGCCTTTATTTTTTTTAGATCTGAAATTCTCGAGTGTCGGCGAAGCTCTGCCGGATTAAGGACTGAAGAGCCATGAATTTCAGAGAGGAGGAGGATAGATCAGATCGAGATCGCCAGCATAAAGAAGAGGAGCTCGTCGGATCTGCAGCCTGGTGTAGGTGTCTAAAATTGCCTATGAGAGCCCGCACGAAACTCGAAGCAATGAGTAGGCAAGTCAAGAAGATTCACCTAATCTGCTCGCACGTGTTGGTCAACACGCGCATTTCAAACCAACTCGTGCGCGTTGGTCAACGCGCGCATTTCAAACCAACTCGTGCGCGTTGGTCAACGCGCGCATGTCAACTAGCTCGCGCGCGTCGATCAACGCGCGCACGTCAAACCATCTCGTACGCGTCAATCAAACGCGCGCACGTCAAACAAGCTCATGCGTGTCGGTCAACGCGCGCACGCCAATCAGCCCGCGCGCATCGATCAACACGCGTACGTTAACCAACGATCGTTCGATGGTCAGTCTCGCGACGAAACGTACAAATCAATAAATCGACCAAATACACGAAAAGAACAAGACCCGAAAGAAAAATACCAGGAAGATAAAAAGTCGGCGGACCTACGCTAGTGCAGGACGGTTGATTCCGACCCGCGCAAGCGCGGGTCAGATGAGTCCGATCCGCGCAAGTGCGGGTCGGATCTGTCCGACCCGTGCTGCGCAGTCTAAGACCAGAAACGCGTTTTGACGGTTTTAAAGTAGCTTTTTCGCAGGATTTGTCTGTTCCAAGGGTTCCTAACTGACTTAATATCATCCCCAAATATGATTAGGCTGTTGTTAACTAAAGATAGAGCAAAATCACTTGTTCTCATCCAAATAACTGCAACTGAGGCCTATGAATATGAGACAAAGGCCTCCATTTTGCTGATCTGGAATTTTATCAAGAGGACGAGGTGATGCTGGATTGAAGAGTGAAGGAGCATGAAATTTTAGCAAAGGTCAACGAGATCCCGGTGAACTTCATCACCGAAGAGGAGTCATTCCAAGGATCCGAAGCCCGTACATCCGTTCCTTGAGATTAGACTTGGTCTTAATCTCGAGAAGAGTCCTGATTTCGCTTGGTCAATCTCAGCGCTTCAAACCAAAAAAAATTCCTCGGCGAAGGCGAAGCTCTGTCGAATTTTCCTTCAACCGGATCTGATTTGCGGTCGTTCACGGATAAACCCCGACACTAGTGAAGAACCCACGCAAGCAAGAGCCGATAAACGGATCTTGTGTTTATTTTCAAGAAAGTTATAATTTTTTTATTTTTGTTATTTGAATTCATTTGTAAATGACTAAAGTTTAATAAAATCAATGATGAAGGCAGCTTTCAACGAAAATAAACTGGCGATCACAGTGGGAGTCGACAGCCTTTCTGCGAAGGCTGATGTGTCGTAAACTCGGATCTTGATCCCGGTTGAAACTGAGGCCAAATATGAGTTCGACCAGTAGAAGTATGAGGAATACTTATCCTCCTCCAGATCGGCCTCTCCTCGCAGATGCAGGAAGGCCTATTCTAGGAAGACCCGTTGGACTTTAGCTGCATAAGCCTAAGAAGAAGATCTTCCCGCCACCCTTGCACTTATGGCTCACAACGCCCTGCAGGCATCAGACGAGGCCAAAACTACAGAGCTGAACCCCTTGAGCAAGGGGTCGACTGTTGATGACGTGCCAAATCTATCAAAGAGAGCACGTCAGAGGCGATGCCAATGCCTCGCGCGCCAACTGGCCAAAGCCTTGGAACCGGTTGATGGAATCCGTTATGAGGCAAATCTGATGTCCAGGAGGCACCAACCAACACAACAGAGAGTGGACAACCCCTCCTCCTTCAAACCAGTGAAGAACAAATGGGTCCGTGCCAAAAGGACCCGATCAACTCTTCAAGAGCGGATTCAGAAACGCCGCGCATTGCTTGCACATGCAAGAATTCTCATGCAAGAAGCCAAGAAATTGGAAGATAAAGGAGTGGAAAAGAAGCCACAAAGACTGCATCAAGTATGAAGGTCAAAGTCTAAGACGACGGCTAAAAAGATCAAAAAACGCGGGTCATTCAGATCCGACCCGTCGATTTGCAGGTCACTCAGATCCGACTCGCCGAAATGTGGGTTACTCAAATCCGACCCGTCGACTTGTAGGTCGCCCAGATCCGACCCACCGATTTGTAGGTCACCCAGATCAGACTCACCGATTCGCAGGTCACCCGGATCCGACCCTCCGGTCTGTAGGTCACCCAGATCCGACCCTCTAGTTCGCAGGTCACCCGGATCCGACCTTCCAACCCGCGGGTCACTCAAGTCTGACCCGCTTTAGAGTCAAGACAGAAGATCTCCTGCACTTGTTTCTTCGATTCCGTCAAATTGCACACCTCCGGTGGACATCCGCGAAAGTGTGGATCTATCCCATTTTAAGATAACCATCAAAGATCGTCTTGGCCCTTCACACGATGATCGAGGCAAAGCTCCAGTTAGAAAGAGCTCAAGCCTGTTGAACGGATCTCGAGTAGTTTTTCAGGCTGGAGGTTATGATTATCTTCCAAAGCAATGGAGGAGAACGCATAATGGGAAAAGTCCTATAACCGACCGCATTGGACTACCTGTCGAAGTCTAGGAGCCTGTTGAAAGCCTACGTTCACGAAAACATAACTTCAGACATGCGACTCCTAAAAACGCTAACAAAGCATTGAATTCCTAGAAAAGAACGTACTCGTCAGACGAGTACGTTACACCTAGGGACTCGTACCAACACACGATGGGTTGCTCTGGTCCTCCGAACGATGAGTTGTACTATCGAGCCCGAGATACGAACAGGTCTCGGAGAAGGAATCACCAAGAACCGGACTCCCATTGTCCGTGTTCAAAAATTATTAAGGCGGTATTGTCAGAATGTTGCTGTTCCAAGGCCGTCCCAGAGAGAGTTTTAGTATTTGAAAGAATCTCCACCAGAACGCCTGAATCCAGATCAAGGCATTTCCGCAAGAAGAGAGCTGCTCTTCAGGATAGTGACTTTCCAGAAGTGTCTATTAATATGACCAGGAGAGGAAATTCGACACGATACTTTAGTCCGGATCAGTTTGCCATAGTATCCCCACGTATGACCCGATTGTGATTGGGAACCATCAGACCAAGGGATTACCAAAAAATGCATAAAGGACTTCCTTCAGAAGACAAGATGTCAGATGCTTACTCAGATGCCTGCTCAGCAGTAGCTTCTGATGATACAGCATCCAGCTCAGGGCAATCCTACGAATCATTTATGATCAACGCTGAGCAAATGGCTAAGATTCTCGATGATGCTCTAACTAAGTAGAAAGAGAATTTCAAATTTGAAATGGAAATGGCTATGAAGCAAATGAGGGAGATGCATGACCAGCAGATCGTAGCACTGACAACTCATCAGGGAGAATCTAGTCATCGCAATAATCCCAACCAAGATGACAACGAGTGGGAAGTGGAGGAGAATGCTAACATGAACACCCCTCCCGTCGATAATAATACCGGGGGTGGCTCTTCGGATGATAACAATACGAAGGAGGACCACATTGTCTCTCCCCAAAATCACTCGAAGACAGATACGAGCGATGATAAGAAAATGAGGGATTTGGAGAGTAAAATCAATGTGTTGATGAGTGCTCGGGAGGTGAAAAGGTCCGGAATACCGTGCCCATACCTAAGAGAGTGGGAGTCAATCCCATATTCGGCAAAGTTCAGCTTAATCAACTTCACGTCGTTTGATGGAAAGGGCTTCCCCACTCAGCATTTAATATACTTCAAGTCTCACTTGGGGATAATCTCCGGGAATGAACCTTTGATGGTACGGTTATTCGTCGACACTCTTCGCGGAGCAGCCTTCGATTCGTATCGTCGCCTCAAGTCGGGGAGTATTAGCAGTTGGGATGACATGGGGGACATGTTTCTCACGAATTTCTTCGACGATGACACAGAAGTCTCGATCGAAACGTTATTTGACGAGAAGCAAAAAGATAGAGAGTTGGTGGAAATTTTCATCAAACGATTCCAGAACAAAGCCATGAATTATAGGGATCCGATTAGTGAAGACTTCATCCTGGAGACTTGTCACAACAATCTTTTGTTAGATATCCTCGAAGCCATAGGAATGGCACCATCTAAGACCTGGATAGATTTGAAGGTCCAAGGGGAAAGAGCCGAACGTTTCCTCAATAGGAAAAAGGCCGAGAAGGGTCAAACGGCAACACCAGCCCCACAACAGAATTTTGTCCCTAAGGGTAAAGGAAAAGCGCAAGTGAATGCGGTGGACGCGAACTAAATATTCGAAGTGCAAGCACAACCACAACAACAGCAGCAAAAGGCGCTTCAGCAGTCATGGTGGCAACAACAGCCTCAGTAACAGAAGGCTTCGGAACCAAAATTCCCATCGTTCAAAGAGGATGAAGTTCCTGGTATTTTCAAATACCTCATAAAGAACAACAAGATTAAGTTGCCTCTAATCCAAGATCAGGAAGACGCTAAGAGGGTTAATGACCCAAAGTATTACGCATTTCACAGAGCGGTTCACCACCCTACCAAGTCATGCTACGCCCTCAAAGACAAAATCCAAGCTTTGATCGATGTGGGGGTGATTACCATGAAACAACCTAAGGAGAAGAAGGTGGGTGCGAATGCGGTGTCAATCAGCTTTGGATCTGTCCCTTTGAATTGGTTTCAGCCCGAGCCCGTGACGAAAGTTGCGATGAACACTGTAAACGATGATCCTCACAAATAATGTCAGAACGGACATGAGCCACACACAGCCCCAAATGGCGAAATTCTCTGGATTCATCCCGATCTGATCGAAGATGAGAAGTGGCTCGAATCATCATCCAAAAAGAAGTCAAAAGGAAAAGAGAAGTCCTGTCATTGAGCCTCTGCTATTCCAGGAGAAGATGATGAAAAAATTGCTACTTTCCCGCTTTTTGAAAATGAAAAAGAAGTCTTTGCGACCCAGAGTGGAAATAAATATCACTTCAAGTATCCTGATGCTTCTGAGCAATTGGCTAAGCAGGGGTAACCAAAACCGTTCCTTCAAAGACACTAGCAGAGATGGGAATTATCACAACTCCCCCAACACCCGTAGTTGTGGAGAAAACCCAACAAAAGCAAAAAGGGAAAGAAACCTTATACCAAGAGGGTTAGAACCCGAAGCAGTCTCGATTCAATCTACCGATTGGAAGAGACAAACAAGGAAGTTTGTACGCTTTACCCCCATTTCGATATTATGACGCAGTTAGCCAATATACCGGCTAGAATAACTCTATATGAGCTATTACATATATCGAAAGATACGAGGGAAACTTTATAAGAAGCCTTGGCCAATTCTGAAGTTTTTCTGACTCGAATCAAGCCATCTCCTGAAGAACCAGAGCCATCGGTTCAACATTGTAACCTCGCGATGCACTGTTTTCCTTACATTTCCTTCACCAAAGAAGATATGCAGACAAAGAATTCGAAGCATGATCGGCCCCTGTATTTTACCGGGCACATTGGCTCCAGCGTTGTCAACGGGATCCAAGTCAATATATATATATATATATATATATATATATATATATATATA
>BQKN01000515.1:119109-191290 GCA_022839385.1 Asparagus kiusianus | reverse complement strand
CCTTCGTCAACTCCAGATCCTGCTCCCGCACTTCCGGTAAAGCCCTATGACAGCGTGGGTCTCTCCAAATCTAGAATCCCATTGAAGGATCATGTTGGTGCCCTACCCGAGAATCGAGGAAAAATGCTTATTAAGGAAAGCTTGAGATTGTTAAAGGAGCTTCGAGCAAACATCCGGACTGGGGGTCGTACGCGACCTCCTAACAAATTAATTTCTACAACAGCCCGCTTGGAGGTACGTGCAGAAAACCAGGAGCTCGTTAAGGTTTCACCCTCACAAAGGTGTGATTCCAAACGTGTGACTCTTGTGGATGCCAACAAGGCAATGTTTACTCAGAGGAAAATACGTCAGACAGACGAACGAGTTATACCTGAGAATTCATGTAAACAGCCGATGGGTTGCTCTGACCGTAACGTCGATGAGTTGTACTATCGGACTGGGGGTACGAATAAATCTCGAAAGAGAGGTACCCGGAAAGCAGACTCTTAATGTCCGTGTACCAAACTAATCAGGACAGTATTATCAGTATGTAGCTACCCCAAGACCGCTCCATGAAGGGTCTCGGTATTCGAGAGTATCTATGCAGAAGCATTGAAACCTAAATCAAGCCATTCTAGCAAGAGACGATCAGCCAATCGAGACGACGAACTCCCAACATTCACCATCAATATGGTCAATAAGGGAAAGTCTCCGATTACTTCTAACCCCGATTTCTCCCTAGGAAAGAGTGTCAATTCGGGGATAGCCCAACTAATGTCTCGGCTTTAATTAGAAGCCGTCGGGCCTGAACAATTCGTAGTCATCGCCAACGTGACTGATAAGAGGAAATCTATCCGACCTTCTGATTCGGACCCCCTCATGTCACATCGTCTAACTCGGCTACGTGAAGGGACTACTAGACGTAGAGACTATTGGAGGATGACCAGGGGACTATCCTCGGACGATGAAACATCAGACGCTTGCTCGACAGTCGCTTTAGAAGCCAGCGTATCCAGCCCCGGACAATCTCATGAGGTGTTTATGATCAACACCGATGAAGTAGTCAAAATGATTGAGGATGCCTTAGCCAAGCAGAAAGAAGCATTCAAGATCAAAGTGGAAATAGCTATGCAAGAGATGAGACAAATGCACGACCAACAAATCCGAGCTTTGTCGAATCAGCTAGGTGAGTCCATCCATCGTAGCACTGCTAACCAAACAGGTAGCGATTCAGATGTGGATGAACACAATGCTGGGGGTGGTCCTACTAAAAATAACGACACTGGGGGTGAACCCACCAATGATGATAACACTGGGGGTGGCCACATTATTCCTCTTGAAAATTGTCCAAAACAGGATATAGATGAGGACGAAAAGATGAAGGACCTCGAGAGCAAAATTAACGTTTTAATGTCTGCTCAAGAGGTAAAGAAGTCCGGCATTCCGTGTCCTTACCCGAAAGAGTGGGATTCGATCCCGTATCCGGCGAAGTTCAACCTGATCAACTTCACGTCGTTCGACGGGAAGGGCTCGCCCACTCAGCATCTAATCTACTTTAAGTCCCACTTGGGCATGATTTCTGGCAATGATCCCTTGATGGTTCGGTCATTCGTTGGCACCCTTCGTGGGCCTACCTTCGATTGGTACCGCCGTCTCAAGGCTGGAAGCGTCAATGGTTGGGAGGACCTGGAGAGCATGTTCCTCGCTCATTTCTTTGATGATAACGCCGAAGTGTCAATCAGGACACTCTTCGATGAGAAACAAAAAGACGGAGAGTCGGTGGATACTTTCATCAAATGTTTCCACAATCAGGCAATAAACTGCAAGGATCCCGTCACGGATGAATTTGTCTTGCAGACTTGTTATAATAACTTGTCCATTAGCATCTTGGGCGTTATGGGAGTAGAGCCGCTCAATACCTAGAAAGATTTGAAGGTGCGCGGCGAGCAGACCGAACGTTTCCTTAGAAGGAGGAAGGTCGAAAGAAGCTAAGCGATGGCTAACCCTCTGAATTCGACTCTCGTTTCCCATGAAGAAGGGAAGGCGCCTACAACAGTTGTTGACGTTAATCAGACGTCGCAACAGCAGCCCCGAAGACAACAGAAGACTTCGGATCCGAGGCTCCAAAAAGAGTACTCATTCAAGGACGAAGATGTTCCAGCCATCTTCGAGACCCTTCTTGAAAACAACAAGATCAAGCTGCCACCCATCGTGAATCAGGAGGAAGCTGACAATACTACGGATCCGAAGTACTACGCGTACCACAAGAGGATCATTCATCCCACCAAGGCCTGCTTTACTTTAAAGAATAGCATCCAGACCTTGGTTGAAGCCAGCGTCATAATGCTAGGGTAAGCCAATTGAAAACGGAAAGACTCCGAAAAATATAAGAGTATAAACTGCTTCTTAACACTTCGAAGAGTATACGAGTATAAACTGCTTCTCAATCCTCCGACCGGTATAAGAGGTTAAACTGCACCCTGAAACTCCAATAGGTATATGAGTCTAAACTGTTTCCCACTTTTGGCAGGAAGTTCCTGGAGAATATTACACTAAGATTCTTAAGGATAACCCGATCATGTAACCGAATGCAATGATAAACCCAGTTTCATGAAGAAGCCGGGGGTGGATGATTCATGTAACGGGAAGTTCCCGAAAGAATACTATATGTAATTTTCTTAGGGATAACCCGATCATTACAAACAAAGTGATAAACACTAAACCCCCACTATGATTTCCGAACACTCTTTTGCTGAGACGAGATTCAATCGCTTCGTTGAATCAATCTTCCCTCACAAAACTCCTATTGGTGTTTGATGACAGATCAACCTTTCCTCACAAAATCCCCCACCGATCAAATCAATTGACGATGGATCCACTAAAATTTCTATCCGCCAATTCATGGCAATTTTCGAAGCTTGACGTGTTAAGTCCTGATCACTTAACATCAAAATCCTCCATCGAGTGACTAGTACAAACCAGTATTTTTACTACTACTTGTATTCCACTCCCTTTGCTTTCAGGTCAAACCTATAAAAGTTAGGACCAAAGCCAGATTCCCCACTCGATTCCTTCCATGAACGAGAGGTCCACTTTCAATTTGAGCAATCAAACCTATAAAAGTTAGGATTGTCTCCAACTTCACTTAGTCAAACCTGCAGATAGTTAGGACTAAGATTGAGTTATCCCTTTCGATAAACGAAAAACTTCCATCTTTTCCTTTTTCAGCCAAATCTATAAAAGTTAGGGTCAAAATCGGAATTTCCCCTCAATAAATGAGGAACTCTTTTCTTGGATCAAGCAACCAATCCTATAAAAGTTAGGGTTACTTGAAACTTTCCGATTCTCGGAGTGGAGATCCCACTCCTAGTTTCATCTTTCCGGATTCTGGGGGAGGAGATCCCACTTCGAGTTTTATTTTCAACTAAAGATAGAATATAAAATTCATCCTCTTCGGTGCTGGGAGATAGAATATAAAATTCTTCCTCTTCCATTTTGGGTTCGTCTTTACCTTGAGAAAAGACACAATTCTCAACTTCAAATCCGTACATTCCATGCACGGGGAACTTTATCTCGACTCCTAAATAGAGATAAGTCTACGTCTAACACACATTGCCGGTTCAGTCTTTCACCGATTGAAGAAGACACCAGAATTCCAGTCTGAGGAATTTTATCCCAAATCCTAAGATGGGATAAGTCAACGCCTAATACGCGTTGCCGGTTAGTCCTTAACCGTAAAAAGGACAAAAGCCCATATATTCAATATTGTGGCAGGTTGTTATTAATAACGCCAAAATCCGTGCTTCACACGCACGGGGAATTTTATCCCGAAGCCCAAGAAGGGATAAGTCAGCGCCTAACACGCGTTGCCGGTTAGTTCTTAACCGTAAAAAGAACAAAAGCCCACATATTCGACATTATGACAGGTTGTTATTCATAATGCCAAAATCCGTGCTTCACACGCACGGGGAATTTTATCCCAAAGCCTAAGAAGGGATAAGTCAGCGCCTAACACATGTTGCCGATTAGTTCTTAACCGTAAAAGAACAAAAGCCCACATATTCGACATTGTGACAGGTTGTTATTCATAACGCCAAAATCTGCGCCTTACACGCGCGGGGAATTTTATCCCGAATCCTAAGATGGGATAAGTCAACGATTAATACGCGTTGTCGGTTAGTCCTTAACCGTAAAAAGAACAAAAGCCCACATATTCAATATTATGGCAGGTTGTTATTAATAACACCAAAATCCGTGCTTCACACGCACGGGGAATTTTATCCCGAAGCCTAAGAAGGGATAAGTCAGCGCCTAACACGCGTTGCCGGTTAGTTCTCAATCATAAAAAGAACAAAAGCCAACATATTCGACATTGTAGCAGGTTGTTATTCATAACGCCAAAATCCGCGCCTTACACGCACGGGGAATTTTATCCCGAATCCTAAGATGGGATAAGTCAATGCCTAATATGTGTTGCCGGTTAGTCCTTAACCGTAAAAAGGATAAAAGCCCACATATTCCATATTGTGGCAGGTTGTTATTAATAACGCCAAAATCTGTGCTTCATACGCATGGAGAATTTTTATCCCGAAGCCTAAGCAGGGATAAGCCAACGCCTAATACGCGTTGCCGGTTTAATCTTTTACCGATTGAAGAAGATACCAGAATCCAAGTCTGGGGACTTTTATCCTGAATCCTAAGTAAGGATAAGTCAGTGCCTAACACGCGTTGCCGGGTAGCTTATTCCCGTAACAATGGCAAAGTCTACGTATTCAAAGTCGTAGCATCAAGTCTAAGGGATTCCATTCCTTTAGCACAACGTCACATTCGGAACGGATTTTAACAATCCGTTTGCTAGCCCGACTCAAACGGTAGTCGGTAAAGGCATATCAAATCCATTGATGGCTGAGGATTTGCCAAAAATCCTAAGTCTACGTCTGATACACGTCGCTGTTTAGTCTTTTCACAGGAGAAAGATGAAGTCTACGTATTCAATATCATAGCATTAAAAGGGTTAACTCTTTTAGCTTAACGTTACATGCGGAATGGACTTAAAACAATCTGTATGCTAGCCCGACTCAAACGGTAGTCGATAAAGGCTAATCAAACCCGTTGATGGCTGAGAATTTGCCAAAAATTCTATAAATGCGAGTCATTGACGAATCATCTTCATTAGTTGGTCTCGCGACTTGAGCATCCAACAACTTCAGGATAAGATCCATACATACAGATGAATCAACTTTCATAGTTGGTCCTGCAACTCCGATATTTAGGACCGCCACGCTCCAATACCTTAAGAGCTTAAACTATGTATACTCCAGCAAACGCACGAGTGTAAACTGTGTTAATGGCGATCCAAAACCCTAGGTCAATGCCGGTCAACGCGTAACCCTAGGTCAACGCCAGTCAACGCGTTGTGATGAAAATGTCAACATCGGGTGATCCGAAACCCTAGGTCAACGCCGGTTAACGCGTAACCTTAGATCAGCGTCAGTCAACGTGTTATGACAAAAGTCAATGTACGGCAGTCTGGAACCCTAATTCAGCACGACGTGACAGGGATAGTCAATTCTAAGTCAACTCAATAATACGAGCCAAACTCAACTCATCAGTTTTAGATTTGAGACTTCGACGACTACCAGACGATAAACGCAGCGCCGGAAGAACTTCAGCTATTCATCAAAATATCGAATAGACTAAAAATCGAAGGAGTCAAGAATTGGAGCTAACTACAGGTCCTTTATACCGACTGAAGGCTAGACCAATCACATCCAAAGTATTCGAGTCTCTCTATAAAAGAAATGAGGCTGAACGCTTTGGAGGGGGTATCTGTAGGCATCGAAAATTGCCTATAAGTCTCCACGAACAGCTCAAAGCTAAGAGAAGACGATGAACGTCACTATCCAAGTCACAGAAGCTTGATTGACGTTGACGAATGCTTGAAGTGAATCGGTGAACTATGTGAAGCAACGGAGTTTCAGAATAACGAGGATACGAATTGATCGGGAGCCCTGTGTTGCTTACAAAAGGCGCAACGCCCCTCGTGTCCCAGTTGACTCCACAATGATCCAATCATCAGAGCTTATAGATCTCCTCGTCGGCTTTCTAACGCACTTTGAATCACTCAAATCCGAGTTCGGACGAAGAAGTTACGGCGAAAACGAACAAGTGTACATAACAAGCGTCTCAGCATGAGTTGAGACACCCCGAGGTGTCTCGGCCCAACTGAAACACCCCAAGGTGTCTCAGCTTGAGCTGAGACACCCAAGGGTATCTCAGCCCAAGTTGAGACACCCAAGGGTGTCTCCAGCCCTAAAAAGTCAGATTTGCTTGTTTTGCGGTTTTAACAGCCCGGATCTCCTTGAAGCCTATAAATACAGCCCCTGGAGCCTCATTGTTTGAGATTTGGAATTCTCGAGCATTGGCGAAGCCCTGCCGGATTGAAGATCAAAAATGCACGAATTTCAGAGAGGAGGAGTAGAGATCGGATCGAGCTCGTCGACATAAAGAAGAGGAGCTCGTCAGATCTGCAGTTCCCTGGGTCCGTTCCTTAAGATTATCCCGTTGCGATAATCTTAAGAAGAGCAATTATCTCGCCATTGCTGAGATAAGCGCTATGGTTTCTTGATTCCTTTGCGAATCAACGAAGCTCTTCCTGATTTTTTAGCAATCAGATCTGATCGACGGTGGTCCACGGATATCAACATTCCCGTCACAGGCCAAGATCCCACGCAAGCAGAAGATCGATAAACGATCTCTGCACTGTTTGAAGAGAATTGTACTTTTGTTTTGTTTTCATTGTGTAAAGGTCTTATAAAAAGACTAATTTTTGTTTTCGTTGTAAACGTCTGAAGTTTGTAATGAATCCCGTAATGAAACAATTAATTTTCTCCACAAACAGTAGGGGATGAAAAGGGAGTTATCTATGGTAAAGGAAGAGAATATTCAATACCAGACCATTTTTTGGAAGAAGATAATGATGATGATAAACTACCCCTCATCTATTCAGGTATGACACAAAAACACGTAATCTCGTGGAAAGATACAGATATGACTTCACACTTGGGGAAGGTCTTTGTTTTGGTCGAGGTCCGTGAGTTCCACCTCGTATGGCCTATGTACCAAAAGGAAAGCCCGATGACTATTATAGCCATCAAAGAGGTTTGGGCTATGTTTTCTCATCCGACAACAAATGTTGCTGGCAAGTCATCGATCAAATCACTAATAAGGGCAAAGACGGATATTCTTCTAACTCTTCAGCCTGGGACTCCGATGCCAGTCTCAGAGAAATGTTTAAAAAGTTAATGTCAAACATGGCTACGGTAGATCCTGCGACAATAGAGGAAGACAATCAAATACCAACTTGGGAAGACCTTTGGGTTCATCACCTGAATATGCAATACAGTGATAGGTTTGAACAAAGAGAACCTCCTACCGAAGATCAAGTAGTCCAGATGAATATGGGTATCGAGGATAATCCGAAGCCAATATTCATTAGCGACAGCCTCTCGCCGGATGAGAAAGAAGAGGTAATCTCTCTCATTAGGGAATACTGTATGCTGTAAATTTCTGATTTTCTGGAAACAGGAAGATTTTGTTTGTATTTATAAGAATGGCTTATTACAAACTAATCAATCGGAATTACAACAGAAGCAGAGGGAATGCCCTCTTTGTTTAGTGTGAGGACTTTTCGGTAGCTATAGGATGCTTCGCTCGGTGCTCGTGCCGAGTCTGCTTCCCTTGGACGGTTTGATCGAGGTTGTTGGAGAGCTTCAGTACTCAGTAGAAGCTCGGGTCAACGGAGTTCGAATCTTCTAGTTCGCCGGCGATCGAGGCTCGGAACTAGGAGGTGGTGCCGTAGTGCAGGAACATGCAAAAAGCTTATCGCCGATCCTCTTCTCAAGGTTCTTCCGACCTCTTTTTTTTAACGACCTCTGATCTCTTTTCCTCTTTTTTGATCAATCGATCCCCCATAAGGTTGCTGAAAGAAGCTCTTAAATGGGAGAGAGACAGCTTGGCTGCTCCTTGAATTATGGGATGTGACCATACATTGTTCAGAGATATCCTGCTGTCCCTCTGTGGCACAAGCAGTCATTCGAGGAGCTGCACGCTACGTCACGTCACGCAGGAGCGGGAAAGCCCCTCCTCGTATCAGTGACGATGACTGCCAGGTACTTGAGTAGATTTGACTAACTCATTGAGCCTCGACGGCTCTGGTCCTTTGAGCTGCATTTACGAGAGCACAGCCGGCTCTGGCGCCTGTCCGCTCACTTGCGCTGTGAGCCACCGAGTGACCACCTGACGGTCCTAGGGTGCTGTGCCCCCTCTCCTCTCCCTATGTCTGAATAGGGGCGGGAGAATGGATGCCTCGCGCCTGAATCGGCTTGGACAGCTTGCCGCATGCCGACAGCTCCAGCTCCTGACCTTGATGGTTGACGTGAGTCGCATTTATGAGCGTGCAGGTTGATCTGACGCCTGTCTGCTCGCTCAGATTATGGGCGGCCATCTGACGAGCTTAGAGCACTGTGCCTTTCCCTTCGCGTCGCGGGAAGTGGGGGAGGCTTATCCCTGGGAACCCGGCTTTCGACTCACGTAGGTGGATTTGGACCCCTGCAAGCAGATTTGGCTCATGAGGGCGGATTTAGACCCCTGCAAGCGGATTTGTCTCATGAGGGCAGATTCACCCTACTGGCGAGCCCATGTGATTTGGCGCGTGAGGGCCAATGTGGGACTCATGCGTCAGCGAGCCCGTTTCGTGGCTACAATCCATTCTTCATCTAAGTGGATGGTCCTGACTTATGGGCGAATTTTCTCGTTAGTCCGCCGCGGTAATTTTTACCGTCTACAAGACCCCCTTCAAAGTTTTCAGACCTAAACCGGCTTACGTGTGGTCTGGAATACTTTGAACAAAGAAGTTCTGGGCGGACCAAGTGCATTTAGGATTTTCAGCAAACCCTTAGCTATCAACGGGTTTGATTTGCCTTTACCGATTTCCGTTTGAATCGGGCTAGCCATACTATTCTCCTTAGTATGATGAGTTGTCGAGTGAATTCTCTTAGGCTTGATGCTAAGATTTCCACTCTGACATTTAGCCATCTGGGGCGCGGGTTTAACCAAAGTCACCAAGATTTCGGGCGAGTCGCCTGTTTCCGAAGGCGGGTGGGCCATTCAAGCGAAGCTAGGCTTTGAATGCGGAACTCTACCTGACTCGTGGATTTTATTCGGGTTTTCGCTGATGAGACCTTTCCTTTGGGGCGAAATTAGGTTCGATGTGAGTGAACCACGTGTCCACTGGTGGGGCCTCGTGCCCTCCTAGCTAAGGCGGCACAGTTCCGTCATGTCATTTTCATTGCACTTGACAACTTAATGTCAGCCTCGTGCGCCACGTTTGGAATGTGATCGTGGTTTTCGAATTTAACCGTCGGATATATCCGTCGATCCTGGTTAGGGTTTTGGGGGCGATCTGAGCCGTTGATTTCGATCGTGACCATGTCTCTCGTTCGTTAGGGCTTCGCCTTTCGAGGGCGATCGTGGCCACGTGGACGACTCTGCTTTTTAAATAAGCCGCTTTCTTCTTTTGGGAGTTACTGTGCTCCGGAACTTTGACAAATTTCTAAAGAGAGAGTTCCCGCTCTATCCTTCAATGGCGTCGAAATCCAAGAGGTGTGTTGCGAGGGGAAAAGGCCCCGGACGCTATTCCGACCGTCTCTCCGCCGGCACGCCCGCCAGTACACCGGAACCGCGCTTGGGTAAGTAAATGGGTTTGTTAGACGACCTCGTGTAGGCCGCATGCGTTGGATTGGGAGGACGATAGTCGTTTATCCTCCCGTAATCCCGTCATCCTTTGGCAACTTCCCCGATTTGGGGCAAAGTTAGCCCTTTTTTAGGTTAATTTTACATTTGTCCTTAGAGGATGACTTCTGTCTTCGCAGGTGAACTCAACCTTTCCTGGATGGGGGGAAAATT
The DNA here is from genome assembly GCA_022839385.1 of Asparagus kiusianus. Taxonomy (NCBI): domain Eukaryota; kingdom Viridiplantae; phylum Streptophyta; class Magnoliopsida; order Asparagales; family Asparagaceae; genus Asparagus; species Asparagus kiusianus. The sequence goes on along the minus strand of BQKN01000515.1, from coordinate 181,345 downwards.
TTATACCTACTTATAGATAGGAAACTTCCGCCTTTACAGGCGAAATCGGCCCCTGTTGGGTGAAGGCGAATTTATATATATATTTTTTTTTGTCTGGCGAGTTTGACTTCTATCCGATAAGGGCGAATGTAGCCCGCGTGACCATGTCTCACTTTTATTAGGCGGATTTGCCCCCATGGCGGATTTCGCCTTGATTCTTTGGTTCTTTCTTACAGCAACTTTTTCTGATGAGGCTTTTCTGAAGGGCGTGGCCATTGGCCTTGCCGGGGGCACGGGCTCTACGGCACCCCCTCGATTCCCCTCTTTGGCTACGGTACCCTAGTTCACCACTGATAAGCCACATGGCCTGATAAAGAGGGTTACGGACGGTCTGTAGTGACCTACGATTCTGCCGCTGCTACCCTGATGGCATCGGTAGTCGTACCGGCCTTGGCGACGCCAATCGCTGTTTCTGCGGTTATGACCACCAGTACCTCAATCGTAACTTTATCCTCGGCAGAGGAGGCCGCCCTCTCTCCCTTGGAATGCTCGCGAAAGAGGTAGGTGGCGCGGGCCCTGCTTAACTTCCAGGACACTTTGGCTGACTGCATCAAGCTAGCCTTGGAGGAGAGTTGTCCTTTCGAGGAGTTCAAGGAGGATCTCAAACGTGATGTGTTCTTCTTAGTCAAGAGGCTTGGCGCTACTGCGGCGAAACCATACTTTTGGCGTCTGGAAGAAGTGAAGGAGGTTGTTCAGCAGTTGCTCGCTCTCCGCGCGAAGAGCTCCACAGTTATTGATCTCACCTTCAATGAAGTTCGAGCAGCCGTGGAAGACCGCGATCGTCGTCTGAATAAGACTATGTCACTGGAGACAAGGTTGTCCACGGAGTTAGAGCAAGCCAAGACCGAGGATGCACGAGTGGCCCATGAGCAACAGACGGCAGATAACCTCCTCTCTCGCCTATCCTCCGAGATAGAGAGGCTAAAGCAAGTTATAGCGAATGCGCAGGCTTCCTTGGCCATTCAAGAGAAGGTTCGTGAGCAAGTGGCAAAGGAACTAGAGGATATCGAGTCTCGTCGGCAATTGGTCGCTGAGTCCGTTGAGGAGAAGGATCGAGCCCTCAAGGAGGTCAAGGATACCGTCCAGGACTTGGTATCGCGCACCGAGGAAGATCTTCGTCGAGAGATCCTGCGGAAATTCGAGCTTCGTTATGCCGGGGAGATCCGTGAGGCGGAACGGCGATTGAGAACTCTGTAGTTTGCCTTTGATTCTTTGTTGTAATAGGATTTCCTTTTTATGAATGAAATTATCCTTTTGTTTCGACTATTACTTGTGCGTGTATTCTATATATCCTTTTCTTTTTTTTTAACATGCGCTAGTTGGCGTTTGGCCACAATAAACTCTTATCAGCGGATTTCAGTTACAGACTCGTCTCGCCTACTGGCGGATTCTATCTGAGGGCGAATCCGTGTGGTTATACCAATAACGACTTCTGCTGCGATCAGGCTCCGCCTTTAGCGGGTCGTGTGTTAACCCACGCGTGTGTCGGTTACGGAGACATGGGCACGTCGCTTCGCATTAAATGCGGCACGATAGGCCTCTTCGTCCTCCACGCCCGATTCGAGCCGTTGGTTGGAGATCGTGCCCAAGAACTGTCTAATCTTGGCCGTTCACGTGGGATCTGGGTCATTCGGCCTTCCCCTCAACTGTTTGGGCCTGAAGGGTCTAATCGAGCCGCAGATAACTGCTTAGGGTTAGGGTGTTTTAGTACCCCTCCCATTTGTCGATAAGAACCGTAGTTTTCTTGTCGTCTTCTTTAGGGGAAATTCAAACTTCTCTTGTGTCTTCCAAATGGCGCCGAAGGTGAAGAGGGTCACTTCAAAGAAGAGAAAGGAGGCATCTTCTTTAGGTGCCACCGAAGCCGCCGCCGCTGAAGGTATGTTTTTGCTTCAACCCCCATTCAGGTATGGGTAGGTATTTCTCGTCTAACCCATTTTTGTGTCATTATTGCGTTTCACAGCCCATGAAGATGCACCGCCTCACGAACAATACGAGGCCGAGCCCATCTTGATTTCCGACGATGAATCCGAGAGCCCCGCGACTTCTCCTGCCTCAGGCTTCGTTCCCCAGCCGGGAACTGAACCCTGCCTTGAGGTTCCACCTATCGCGGTGCTCACCCTGGGTTAAGAGCCTACTTCCCCTGATTCCTTGCCTCTGCAGGCTCGCCTTGAAGAGTTTGAGAACACCGAGAAGCAGGTGATCTCCCTCGTCAGCCTTGGTATGGGAAGCTACGACCACTTCAAACAGTCTCTCTTAGATCGTATGGTCGATCTCAGGCGGTTGGGCGAGAACCGGATTGCTACGCGCTGCATGCAGAAGCTCCTCTTCCTAGAGTCTCGTTTGGGGAGCCTAGAGATTCTATTACGGGAGGGTCCGGAGGCTGACGTGGAACCTTGCCTGGTTCGTGTCAAGCGCCAGGAGGCCTGGGAACAGGAGGTCCGCTCCAAGGAAATAGCGGACTTGGACTCCGTTGTCGACTTCTGGGTGAGTCAACAACACATGTTAGAGGAGCAAGTTATCGACCTCAATCGCACTATATCTCGCCTGAGAGTTGAATTGAGACAGGCGGAGGCAAATTTGAAGGGGCTCCAATCCGACGTTGTAAAGGTCAGTAAGACCGCTGAGGCGGAAACTCGCAGTCTCCAAGCCTTGTGCCAGGAAGATGCCGCCGCCAGGTCGAGCTCTGAAGACCGGATTCGGAAGGCGGCTGAGGACAAAGCTCGGGAAGACCATGCGAGAAGGGTGGCGATGGTCAAAGAAGAGCTCTCCTCTTTTAATTTGTTCGACTGAGATCTCAAACCTGTGCTTGTGTTAAGACATTTTGCCTGTTTGTTTTGCTTTTGAAACTATGCCATGACTTGTGAAGTCATAACTTTGTTTAAATGTATTGTCTTAAAGAAAAACTGGTGTATGTTTTACTTCTTGAACGTAATATTATGACTTTCTTGGTTGTAAAATCATAACTTTGTTCAAATGTACTGTCTAGAAGCATCTGATAAAGTTCGTATTTCCTTGTCACACTTCCTTTTAGAATGTCACCATTCAATGCTTTTCTGGTATGGTCAACAGCGATTTCAGGTGGCACCCCTTGGATGGTGACGAGCTTGTTTTGAAGGTTCAACCCGAGTACAGGCAGGTTCACGCTGCAGGGAGGCTCGGGTGACGGCGATTCTGCGTGAAAAGCCATACTAAACCGCCGGCGAGCTCTTTCGATCCCACTCGAGTGTAGGTGAGCTCATGCTACGGGCCAAGTCTCGAATGATCATGCCGTAAGTTACCCTCTAAAGTGCTGGCGAGTTCCTGCTGTCAGTGGGACTCACTTGCGGCGAATTGGCTGGAAGGTTGAATTCGTCTGCTGGCGAATTCCAACTACAAGCAAAGCTCGTGCGATGTCGATTTCGCGTTGCAAACCAGAGCTGGCCATTGGCGACTTTAGGTTGCTAGCAAAACTCATGGGGAGGCGAGTTCGTGTTGGGAACCAGAGCTGGTCGTTAGCGATTTTAGGCATCAAGCGAAATTTGTGAGAAGGGAATTTGTCTTGACAGTTGAACTCGACCGATGGCGAGTTCGTGCTGCAATTAAACTCAAGCGACGGCGAACCCGTCCCTCAGTCGAAGATCTGGAATGCGGGCGAGATTCGTGCCACGCGTCTGCTTATGGGCCCTTATGCTTGCCAGCTAAGGTCTCCTTTTAATGCTCATTGATAGTGAAGCGACGGGACGCCTCGCCTCTTGGGCTCAATCCGATCGGTCTGTTTGGGGTCCCGAGAGGAATGGCCTTCATTAGCGTGGAGCTCGAGGCGTCGCAGGACACCTGTGCCGTTCGATTGCTTGGGACGACAAATCTCAGCCGTCGGGTTCTCGAATATATATCTTGCACTTGCCGTCCTTTCAGCAAGGTCTTCACGTCTTCGAAATATTTTCAAGCGAAAATCGCCGCATAAACCTTCATGGCCTCCGCCTCTGATCACAGCTCTTCCGAGGGTGTTGGCTCCTCTTCCACCGCCGTTGACGTCGGTGCTCTGCCCGCTTCCCTTGTGAGTTCGGTCCAGGGGTCTTCTGCCCCAGACCTCGCGTCTCACCCTGCATTCGAGGCCCTCCAGCAGTTGGAGGGTTTGGTGCAAGGAATCGCCATCTCCGTCAACGAGGGTGGTTAGAGATACTATGACGCGCTTCCCCTCGTGGAGGCGGGTTTAAGGGCGGTCCGCCACGCGGGCGGTACCTCGCTCGCACGACGGTGCGAGTAGGAACTTGATCGTGTGGAGGGATGGATGTACCGTCTTGAGGAGTTGGCATATGACGATCCTTCTGACGTGCCACCTCCTCTCTCGCTACGCCTCCTGCTCGAGCGTGAGGAGCGGGCGAAGCGCATTCAGGCGAAGGAGGCCGAGCTTAAGCGTCTGCGCAAGTAGCACCCGGCGATGCTGGCCAAGATGGATGCCTACACCGATGCCGCCTTCTTCGAAGACGCAGGGTCCTCTCACGACGAGGCGTGGCTGCGGTAGCTTGAGCTAGAAAACAGGCGGATCTGCTGTGCCGCTAGGGAGGCAGACCGAGCGCTTCAGCTTCTCCGCCAGGAGGAAGAGGAAGGCGAAGCCGCCCTTGTCAAGATGCGGCGGAAGCAGGAGGAGGCGGCGAAGGCCCAGCGCGCGGCGGACCTTTCGGCGGTCAAAGCCAAGATCGCTGCCTTCAGCCTGTTGAAGCTTCTGTAGCGCCCGCTTCTATTCTTCCTTTTTTTTTGTAAGTTAGTTGATGCCGTGTGCATCAGAACTAAACTAAAACTTATGCATGTAAATTTTGGCCCGTAATGGCCTTTGGTTTTGATTCCTCTTTTGTTTCGCCTGCACAATTTCTTCTTCCTTCATTTTTTTTATTTTTCTGGTGTGTATTTGGCTTGTTTTACCTTTAGGTTCAATTCGCCTACGTTATTTGGCTTTTGCCCATGCCTTCTCTGGCGAACTCGCCTTAGACTTGGTCATTTGGCCTTTTCTCTGCTCTTGGCTGTCTGTGACGTGGGGTCGGGTCGATCCCGACCTTCGCGTTGCAGCTCCGGTAGGACCAAGAGGGTAACACTTAGCTATAGATCAGGTACGGTTGCTCGTGCATGCGATCAATCGATGTCTCCAATCTTTGACTTGCCACTCGGTGGGTTGCTGTTTGGAGGCGATATCGGGCGTGACGTCTGTCGAGCCGCCCTTGATAGCTGTCATCGTCCGCGAGGGTGATAACACAGGTAACAATCGAGTCGTTCAGGGATGTAGGAATATGACGATCGATCGTTGTAGGAGCCATCGTGTGGTAGGCTGCTACCCATCAGTTGCCCTAAGGGGGCGTTAGGGTATCTAGAATAGGCCAAGTAGTTCAGGGATGTAGGAGTGTGACTATCGACCGAAGTAATAACAAGTCGTATGGTAGGTTATTACTTAGGCTGTGCCATTCGTAGAAATAGCGGCGCCAGTCATCGGAGGTAATCATTAACCTGATGAAGTTTTGTCGCGATCGGAGCGACTATGAGGACTTACCATTCTTCAGAAGAGGATTGGTGAGTTGATTCTGTCGAAAGTGACAGTGAGGGTCCCGCCATCCTGTTGAATAGGATTGGCGGGGGATTATGGCTCTGGTCCTAACTATCCGAAGGTTTGACCAAGTGGGCGTTCGGTGCGGCTCATCTGAGATGCTAATCTCGCCTGTTTTGAGCAGTTCGCCTATACTGGGAGTCTGGCCCAAGATATGGAGATCGCCTAAACTGTTAGGCTCGCCTAATCCGAGCGATTCGCCTGTACTGGGAGTCTGGCCCTATGATACGGAAGTATAGGGAACAGTTTAACCTCTTATACCAATTGGAGGATGTGAGGGCCAGTTTAGACTCATGCACTCATGGGAGTTGGCAAAGAAGAACTAAGGGTAGTACTTCTTCAGATATTTGCCATTGATGGGCATCATGATCTTATCACCGTTAGGTTTGACGAGGCGATAGGCGCCGTTCGAGTAGACTGTCTTGGAGGTGAGAATCATCGGTCAGCGAACGGCCAGTACCAGTTCCCCTTCCTTGAAGGCTCGGCGTCTGACTTTCTTATCAAAAGCCTTTACCATCCGAGCTTAATAGAACTCGATGTGCTATTGAGCTTCTAATCGTTTGTCGTCCAACGCTTTAAGCTCGGCGAGTCGTTGTCGGTGATTGTCTTCCACCATCATCCCCATTGCCAAGGCGACGCGGAGGGACGAAATTTCAATTTCCAATGGTAATACAGCCTCACAGCCGTATACCAATGAGTAGGGCGTGTGGCCAGTTGGTGTGCGAACCGTTGTGCGATATGCCCACAAGCTCTCACCAAGTTTTTCATTCTAATCGCGTTTGCTGGTGGAGGTTAACTTGGTCAAGATCTTGATGATTGTTTTGTTGAAGGCCTCGACCAAGCTATTCGCCGATGGGTTATAGGCCATGGAGGAGAGGTTCTGTATTCAGAACTTGTCGTAGAACCTGGTGAATGCATGGCTAACAAATTGCGTGCCATTATCATGAATGATACGTCGGGGTATGCCGTATCGGTAGATGACATGGTGTTTGATGAACTTGATCACGTCGTTAGTCTTAACTTCTCTCAAGGGGATGGCTTCAGCCCACTTAGAGAAGTAGTCAGTGATCGTGAGAATGAAGCGATGACCTCTCGCCAAAGGCGGGGATATTGATCCGACTATGTCCATCCCCCATGCCTCGAAAGGCCATGAAGCCTTCGTCGGGTGTAGGTCTTCGGGCGGCTGATGCATGTAGTTGGCGTGGATCTGGCACTCATGGTAGCGCTTTGCGTAGACGACTACGTCGTGAACCATCCCAGTCTAGAAGTAGCCTATCCTTCGCAGGCGATCCCAAAGTTTGGGTCCAAGCTGGTGAGCTCCGCAAACGCCGTCGTGGGCCTCACGCAGAGCTTCTTGTGCTTCTGCCTTTGAAAGGCATCGAAGCAACAAGACGTCGTATGACTTTCGATACAACGTCTTGGTGGTCGAATCATAGTAGAATCTCGTAGCACGTCTCCGGAAAGACTCCCGGTCCCTTGCATCTTCGGGCAACACGCCGTATAGGACGTAATCGATGATCGGGAGGTGCCAGTCCTCAAGATTGGGCTGATCCGAGACCTAATGGGTGGCGTTAGCTTCTGGGGCATCCTTCAGTCGAAAGAGCCTCCTGCTCGCCACTGTGACCCATTGGGTTGTCCCGAGTGGTTGAGCCAGATTGGCCGCCAAAGAGGCGAGGGCATCCGCATGTGTGTTCTTGGAACGTAGCACGTGCTTAATGCGAAAACTCTCGAGTGACCCTACTAGCTGGATAGCCGCTTTGTGGAGTGGGATTAGGTCGTCGTTCCTAACTTCGTATTCGCCGATCATCTGTTTGACGATGAGTTGGGAGTCGTCGTAAGCCTCGAGGTGCTTTATCCCTAACTCCTTTGCTAACTCGAGCCCGATGAGTAAAGCGTTGTATTCGGCAACATTATTGGTGCATAGCACTTTCAGAGAGAAGGCTCGGGGCAGCAGGTGGTTATTTGGAGAAGTGAGGACCACTCCCACTCCTGCAACAATAGAGCCGTCCGCGGCTATGCGAGACCCGCCATCGAAGAACATCTGCCATACCTCCGGTAACAAAGTTATGTTTGCTTCGGGTGGTTCGTCTAGCAAATCTTCAAACAAGTCGGTCTTCGCCCCCAGCGGGTGGCTAGCCATGAAGTCGCAGATGGCCTGTCCCTTGACATATTTCTGTGGCATGAAGTGGATATCATACTGAGAGAGTAGGAGAGCCCACCTGGCCAGGCGCCAGTTTAGCGCTGCAGGTTGTGTCATGAAGACCCGGATGGGATTCACTCGGGAGATGACATGGATTGTCTGGCCGACCAGGTAATGTCGCATCTTTTGGATGACGAACACCAAGGCCAAACATTCTTTTTCGACCATCGGGTACCGTTGCTTGGCGCTTTGCAGGGTCTTACTTAGGTAGTAGATACCTTGTTCGTGGCCCGCGTCATCATTTTGTGCCAAGAGAGCACCCAGAGAATGCTCCATGGCCCGTATATAGATGAGAAATGGTCTCCCTGAAATTGGCGTAGCGAGGACGGGTGGGTTCGAAAGGTAAGCCTTGATGTCCTCAAAGGCCTTTTGGCAAGGCTCGTCCCATACGACGGAAGTGCCTTTCTTCATAAGCTTGGAAAACGGCTGACATTTGCCCAAAAGATTTGAGATGAATCTTCGGATATAGGCCAATCGTCCCTGGAGACCTCTTAATTCTTTGAGGTTCCGGGGTGGTCGAAGCTCTTGAATGGCTCGCACCTTATCGGGGTCAATTTGGATCCCCTTCGTCGTGACGACAAAACCGAGGAACTTACCACTTGCCATTCCCAGGAATGATTTCGTAGGATTCATCTTGAGCTGGTGAGTCCTCATGAGTTCGAACATCGTCCTCAGGTCATGGAGGTAGTCGCCTTTGTGGCGACTCTTTACGACCAGGTCGTCTACGTAGCACTCTACTATTTTTCACAAGTGTTCTCAAAAGATCGTGCTCAAGGCCCGCTGATAGGTTGCGTCAGCATTCTTGAGTCCGAAAGGCATGACTGTGTAACAGTATACCCCCATAGGAGTGCAGAACAAAGTGTGCTTCTCGTCTTCGGGGTGCATCTTGATCTGATTGTACCCGGAGAATCCATCAATGAAGGACATCCTTTTAAATCCGCACGTGTTGTCGATGTTGATGTCCGTGATAGGCAAGGGAAATTCGTCCTTAGGACATGCGGCATTGAGATCTCTGAAGTCGATGCAGATGCGGATCTTACCGTTTTTCTTCAGGACCGGAACGATATTGGCCACCCAGTCAGGGTGTTGTTCCTCCCTGATGAAACCAGATTCGATGAGTTTCTTTACTTCGGCCTCGATTGCCTCCATGATTTGAGGGCGAAAACGCCTCTGCTGCTGCTTAACCGGCTTGGCGTCTGAGTTGATGTTGAGGCGATGTGTAGCGACTCGCGGATCCAAGCCAGGCATGTCTTCATAATTCCATGCGAAGACGTCGATGTATTCCCGTATGAGGGCGATGAGAGCTTCTTTTTCTTGAGGAGGTAGACTGCCGCTGATGAATATGGGCTTAGGATTCACGTCCGTGCCCATGTTCCCCTGGAGGATTTCGTCTTCGGTGGGTGGTTCCTATTGCTCGAAGCGACTACTCCACTGGGCGTTAACATGGCGATCCCACGTTTCGTCGTACAGCAGAAGCTGTCCATCCTCCGCCGTTTCGACGGGATCCATTGTAGCCATGTTGACTGTGGGGTTATCAAACAGATCTCTCATGCTGACATCCGAGTCCCAGGCCGAGGTTGCTGACGACTGTTCTCCTGAACAGGCGTAGTCAGAATCCTTGTTGATATAACAGCACAGATCTGATGAGGAAGAGGAGTAGCGTACGGCCCTCCAAGTCTTGTTGAAGTAATTCGAGGGTCTACCCTTGGGTACACGGGCAGGTCGAATGACCGTTTTGCGACCTCTGCCGTCATCCAGGCCCTCCAAGCGAGTGAGGTCATATCCCATGTCACTCATCATGCGTCTGGCAACTTGGCTGTACTGCAAGAATTGAGGCGCGGGGTCCTCGTCTTCGAATTGAGGTGCGTAGGGGACGATCTGCGAGAATTGAGGTGCGTAGGGGACGATCGATTTGGTCAAAAATAAAATCTTTTTGATAAGTATTTCAGGCCGGCACAATAAGTACAGCTTGTGACGATTCGATCGGCCGTGTTCTCGTGACGTATGACGACCATACTGGCAGGTGCAGGGAAGGATCGCCGCAGAGTTTTGCCCATAGGTCGTTGGGCTCATCATCCTCAGACGTAGAACAGGACGACACATAAGCAAAGTTAGACTTTTCATTCATGACAATCTTCTCCGCCTGAACAGCGTTGGTTACATGATGACTCTCATAACCAATTACAATTGACTCGAAGTCATTTAGTATTAGGTTATCGTTGTACTCAGGTTCGCTATCCGCCTCGTTGCTACTCTCCGGTTCTTCAATCGGTGGCTCGACGAGGTCCTGATACAACAGAGAATCTGTGAAGTAGTTTTCGACGCCTTTGAAGGGTTGTTTGTCGGCCACCACTGTTTTCACTTGCTCGTAGTCGTCCACATACTTCAGGCATTGGTGAAGGGTGGATAGGACTATTCGGTTGCCATGGATCCACGGGCGTCCTAGAAGTACGTTGTAGGAAGGCTCGGCATCGATGACGTAGCAGGTCACTTCCTTCTTCATGTCGCCTATTTGGCATTTTAGGTGGATCTTGCCCAACGGCCGTGTCCCCGTGGCGTTAAAGCTAAAAATGGTTGTGGTGGTCGAGGACAGACGTTTTGGCGGTATCCCCAGGTGTTTAATCAACTTTAGGGGCATGATGCTTAGCGCAGAACTCGGTTCGACCTGAATCCGGTCTACTTTCGACGAGCCGACGTATCCTGTGAAGTACAGCGGCCGATCATGAGATGTGCTCTTGATGAGCATGTCTTCAGGAGTGAAAGTGATGCACGGGACCCGTCTCTCAGAAATTTGGCAGCAAGTCGCACATTCTCGTTCTGCCTCTATCTCCTTCGAGAAATGGGTGGAGAACGCCTCTGAGTCGACCAACGCCTCTTGTAAGGCCTCCCGGGTAGACCTGGACAGCCGGAGGAGGTCGTACATAGTAATTCGCACAGGGATGCCGGAGGAGGTCGTACATAGTAATTCGCACAGGGATGCTTTTCAGCTGCGCGAGCACATTGAACCGAAAAGGTTGGCGGCTTGAACTTGGCCCGTCTGGATTAGGAGGGGTTGTCGCGGCTGGCCTCGTGGGAGGTCCTATCGGGCTCTCCACCCTCTTGGGATATTCCTTCGCGAATTCCTTCCCAGCTCTCGTGGCGAAGACGTTGGCGTCCTCTTCTGAATCGGTCAGGGCGGTTATTACTGCGCTATCTCTATCTGGGATGGCAGAGACAACGTTGCAATGTTTTCCCTTGGCCTCCTTCGAAGGCCTTGTAGTCCATTGTTCATCGTTGAGGAGGTTTGGATGGACCCACATTATCTACCCCGATGGCAGAGTCTATGGGACCAAACCCTTCCCCCGCTGGTTGTGAGGATCGTCGTTGGTGATCTTCAAAACCGCCTTGGGGATGGGAATTACCCCTGCCGGAGCTTGGACCTCTGGGAGATCTGTCCCAAAACTCAAGGTGATCATGTTCGTGGTCACCTGCTTCTGGACCTTCTCCTTCTTCAAGACCCCCGCGTCGTAGAGGGCTTGGAGCTTATCTTTGAGGACGTAGCACTTGGTGGTGTGGAGACCAAGGAATCTGTGATAGGCACAGTAACTTGGGTCACCGGTTTTGTCCGCCTCCTCAGGCTTCGTGGCTTCTGGCAGTTTGATTCGATCGCTCTTGAGCAGCATATCGAACGTCGCCACCACCTGATCTTCCTTAAAGTCATATTGTCGAGGGGGACATTGCTCGAATTGCCTGGGCTTTGGCCTTTGGGCAGCCTTCGGCGTCGGGGCAGAATCGACTGCCATGATTTCCTTTCCTCTCGTTCGAGGGGGGTTCTTTAGCGCAGCCGGCTTCGCGGTTCCCTTCTTGGGCTTGGGTTCTTCGGCCTCCAGCCTCTTGATCATGTTTTCTACATGTTCGCCCTGACGCACAAGCTCCTTCCACGTCCGAGTCTCTACCACGCCTATCTTGGACAAAATATGGATCGACAGGTTGTTGCGGCACATCTCGATCAGTGTCGACGCGGAAACTTGGTCCTGACAGTGGACTGATCGATTCCGAAATCTCTTTACGAAGTCGTTGACCGACTCCGACTTTCGTTGTTTTTCAGCAAGGAGAGTGGCCATTGACACTTCTGTGTCGTCGTCGAAGAAGTGGGCCAAAAAGAGTCTTTCGACGTCGGCCCACGACTTGATAGAGCCGGGTTCCAGCTTACGGAAACATTCGAAGGCTACCCCCTTGAGGGTGCCTATGAATAGTCGCGTGAGAATGGCGTCGTTCCCCGTAAGGAATCCAGTTTACGCCATGAAGTAGTAAATGTGTTGCGAGGGCGAGCCCTTGCCGTCAAATTGCACTAAGCTGATCGGCTTGAACTTTACAGGGTATGGGACCGTATCCCATTCAATAGGGTAGAGACGGATCACCCCCAGCTTGTTCATGTTTTGCTGAAGCTTCAGCGCGTTGAGCTGGTCTTGAAACTCGTCGAACCTCTTGTCACGGACGCTATCCCCGGTATGTGACGTCCCCAGCGATGTTTTGGAAGAGTAATCGGATTGCGGATTACTATTGTCTTCCGTTTCCGTCGACGGGCGACGGGGAGGTACCCACTCCTTATCCCCAGTTTACCGGGGTAGGGGGCGTTGGGTTCTCTTCTTCTTCTTCTTCTTATTCAGAAGTTGCTCCATCATCTCTCTTAGAGAGTCGATGGTCGCCTGCTGTTCCTCTAGCTTTTGAGCCACCGTCGGCTCGTGGGCAAGTTCAGTCATGTGTACCCTCGCCAGTGCGTCTTGGCTCGAATGCGAGGTTTGGGACATGGCTGTCGTCGAATGGACCTCGTCCTCGCCGTAGGAGGGGGGTGCCAGGGCGGAGTAATCGAACCCGATGCTTACCCCCTTGCGACTACGGGTACGCTGGTATATGCCGCCTTGTCCACGTTGGGCGAACCGGAGGTTAGGTCCCAGAACGGAGTCCGAGTCTGGGGAATCGAAAAGTATTGCCTTACCCCTATCCGTCATATTGATTGTGGCGGACGGGAACTCCAGGTCGTCGAGAGCGCGCCCTTTCTGGCGGCGGTGTCTTTGACGGGTGGGCCTAGGCCAAGAAGATCGTAGAGAGAGCCTCTCGAATACTGAGGGTTTCATCGTTCCTACGCATTGAGAGTCGGCGAGTACTGTGTGAATGAGTCTCTCACAATGGCACTGAGGATTTTCCTCATGTATGGCGTGTTTGCGAGTTAGGTACTCCCGGAGGTCTTCCGTGGGTGACTGGCGAATACCCCCAAAGTCAAATGGGTCGTCCGAGTGATCGCACGAGAGGGTCTGGGATGCACCCCCTGCCGAACACTGGGTGGAACGCCTCGAGGTAGGAGTTGGGTGAGTTTGCCATGACAGGCGAACTCTCACATTCTGGCGAATCCCAATATGCGGGCGGGATTCAACCCCCCGCCCGCGTGGGCGAGTAGGCGAGGTATCGTCTATTGACTTGCCTGTGAAGCTATCCGCCAGGTGGTCGGGGTAAGATCCGCCCATTTTCGAGGATTCGCCTGTGTGGGCAGACTCACGCACTCGTGGTAGTTCATTCGCATCAGGGATGTGACCTGAGAAGTGAAGTTCCCCTGAGCGAGTGGCCTTGTCTTTTCCCGTTGGCGCTCCTGATTTGGAGGGCCTTCCGGTGTCAGATGAGTTGCCTCCTCGCCGCTGGCGAGCTCTTCTAGAGGGAAGAGCGTTCGCGGGGATTGTGACAGTATGAACCTCGTCGGAATGAACTGGTGCCTCTTTCGGGTTGGGCGTTACCGAGGATCGTTTGGTGACCCATCTAGTAGGCTTTCGTCCCATGCTCTCGATCTGTGGCTTGGCCGTGAGAGACTTGGGGCGGGTTTCTCCGATGAGACTCGGGTAGAGCCTTCGTACGTGGGAGCTTTGACCGTCTGAGGCTGGCTCCTGCGCACGACTCTGTGGCGCTTGTGGGACGCTTCGCCACCGGAAGAGGAAGAAGACAAGTACTCTTCGTACTTAGCTTGGTCGAACTCGATCTCTAGGGACTCCACCGTCGTCCCAACAGTAACCACGTCGAACTAAGCTACCACCATTTCGTTTGAGAAAACAGCTTCTCCCACTGTGGTCGCCATCTTCTGTATGTTGTAAATTTCTGATTTTCCTAGAAATAGGAAGATTTTGTTTGTATTGATAAGAATGGCTTATTACAAACTAATCAATTGGATTTACAACAGAAGCAGAGGGAATGCCCTCTTTGTTTAGTGTGGGGACTTTTCGGTAGCTGTAGGATGCTTCGCTCGGTGCTCGTGCCGAGTCTGCTTCCCTTGGACGGTTTGATCGAGGTTGCTGGAGAGCTTCAGTACTCAGTACAAGCTCGGGTCGACGGAGTTTGAATCTTCTAGTTCACCGGCGATCGGGGCTCGGAACTAGGAGGTGGTGTCGTAGTGCAGGAACATGCAAAGAGCTTATCGCCGATCCTCTTCTCAAGGTTCTTCCGACCTCTTTTTTTTTGAATGACCTCTAATCTCTTTTCCTCTTTTTTGATCAATCGATCCCCCTTAAGGTTGATGCAAGAAGCTCTTAAATGGGAGAGAGACAGCTTGGCTGCTCCTTGAATTATGAGATGTGACCATACATTGTTCAGAGATATCCTGTTGTTCCTGTGGCACAAGCAGTCATTCGAGGAGCTGCGCGCTACATCACGTCACGCAGGAGCGAGAAAGCCCCTCCTCGTATCAGTGACGACGGCTGCTAGGTACTTGAGTAGATTTGGCTAACTCATTGAGCCTCGACGGCTCTGGTCCTTCGAGCTGCATTTATAAGGGCAGCAGGCTGCTCTGGCGCCTGTCCGCTCACTTGCGCTGTGAGCTACCGAGTGACCACCTGACGGTCCTGGGGTGCTATGCCCCCTCTCCTCTCCCTATGTCTGAATAGGGGCGTGGACGCCCCGAGCCTGAATCGGCTTGGACAGCTTGCCGCATGCCGGCAGCTCCAGCTCCTGACCTTGATGGTTGAGGTGAGTCGCATTTATGAGCATGCAGGTTGATCTGACTCCTGTCTGCTCGCTCAGATTGTGGGCAGCCATCTAACGAGCTTAGAGCACTGTGCCTTTCCCTTCGCATCGCGGGAAGTGGGGGAGGCTTGTCCCTGGGAACCCGGCTTTCGACTCACGTAGGTGGATTTGGACCCCTGCAAGCGGATTTGGCTCATGAGGGCGGATTTGGACCCCTGCAAGCGGATTTGGCTCATGAAGGCGGATTCACCCTACTGGCGAACCCATGTGATTTGGCGCGTGAGGGCCAATGTGGGACTCGTGCGTCAGCGACCCCGTTTCGTGGCTACAATCCATTCTTCATCTAAGTGGATGGTCCTGACTTGTGGGCGAATTTGCTCGTTAGTCCGCCGCGGTAATTTTTATCGTCTACAAATACATCGATGGGTTCGCCTGGAATTATGAAGATATGTCAGCGCTCGATCCAAATGTAGCAGTGCATCGTCTCAATATTAAGCCGGGTGTCAAACCTGTCATACAACAACAAAGACGGTTTCGTCCGCAAATTTTGGAGGCAATCGAGTATGAAGTCAAAAAGCTTATCGACTCGGGTTTCGTCAGGGAGGAACAACATCCCGAATAGCTCACCAATATCGTCCCAGTCCTTATGAAAAACAAAAAATTAGGATTTGCATCGACTTTAGAGATCTTAACACTACCTGCCAAAAAGATGATTTTCCTCTTCCCATCACAGATGTTATCATCGACAATACGTGTGGATTCGAGAGAATGTATTTTATGGACGGGTTCTCTGGTTATAATCAGATAAAGATGCACACAGATGATGAAAAGCATTCTGCGTTTAGAACACCTCTCGGTGTTTTCTGTTACACGGTTATTTCCTTCGGCTTAAAGAATGCAGGTGCCACCTATCAGAGAGTCATGTCAAAGATTTTTCAAGAGCATCTTCGGAAGACCGTCAAATGCTATGTGGACGATCTAGTCGTGAAAAGTCATGACAAAAATGATCACATCAAGGATTTGAAGACAATGTTCGATCTGATGCGTACTCATCAATTGAAGATGAATCCTACCAAATTATTTCTCGGAATGTCCAGCGGTAAATTTCTTGGATTCGTCATCACCACCAAGAGTATTCACATTGATCCTGACAAAGTGAAGGCGATTAACGAGCTACAACCCTCGAGAAACATTAAGGAACTCAGAGGATTACAAGGACGGTTGGCTTATATCCGTCATTTCATTTCAAACCTTTTGGAAAAATGTCAACCATTCTCCAGGCTTATAAAGAAAGGTGTATCATTTATATGGGATGACGCTTGTCAAAAGGCATTTGAGAATATTAAGGAATATCTCTCGAAACCCCCTATACTCATCGCACCGAAATCGGGCAAGCCGTTCTTGATTTATGTCAAGGCGACGAGCCATTCGTTAAGTGCATTACTTGCACAAGACGACGATAACGGTCACGAACAAGCAGTGTATTATTTAAGCCGGACCCTCGTAGGCGCCAAATCTCGATATCCAATGATCGAAAGAGAGTGTCTCGCCTTAGTATTTACTATCCAAAAGATGCGACACTACTTGGTGGGGGCAAACTATCTTCGTCATCTCTAATGTTAACCCAGTCAGAATATTCATGACACAGCCTGCTTTCATGAATTGGCGGTTAGCGAAATGGGCTTTACTTCTGTCCTAATACGACTTGCATTTTAAACAATAAAAATTAGTCAAGGGACAAGCTATTTATGATCTCCTGGCGGCAAACCCAACTACGGATACCGCCGAGGTGTACGATGATTTGCCAGATGAAACCCACGAAGTCAACGTAACCTCCCATCAACAGGTGTGGCGTTTGTATTTCGATGGTACCTCTCGGGCAACTAATGTAGCAAGTGCTCCTGGATGTTCTAAGATTTCTTCCGGAGTTGGAGTTATCTTAGTTTCCCTAGGAAAACACGTGATGCCTAAAGCATATTCGCTGACTGAGCCATGCACGAACAACATAGCCGAATATAACGCGTTGCTTATTAGACTCAGCTTTGCTAAAGAGCTGGGGGTTGAGTATCTCGAAGCTTTCGGTGATTCTCAGCTCGTAGTTAAACAAATTCAGGGAGAATATGAGGTCAGAAATCAAGACTTGATACCAAACAACATGGTGACTGTTGAGATGGCAGAATCGTTTGAAGGATTCTTCATCGAATACATTCCACGCTTACAAAACACGTACGCAGATGCGTTGGCAGCATTAGCCGTGTCTCTGGCACAGCCTCCCGAAACAGAACAATTCGTTACGGTAAGAACTCACTAACTCTTCATGCTAATCTACGATGAAAATAACAAGAAAAAGGATATTAAAGAAGTTCATTCAACTCAAGTCGATTTCAAACCCCGAGATTGGCGTTTTCCTATCATCGATTACATCTTGCATGGAATCTTACCAGAAGATGTGAAGGAAAGGGACTCAATCCGATAAAGAGTACCAAGATTCTACTATAACACGGAGAGTCGAACGCTATACCGCAGGGAGTACGATGGCTTACTGCTACGTTGTTTATCGTTTAAAGAAGCAGAAGAAGTCCTGAAAGAGATGCACGAAGGGGTTTGTGGTGCACACCAACCCGGCCCCAAACTTTATGATCGCATTAGAAGAATGGGATATTATTGGTCCACCATAATCAAGGACGTAGTCGCATATGCCTGAAAGTGTCACGCGTGTCAAGTACACACGAACTATATGCACCAACCCCCAGAGCACCTACATCCTTCGGCTACATCATGGCCCTTTGAAACTTGGGGAATGGATATTGTTTGTCTTATAAATCCCCCGTCAGTCAAAGGTGATCGATTCATTCTCACAATTACCGATTACTTCTCCAAGTGGGCTGAAGCAATTCCACTCAAAGAAGTAAAGACGAACAACGTCATTGCATTAATTAAGCACCACATTATCTATCGGTATGGTGTCCCAAGATGAGTCATACATGACAACGGTCCTCAGTTCGTCAGTAATGCATTCATCAGATTTTGCGAGAAGTTTAAAATTCAAGACTTCTCGTCAACAGCTTATAATCGCACAGCAAACGGATTAGCTGAAGCCTTTAACAAGATTATCATCAAGCTTCTATCAAAACTCGTGAAGACTAACAAACGAGATTGGGATGATAAACTTGGCAAAGCACTATGGGCTTACCGCACCACAGTTCGCACGTCTACTGGCGCAACCCCGTACTCTTTAGTGTACGGGTGTGAAGCCGTCCTTCCGTTGGAAATTCAAATTCCATCTCTTCGAATCGCTCTCGCAACCCAGATGACAAACAAAGAACAACATCAGAAACGTCTCGAAGAACTCGAGATGCTCGATGAAAAGCGTTTAGAAGCTCAACAGCACATTGAATTCTACCAAGGCAGAATTTCTCGAGTTTTTGACAAGAAGGTTCGACAACGGAGTTTTAAAGAAGGAGATTTAGTCTTAACCAAACGTCGACCCATGATCCTTAATTCCAAACAGAAAGGCAAATTTGAACCCAAATGGGAAAGGCTGTTCATAGTAGAGACAGTCTATTCGAGTGGCGCATATCGCCTTATTACCAAGGAAGGCGACCGGCTTATGATGCCGATAAACGGTAAGTTCCTGAAGAAATACTATCCTTAGTATATTCAGGATAACCAATGTATCGGGAAGTTTCCAGAAGAATACTGCATGTAGTATTCTTAGGGATAACCCAGTTTCTATGAAAGCAATGAATAAGAGATTCACACTTGGACTCCGAATATATTCAAAGTTGAAGTGTATTTTATTATTGATATTGAATTCACCAATTCTCATGAGTTCTTTTGTTGAAGTGAGATTTGACCTTTTTGACAGATCAATCTTTCCTCGCAAAATCCTCCACTGATCAGGTCAATTGACGGTGGGTCCACCAAAATTTCTATCCGCCAATTCATGGTAATTTTCAAAGCTTGACGTGTTAAGTCCTGATCACTTAACATCAAAATCCTCCATCGAGTGGCTAGTGTAAGCCGGTATTTCTACTGTTACCTGCATTCCACTCTCTTTTCTTTCAGGTCAATACTATAAAAGTTAGGGTCAAAGCCAGATTCTCCTCTCGATTCCTTCCATGAACAAGAGGTCCACTTTCAATTTGAACAATCAAACCTATAAAAGTTAGGATTATCTCTGACTTCACTTAGTCAAACCTGCAGATAGTTAAGACTAATATTGAGTCATCCCTTTCGATAAACGAAAGACTTCCATCTTTTCCTTTTCGGTCAAGCCTATAAAAGTTAGGGTCAAAATCAGAATTTCTCCTTAATAAATGAGAAACTCTTTTCTTGGATCAAGCAACCAATCCTATAAAAGTTAGGTTTGTTTGAATCTTTCCGATTCTCGGAGTGGAGATCCCACTCCTAGTTTCATTTTTTTGGATTCTGGGGGTGGAGATCCCATCTCGAGTTTTCTTTCCAACTGAAGATAGAATATAAAATTCTTCCTTTTCAGTGCCGGGAGATAGAATATAAAATTCTTCCTTTTTAGTGCCGGGAGATAGAATATAAAATTCTTCCTCTTCTATTTCTTTTTTTGGATTCACCTTTACCCTAAACAAGACCTGGGGCTAAGAATATAAAATTCTTCCGCTCCAACCTCGGGTTTGTCTTTAACCTGAGAAGAGACATAATTCTCAACTTTCAATCCACGTACTTCATGCACGGGGAATTTTATCTCGTCTCCTAAATAGAGATAAGCCTACGCCTAACGCACGTTGCCGGTTTAATCTTTTGCCGAGTGAAAAAGACACCAGAATCCAAGTCTGGGATCCTTATTCCAAATACTAAGTAGGGATGAGTCAGCGCCTAACACGCGTTGTCGGGTGCCATATTCCCGTGAGAAATGGTAAAGTCTATGTATTCAAAATCATAGTATCAAGTCTAGGAGAATTAACTCTCATAGTACAATGTTACATGTGAAACGGGTTGTAATAATTCACATGCTAGCCCGATTCAAACAATAATCTATAAAGGCATATCAAATCCGTTAAAGGCTGGGGGTATGCCAAAAATCTTAAGTTTGCATCTAACACGCGTTGTCGGATGTCATATTTCCGTAAGAAATGGTGAAGTCTATGTATTCAAAGTCATAGCATTAAGTCTAAGTAAGTTAATTCTCTTAGCACAACGTTACATGCGGAACAGATCAAAACAATCCGCATGCTAGCCCTACTCAAATGGTAGTCAGTAAATGCTTATCAAACCCGTTAAAGGTTGGGGGTTTGTCAAAAATCCTATAAATATTATAGTTAATTATTCCAAACAGAATAGAACACCATAATAAAAAAAAGTATAATGAATGAAAAAGAAATATCTTATATTAATGAAAATCGAGTTTGCAGGTACAAAAGTCACAATTAATCTACATGAAGCTTATGGATAAGAACTTGCTGCTCTAACTTAGATAATTCCACAGTATAAGCTTGCTCAAGCTCGCTCTGTATCGTGGTCTTCATAGAGTCTTCATCAGCAGCCAATACCTTCGCGGCTTCCGCTTTCATCATAGCCAACTTCTCTTTAGTGAGTGTCAGTTGCCCGGACATGTCCTCTCGAGCACGCTCCACATGTACCCTCGTTATCTTCAAAGCAGCTTGGGCATCCTTCACTGCTTTTAACTCTAGCTCGAGTCGCGCTATAGTGGCATCACCTGACGCAAGAGAGGAATCAATATTGCAAAGAGTTGCTGACTTGCCAGCACAAGTCGCTTCCATTTGGTGAACAAGACCCTCCGCTTCCTGAATCTTAGAATCAGCAGATATTTGAGCTTCGCGTCATGCTTGTAACTTGGCTTCCATATGAGCGTCCACATATGAAGAAACTCCGGCTATCTGAAATCCCTTTAGCTTTACAAGTTCGCACTCAAGGCAAACCAAGTCTGTAGTAATAACGTCCGCCAGGTCTGAATACCCTTGACTCCTTAGAAAAGTCACTTGGTTGTCGAGATATGACTTGAAGAGACCAATAGAAAGCCCGTTGCGGAGAAGATTGTCAACCATCTTGTTCACGAACGAGAAGAAAGAGCGAATTTCCATGCAAAGGAGAATTTTATCTGGGTCGTTATTGGATAGTAGCACCGTGACGAGATCATAAAGCTAAGTTGAGAGTCCTAAAAAAGAAGAGTAACTATTTAGGAATCTTAGTCCGAATAGTTTCAAGATAAATGTCGAAACAGGGCTCACCAATAACTACTGAAGGCTCTCTAGTTTGACGCTCTGCGTTCGACACCCCTTGCACGCTTGTATGAGTCATTGAAGTTATTGCAGAAGTAATAGTCGTGGATGTACCGACTTCTTCAGTTAGTCTTACGATCTATTTAGCTGGGCAGATCCCCACAGCTGCAGTAGTCATCTCGGTTGCCAGAATCGTGTGCTGAGTTTGAGCCACCGACGACTGAGTTTCTATGATAGTTCCTGCCAACAGCAAGAAATCAAGACCCTCAGGATTGTCAGAGATCCCAACAATAGTAGTTGCATCAGTCCTAACGACTGGTCCTATTGGTATGAATCCCTTAAGGATTAAGTAAACCAATAAGGGAATAACTTTCATAAATGGACAAAATCCATACCTGCAGAGGCACCATCCTCGATGACTGGTTCAATAGTCTTGAGGATTGGTTCAACCGTCTCGATGACCGGTTCAATGGTTTCGATGACCGGTTCAGCAGCTTTGACAATCGGTTCAATAGCACCATGATAAAGTTGTTCTGACAAAGCGTCGTCAAGTAGCCTGTCGCCAAAGCCCGAAGGGTCGTGTATGGGATCAGGCAGAAGTGCATCGGCTGCATGATGAAATGTTTCTTTATCATTTGGACCTTCTATTGAAACATCTGAAGAAAATTCTAAGCGTTAAGACGTGGAAAGAGAAGTTGAAAATCAATAATGAAAGAGAATTAAATTCACCTCCGGTGATGACGGCGTGCTCTTCAATCCTAACGTCAACAATCGCCTCCTGTAGCTTTTCTAAAAGAGCCAAAAGCATATAAGCAATTAGAGGAGGGACGAACTCTGAGTCGTTTAATACCCGAGATTGCCATCTAAAAGGTGTACTACCGGTAATAGGAGTACCTGGGCTAACAACCACTGTGGACAAATCAGTTCCAACACCTGCTAAATCCTGACCCACGGCCTCATCCGCTTTTGGAACAAAGCATGACTCTCCAAAAAAGGTTAAGTCGGGAGAAGGGGGATCGTACATCACTATGCCTTCATCACGACCCTCTAAAATATAAAACTTACTGAGTTTAAAGCTTGGTAGAAGAAAAGATTGAAAAGATGACAAGAGTTAGAACATTACCTTCCCCACCAATAGGTGCATCGTCAGCCGCCTCCGTTTAAGAAGCTTGAGGTTTAGCGTGACGCTTGATAGTCAACTTTAGCCGTTTTGTGGGACGGGTCTCTTAGAGATCCACAGGTCTACCCTGTGTTGATGTGGCATGCGGCTCAATTTGCGATCCTGCCTAAGCTATGGCCCGAGATCGAGCATGGGTGATGAGGCCACCTCTCTCCTCTTCCTCCTTGGAACCTACATCTGAAAGTTCAACCATTATTCTATTATAAGTAGGCAAAATTCTTCACTTCTTTCGAGCTTTAAGTCGGTGAACTTGATCAGCGACCGATAAATCCCATAGCTCATTATAAAAAGATTCAAACAAACCTACCACATCTTCCTCGAAGTCGCTGTTGACTTTTGTAGCACCACCGGCGGCGACTTCATTTTCTTCGGAAGTCTCCTCCTCGGAAGCAAATGACTCCTCTTCAACTTTCTCTATTTTCCGCTTGCCTTTGCCCGAGGGACCAGCAAGCTTGTTGTCTCGTCTCCTTCGTTCTAATGCATCTTCTCGGACTAGCCTCGTAGCGATACGCGATGCAGCTTCCGCCCTCAGATCCTCAATCGATTGTAGGGGGACGGGCTCGTTAGCAGCCATGATCCATTTGCAACATAGATATGTGAGCTCTAAGTGGCGATCAGTATTCGGGAGATAAAACTTGGCACCGGTACAGCCCGTCACAATCCACAGCCAAGCGCGAACGTCGCCTACTAGCCCGCCACGAGTGTGAAACCGTTGGTTCGGATTTCCAATGTATAGATGGTCGTATCCAAATTGACGGGTGAACCGGCACGGCAGATAAGGCTCTAAATAGCAGCGCTCCTTTATCCAAAAAAGGAGATGGCCTGGCCTTATATTCATGAGCCACCTGAAGCACCTAACATAGAGACAAGTTCGATCGGTTCCAGGCGCTTCTATGTTAGCAAGCATCCCACCATATTTGCTAGCAAAGCGAGGGAGACATGAGTTGATTACCCAGCCCTTGTGCGTATGCAAACTCTTCCTAATTTCCGAGAGGTCCCGAGCTTTCCACCTACACCCTTTGAACAATTGTAGCAGGGGAGTAGATAGACTCGCATTAGTAAGGGGCGACATCAAATCAGGGCGATGAGGAGCCAACCATCCCATCAGATAAGTATATAGGAGTTCTGCCTTCATCATAGGGATCTTCGCGGATGGTGTCTCATCAGTTTGAGTAAAAGTCGTGACCACTTGACGAAGTCCATGATGTATGCTGTCGATCATTGCTGGCAAAAGAGATAGGCTTCTCCCATAAGCAAGCTGGACGGCCGGGAATAGCACCTCTATCAGCAGGGCATCTGAAGTCTGATATGGTACTACACACTTCTTCAACCAAAGTGCTATATAACCAGCCAATAAAGTTTTAGGATGGATGGGCTTCTGGGTGTACCATAAGAAAGTTTTGAATTTAGTGCCTGTAAGGAATTTGTCTTGAGCACTCACGATGGTATGGGAGCAGGCACCACACTTCTCAATCAATCTATTAATCTCCTGGGAAGTCAACAGTTGCAACGCACAAACTTCCTCATTAAATTTCTCTAAGTTTTTAAATAAATAACAAGAGAATTGCTTCAAGCTTATTTGAGGAGACTTATTCCTCGCAACCGGTTAGTGCCGGCTAAAGTAATCTGATAATGACACATGAGTTCCCATAACGTGTCATATCGAGCGGGCTTGTGGATCTTGTGGATCTTCAACTGATGTAGCTCCTGGTTTGAGGGAAAATATTCCTGATACAGTTTATCTCCCAGTTGTAGCCCAGAGACTTTGTGCATCTCGTGAAAAGGTAATCCCAATTCTCCATTCCGTGTGAGAAAGGTGTTAGCATCTAGATTGTACAGCTCTATTAACCCCATGAAGTAAAGAGCGCTCACCGGTAATCCGTACTGGGTGGCCCGAATAGCGTCATACAATCTTATCAACTTTAACTTAGCACCCCAGCGGTGGAGGACATAACCTGTCATCCGGCCCCAGCATACCTTGTCTGAAGAATGAGACCAACCAAAGCACCGGTAATTTTCGATAGGTAGCTCACGCCCTAGCTCAGCAAGGAGATTCTTCACAGTGCGAGCTATTATAGGTAATTCCCCTTTAGGCGGGTCCTCCAATCCCATCACGCCCGGGTGTAACCCTGTAATGTTTTTTCTGCCACTAGAACCCGGAAGTGAATGGCTGGTGATGTATCCGCAAGGGATGTTGGTATGTTCTTCTGTCAAGGTCCATGGCATCTGTCGCGTCACTGCTTACCCGCGCAATTCTGTTTGTGAATGATGACGAGGGAGTAGAGGGAGATATAAGCAAGTTATGTCGTCATTGTGTAGCCACCACTCATCTTCGAGCTTTATGGCATCCGGATCCGTCACAGAACCGCCAAACAGGTAATGTGTCTTCCTTAAAGGATGATCAGGATCCGTATCTTCAGCAAATGGTGCGTCTGTAATTAACTGGCGTGTGATGCGATGACCCCCCTCCCGTACTAACTTACAGAATTCATCTGGGAGGTCCAAAGCGAATTGAGAAGTATGCAGGATCGATGTTGGGTTATCAACGGAAGTATAATACCTGCTCCTACGGCCATCTATCTCGAATTAAGAAAATGGCATCGCCGGGTATTCAACTAAAATAAAGAAGGCGTGTTTATCGAACGCGTTTATGAAAAAATATCAATACAACATAAGGGGTTGAATTATTTTCATCGATCCGTAAAATAGAGTCACCACCTTGTAAATGGCGAGACGATTTTAGCAGTATTAGGAACTCACAAGATAACGTACACCTTCATGCAAATAACGCGGTGATGAACCCTATCTTACAGAACGTAATATGGCAGGAAATCGCCCCATATAGCCTTGAGACGCGTTTTGACCAAGCAAAATGTATCTGATAAGTATCCACCCCCACAAAGGAGGATATCAACTCTTCCCAACTGCCTCACCAAGGAGAACAGAGTGGGGATGTAATATAGAAGCATCCACCCCTACAAAGGAGGATATCAGCTCTTCCCGACTGCCTCACCAAGGAGGACAGAAAGGGGATGCAATATGCAATATGACATAATGAAGATTGAATTCATAAGTAGGAAATTATGTTCATAAATAAGAAATTACAAAAGTTTACCAGTAAAAGATGGACGCTCCCTCTCGGGTGACTGAGTAGCCAAGCGACTCCTCGGGAGACATGATCTCCTCGTCAACATAGCTAACCTGCAATAAAGACCAATAGCTCAGTCAGATCAAGAATCAAGATACATGAATCGAAAGACTAAAAGGGAAATTGGGATTCTTTGATTGAAATTCTACAAAATAGAATTTTCCAGTTAAGGGTCTAATTAAACCTATACGACATTCTCGGTTCAAGTTAAAGGTCACAAAGCCAAACCAAGGATCTCGACCATGTCAATGTGCAGATTTACAAATTCACAGAATCACCCGAAATTACAAGCATGGGTATTGATTTGAGTGTCATGATCATACATACAAAGGTTGAACAAGAAGTAAATCATATAAAGTCATCCATACAACCAAATATCCCAAAGGGCTTAATGTTGACAAGGATTCGAAGCTAAACTTCCAAGAAATTCAAACCAAGCCTATATGCAAGTTTGGGTTCAAGTCAATTCTTGGCCTCACACATGTACAAATTCAAGGCTTATAAGGTTCTCGAGCCACGTACAAGTTGGAATTCAAGGCACACACGAGTTTAGTTACATATGAATTCAATAATACAAGAGCTTGGTTATATACAAGTTCGAGTTCATTTAGTTACATACGAATGCAATTATATACAAGAGCTCGATTATATGTAAGTTCAAATTCGAATCATATACAAGTGCCAACCAAGCCAAGTTCAGAGTCAAATCATCCGACCACATACGAGTTCGAATTCAATCGTATACCAGGCTCGACCACGTGCAACAAAATTCAGGGAATTCTCATTCAAATACATGCACAAGATCAGATTCAAAGCATCAACCAAAGGAAAAATTCGGCTATATACATGAGTTTAATCACATACAAATTCAGTCACATACATACAAAATTCAGTCATGTACAACCAAGTTCAGTAAACTCCCACGCAAGTCAAGCAAAGTCGTGACTCTACTCAAATCTAAGCTCAAGAACGACACTCAGGTTCAACAAGAACTCAGCCGGTCAACCATCAACCCCTAAGAATTTTCGGCCATCAACAAACCCAACCCAAAAAAATTTCAGTTTTCCCCTAAGATTAAATATTTGGGGACTGCAATATCAAGCCATAAACATAACCAAAACCAAAATTCGGCCATCATTCAAAAGCCCAAATCAAATTTTGTTTTTTTCCCAAATTCAAAGAACTAGGGTTGCAATCACTGAGTCAAAGCTTGAGGAATTAGCTAAAATCAAAACCATGAGAAGAAAACTTACCCAAGTTCTTGGAGTTTGAAGAGGAAGAAAGTCCCAAAGTGGCCGAAACCCTAGGTTTGGATTTCCCCTCTTTGCTCGAATTCAAATTAGAAGAAGAAGAGGGAGTTGAGGAATTTAAAGGGGAGAATTTTGATTGAGTTAGAATTCTTGATAGAGGAAAAGTTTGAGAGCTTGGTGAAAAGAGGCTTAGAAACCGAAAATTCGAGAACGGGGAAGGAGAAATCTGTAGAAACCGAAGGAGGAGGAAGAAGAAAGTTGGGGTTTAAACCCCCTTTGCGCTAGCACCCGACCCACGTTCGGCGGGTCGGATTTGTGTCCGACACGCGTGCACGCAAGTCGGATTAATCCAACCCGCGTTCACGCGGGTTGGATCCATCTGACCCGGGTAAACGTGGGTCAGACCCATTTCTGCGCCCGTTTTGCCGTATCTTCGTCTGATTTCGCCCATTTTCGGAATGATTTGGAATATTCGGAGTCCAATTCCATCTCTCGGATAATTTCACAGCATTTTCGTCAATTTTTAGAATATTCGGAGCCTAATTTTATGTTCCAGACATTTTCACTCATATTTGGAATGTTCGGAGTCCAGTTTCATCTCACGGATAATTTCACGGTATTTTCGTCTATTTTCAGAATATTTGGAACCTAATTTTATGTTGTTGGGTGATTCCGCGGTATTTTCACTCATATTTGGAATGTTCGGAGTCCAGTTTCATCTCCCGGATAATTTCGTGGTATTTTCGTCAATTTTTAGAATATTCGAGACCCAATTTTATATTTTTTTGGGTGGCTTCGCGACATTTTCGCTTATTTTTAGAATATTCGAGATCCAAGTTTATGTTTCCGGGTAGCTTCGTGACATTTTCGCCTATTTTTAGAATATTCAAAACCCACACTCCAACGGGTATACGAGTCTAAACTGTCCCTTATTCGTTTGACAGGAAGTTCCTGAAGAATAATATATATAATAATAATTCTTAAGGATAACCCGGCAACCTCCAACGGGTACACGAGGTTAAACTAATCTCGTAACTCCCAGGAGCATAAAAGTATAAACTGGTTCTCCTCAGGTTAATGCGAAACCCTAAGGTCAACGCCGATCAACGCGTAGCCCTAGGTCAACGTGTTGCGATAAGAGTCAACGTCGATCGATTCGAAACCCTAAGGTCAACGCCGGTCAACGCATAGCCCTAGGTCAATGCCGGTCAACGCCGATCGATTCAAAACCCTAAGGTCAACGCTGGTAAAAGCGTAGCCCTAGGTCAATGTCGGTCAACGCGTTGCGATAAGAGTCAACGTCGATCGATTCGGAACCCTAAGGTCAACGTCGGTCAACGCGTAGCCCTAGGTCAACGATGGTCAACGCGTTGTGATAAGAGTCAACGCCGATCAATTCGAAACCCTAAGGTCAACGCCAGTCAACGCGTAGCCCTAGGTCAACGCCTATCGACACGAAACCCAAAGGTCAATACCGGTCAACGCGTAGCCCTAGATCAACGCTGGTCAACGGGTTGCGATGTAGATAATTAATCCAAAAGTCAACTCAATGACACATCAATAAAAATCGACTCATCAATTCCGGTTCAAGGCTTCAATAACGGTCAGACGATAAACGCAGTACCGGGAAAATCTTAGCTATTCGACAAAATACAAAATATGTTGAAATATGGAGAAGTCAAGAATCAAAACCATTTGTAAGCCCTTTAACACCGACTGAAGGTGGGGATCTATCATATCCAAAGCATTTCAGACTCCTCTATAAAAGAATGAGGCTGAAACACTTTGGACGGGGTATCTGTAGGCGTCTAAAATTGCCTATGAGAGCCTGCACGAAACTCGAAGCAATGAGTGGGCGAGTTAAGAATATTCACCTAATCAGCTCGCACGCGTCGGTCAACGCGCACACATCAAACCAACTCGTGCGCGTTGGTCAACGCGCGCACGTCAACCATGTCAAACCATCTCATGCACGTCAATAAAACGCGCACACATCAAACCAGCTCGTTCGCGTCGGTCAACGCGCGCACGCTAATCAGACCGCGCGCATCAATCAACACGCGTACGTTAACTAACACGTGTTCGACGGTCAGTCTCACGACGAAGCGTATAAGTCAACAAATCGACCAAATACGCGAAAAGAACAAGACCCAGAAGAAAAATACTAGGAAGAGAAAAAGTTGACGGACCCGCGCTAGCACAGGACGGGACAGACCGACCCGCGCCACGTAGTCTGAGACCTAAAATCCGACCCGCGCCGCGTAGTCTGAGACCTAAAACGGGTTTTGACGGTTTTAAAGTGGTTTTTCACAGGATTTGTCTGTTCCAAGGGTTCCTAACTACCTTGATATCATCCCCATACATGATTAGACTGTTGTTAACTGAAGATAGAACCAAATCACTTGTTCTCATCCAAATAACCGCATCTGAGGCCTATAAATATGAGACAAAGGCCTCCATTTTGCTGATTTGAAATTTTATCAAGAGGACGAGGTGCTGCTGGATTAAAGAGTGAAGGAGCATGAAATTTCAGAAAAGGTCAACGAGATCCCGGCGAACATCTGCACCGAAGAGGAGTCATTCGAAGGATCTGAAGCCCGTATGTCCGTTCCTTAAGATTAGGCTTGGCCTTAATCTCGAGAAGAGCCCTGATTTCACTTGGTCGATCTCAGAGCTTCAAACCAAAAAAAACTTCCTCGGCGAAGACGAAGCTCTGCCGAATTTTCCCGTAATCGGATCTGATTCGTGGTCGTCCACGGATAAGCCCCGGCACCGGCGAAGAACCCACGCAAGCAAGAGCCGATAAACTGATCTTGTGTTTATTTTTAAGAAAGTTATAATTTTTTTATTTTTGTTATTTGAATTCATTTGTAAACGACTAAAGTTTAATGAAATTAATGATGAAGGCAGCTTTCAACGTAAACATCTGGTTCCTTTCTTGAGATCACCCCGTTTCGGTGATCTCGAGAAGAGTAGTTATCTCGCCGTTGCCGAGATAACTATTTTAGTTTCTTGATTCCTTCGCGAATCAACAAAGCTCCGGATCTGATCTGATCGTTAGGTGGTCCACCGATATCAACGTCCCCATCACAGGCCAAGATCCCACGCAAGCAGAAGACGGATAAACGATCTGTGCGCTATTTGACGAGAATTATAATTTTTTTTATTTTCATTGTGTAAAGGTATTATAAATAGACCGATCTTTTTGAACTTGTTGTAACGACTGAAGTTGTAATGAGTTATATAATAAAGAATATAATTTTCTCCCCAAACAATTTCAACTAGGAAAATTGCTAAAAATTAGAAATGACCATCCAATGTTAGAGATTCTGGGAAGGCAAGAATCTTTATTCTATAGGATCCTAATATTTTGGATATTCAAGCTGTCAAAGTCTCTGGTCAACAAATTACTTGCTCAGTTATGTCTATGGGTGGAAGATTAGATTGTGTCATTTCTTGTTACAATCTGTTGGAGGCCAGGAAAAATTTATGGTTTGAACTAATTAGGTCCATCATATCATTGGAAATACACCTTGGCTTATCTATGGAGATTTCAATGCTATGATTAATAGTGAAGAAAAGCTAGGTGGAGCTGTGCTTGCTAAGGCTGATACTAGAGATTTCAAAATTTTTATTGAAGATTGTCATCTCAATCACATGAAAACTCTAGGTTGTTTTATACCTGGAATAATAAACAAGATATTGATTTAAGAGTTTGGAGTAGGCTTGATAGAGCCTTGGTTAATGACTCCTGGATTCATATGTTTAGCTCTAGTCATGTTGAATTTTTGCTCCCTAGCTTCTCTGATCATTCTCCAGCTCTAGTTTCAATCTATGATGATTGTTTGCAAGATAAAAGCCTTTCAAATTATTTAAAATGTGGACCAAACATGCTAGTTTCCTTCCTACAGTCTCAAATGTCTGGTAAACTACTATTGAAGGTTATTCAATGTTTTTAGTATATTCAAAACTAAGATTGTTGAAATGTGCTCTGAAGGAATTAAATAGGAGGAATTTTTATAACATTAGTGAGCAAGTTCAAAGAGTCAGGATTGTATTAGAGGATGCGCAAAAAATCTTCAAGCTAACCCTTTAAATCCTATCCTCATTAGTCCAGAAAAAGAATGCTCTTTAGCCTACAACAAGCTCCTGGATTATGAATTGTCTTTTTATCAACAAAAAGCTAGAATAATCTGGAGTGTTCAAGGAGATAGGTGCACCAGCTTTTTTCATGCAATTGCAAAATCCAATAGGCACAATAATAGAGTGGTGGTTTTATACAACAATGGGGGGGATAATTCCTAATGGAGAGGATATTGTTAATGAGCTTGTTTCATTTTATAAAAACCTTATGGGTACAACTTCTCATACATCTCCTCCAGTCAGAGACACCATTAAATCTTGACCTTGTCTGAATGAAGCTCAAACCAGAGACTTATATATTCCAATAACAAAGGAGGAGATAAAATCTACAATATTCTCTATGTCAGATAATAATGCACCAGGACCTGATGGTTATAGTATGTTATTTTTCAATCTGCATGGCCTATTATTGGTGAAGAGGTTACTCTGGCAATTGAAGACTTCTTCAGAACTGGAAAATTACTGGGAATGGTTAACCCACTGCTATCTCTTTAATTCTGAAGGTACAATGTCCTAAATACCTATCTGATTTCAGGCCTATCTCATACTGTAATTGTCTTTATAAATTCATTTCTAAAATTATAGCAAATAGGCTTAAGTTTGTAATAGGATACCTTGTGAATGAAGCACAGAGTATCTATGTTAAAGGCAGGCATATTTCTAGCAATATTATGCTAGCTCATGAGCTTGTTAAAAGTTATAGTAGGAAACACCTTTCTCCATGGGTCATGCTTAATATTGACATTAGAAAGGCTTTTGACACCAAAGTTGGAGTTTTCTATCTGACATGCTCATTGGATTGGGTTTTCCAATTGTTGTGACTAAGTGGATTATGACGTGCATTTCCCCTCCAAAGTATTCTATCTCTCTATATGGCTCTCTTCATGGCTATTCTAAGGGAGAATCGGGGCTTAGGCAGGGGGATCCTCTTTCTCCTTATCTGTTTATTCTGGGTATGGAGTATCTCTCTAGGAGCCTGGGGTGTATGAAAAATGACTGGTTATTCAAGTTTCACCCTAAGTGTGGCATTCTAAAGATAACTCTCCTAATCTTTGCGGATGACCTTCTCTTATTTGCCAAGGGTGATATTTATTTTGTGCAAAGGATATACTAATGTGTCAGGGAGTTCAGAGCTATATCTGGCCTAGAGGCAAACCCTGATAAATGCTCTATATTTTATGGGGGTGTTGAGCAATCTGTTAAAATTTCCTTAAATAATATTTCAGGGTTCAGAGAGGGTGCCATGCCTATTAGGTATTTGGGGGTCCCTCTTATTTCAAAAAGGCTATCTTTCATGGATTGCAATCCTCTTTTCACCAAGATAATAGGGAAATTTGAAAAGTGGGAGAAGCACATGAATCTTTCTTATGCTGGCAGATTACAGGTTATTAGAAGTGTAATCTTTGGTGTTCAAATTTATTGGACATCAAACCCTGTCAGTGTGCTTCACAAAATTGATGAGTTATGCAGGAAATTCTTGTGAGGGAAAACTGTTCATTCCTTAAGGAATCCTCCTTTATCATGGGAGAAAGTATGCATGGGAAGAAAGAAAGGTGGCTTGGTGATTTTCTCAGTTCCTATTTGGAATATGGCATCAGCTTTAAGAAGTCTTTGGTTCATTCATGTCAATAAGGAGTCACTTTGGATTAAATGGATCAATGATACCTATCTAAAACAAAGAGATATTTGGCAGGTATGTGCAAGAGTTGGAGACTCGTGGATGTAGAACCAATTACTAAAAGTAAGGGATAAAGCGTTGGCTCTCTGCGGGGGTGTTGATAATTTAAAGCACCTCATTAGTTCATGTTTTAGGAACTCAAAATTAAAGCTCTCAACCCTGTACGTTGCTCTCTCTCCTCTGCTATAGAAAATGTGCCATGGTTCAACACAGTATGGGAGAGTTTGAACTTTCCTAAACACTCCTTCATTTGCTGGTTGGCATTTCAAGATAGACTTCTTACTCAAGACAGACTTCTTAGGAGAGGAATTATTAATGAAAATGCCTGCAGCTTATGTTCGGGTGCGGGAATGGAGTCCAGGGATCATTTGTTTTTTGAATGCCCCTTCTTATGCAATGTTTGGAATAGCATAATGGATTGGTTGGAGTTTAATTGGACATCTTCAAACTGGAATTAACTCTTGTTTTGGTTTACTACCAGGCTAAGAGGAAAAGGGTTCAAACAAAGACTCAAGAGATTAGCGTTAACTACCACAATTTATAAAATTTGGTGTGAATACAATGTGAGGCTCCTTCAGCAGAAATTCAGGAATGAAGATCAGGTGGTTAGAGCTATTAAGATTGATATTTTGACCATTATCCTCAATAGTCCACTTTCTGTTAACAGGGATTTTTTCTTCTTCTCTGTGCTTTGAGGAGCTTAACTATTTTTTTTTCTCATGACAATTTTGTAATCTCAGTTGTTTAAAAACCTGAATATCTTGTTGTATATAAATTCATATATTTTGGTGAATGAATAAAAAAAATTTATTGACCAAAAAAAGATAGCAAAGTCCCTAGACTTTATGGCTATAATGCTTCTTTCTTCAAGGCTGCATGGAATGTTATTAGTGACGACCTTTTTCTAGCTATTGAGGAGTTTTTCTACTCAAGTAAACCGCTAGGCACCTTCAATACTACATCTATTACATTGGTGCCCAAAATTCTCAATCCAAACTCAGCTGGTGACTTTAGACCAATATCTTGCTGCAATGTTGTTTATAAAATCATCACAAAAATAATTGCAAGTACGATTCAAAAAGTCATGTGATATATGATATATAATACATAAAGTGCTTTTGTTAAGGGGAGGCTGATTTTAAGTAATTTTTTCTTAGCCCACGAGCTCATTAAACATTACGGTATAAAGCATAACTCTCCAAGAGCTATTCTTAATGTTGATTTGAGGAAAGCATTTGACACTATAAGTTAGGATTTTATCAGATCTATGTTAGTAGGTTTAGGGTTTCCTAACACTATGATAAGATGGATTATGGAGTGTATTACCTCCCTAAAATTCTCTCTATCTCTTAACGGTGCCCTACATGGTTTTTTTCATGGTGCGAGGGGATTAAGACAATGTGACCCTCTATCCCCCTACCTATTTGTAATAGGTATGGAATACCAGTTAAGGAAGATGAGTTCACTAGAGGATGACAGAATGTATAAATTTCATCCCAAATGCTCCATAATGAAGATACACATTTGATCTTTGCCGATGACTTGCTATTATTTAGTAAAGCTGACATGAACTCAATTACTAGACTATATGCATGTCCACAAGAATTCAGTCAGGTTTCGAGGTTGGAAGCCAATCCTAGAAAGTGCTCATTTTATTTGAGTGGAATTGAGGATAGATTAAAGCTCCAGATTTGCACCTACCTGAACTTCTCAGAGGGAGTGTTAGCAATGAGATACATAGGATTGCCATTGAACACAAAGAGGCTTTCTTACATTGAATGTTCTTCACTGATTAGCAAGATTATTGACCAATTCCAAACCTGGTAGTAAAAGAAAAAACTATCTTTACAGGGAGGCTCAAGTTGATCAAATCAGTTATCACGGGTATACAAACATTTTAGATTAGCTATTATATATTGCTAATTAGGATGTTAGAGAAAATTAACAGATTATGCTGTAGGCATCTAAAAATACCTATAGGTGTCTGAGTACAGTTCGAGACAAAGAGAAGATGATGAACGTTATTATCTATTGTGTGTTTAGCTAGATCCCGACGACCTTCGGCATAAAGAAGGAGTAATTCGTAGGATCTGAAGCTCTTTTCCATTATTCCCTGAGATCAGGCTTAGACTTGATCCTGAGAAGAGTAGTGATCTCGCGAGGTCGAGATCATTTACTTCAGTAATTACTTCCTTGGTGAAGTAAGAGTTTTAACCAATCTTTTGTCAACCGGATTTAATCTGAGGCAGTCTACGGATAAACCCTGACACATACAAAGATCCTACATAAACAATAGGCGATAAACATCTATTGTGTGTAGTTTGAAAAAAAATTATAATAATTTTTTATTGTGTAAAAGTCTTATAAACAGACTATTTCTTTTGAATTTATTGCAACACCCAAAGTTGTAATGAATTCATCAATGAGAACAACTTTCGAACCAAACAAGCTCGAGATCATAGTGGGAGCCAACAGCTTCTTTGCAGAGGCTGTCGTGTCGCAACCTCGGATCCGGATCCCGGTTGACGAAGAGGTCGAGTATGAGTTTGACCAACAGAAATTTGATGAATATTTTTCGTCCTCCTCCTCCAGATCCTCTGCCCCTCGCAAGCGTAGGAAGATCAAGGCCCCCGTTGCTGCTGTAATCTCACCTTGCAACGCCCCTTTAGCCTCCAACGAGGCCAGATCTGCAGACCTAGACCCCTCCTCAATCAAGGAGATAACCACTAGAAGAGCACCCACTTTATCAAAGAGAACTTGCCAAAGGCAGCGTCAATGCCTCTCGCGCTAATTCGCTAAGGTTTTGGAGCCTGTTGATGGGATCTGCTATGAGGCTGATCTAAAACATAGAAGGCGCCAAGTTCCCCAACAGAAAGAAAATGGCCCCTCCTCCAAACTAGCAACAAATGAATAGATCCGAGTCAAAAGGACCCGTTCAACTCTTGAGGAGCGTATCCACAAATGTCGTGCACTACTTGCGCACATGCAAATTCTTGTGCAAAAGGTGCAAAAGATGCAGAAGGAAGAAGTGGATAAGAAATCACGAAGACTGCATCCAATATGGAGGCTAAAGTTTGAAATAACGGCCAAAAGATCGCAGAACGCGGGTCAAACAAAGGTGACCCGGCCGCCTGCGGGTCACCCTGAGGTGACTCGACTACCTGTAGGTCACCCAGAGGTGACCCGGCCACCTATGGGTCACCCCGGGGTGACCCGGCTATTGGCGGGTCACCCAAAGATGACCTGGCCGATGACTGGTCACCCCAAGGTGACCCGCGCCAGGGCCGAGCCGGGAGGTATCCCACGCCTATTTTTTTGACTCTAATGAATTCTGCCCCTATTCCAATTGATCCCACACATCCAGTGAAGCCCTGTGACAGTATGGGCTTCTCTAAAGGTAAGAAAATGATGGTGGATCACCTTGGTCCTTTGCACGAGGATCAAGGTAAAGTTTCGGTTAAAGAACACTTGGGTCCGATGACTGAACCCCGAGCAACTCATCGAGCTGGGGGTCGCACACGTCCCTGTAATAATTTAGAGCCTTCCTATGATGGGAAAACTCCTATAACGGGCCGCCTCGGATGGCGAGTCAAAATCCAAGAGCCTGTTGAGGTCCCGTATTCACGAAAGTGTGGTTCCAAACGTGCGACTCTTGAGAACGCCAACAAGGCGTTGCATCCTCAGAGGGAAACATGTTCGTCTGATGATGATAACATTATACATTAGTACTTGTGCCATCACATGATAGGTTGCTCCGGTAATTATACCGATGAGTTATACTATCGAGCTGGGGGTACGAATAAATCTTGAAAGAGAAGTACCCTAGAATCAAACTTATCACGACAATATTATCCACATGTAGCTACCCCCAAGGCTGCTCTATTGAGGGTCTCGATATTCCAAAGGCTTTCCTCTGAAGCGTCAAAAACCAAGCCAAGATGCTCCCATAAGAAATGATCAGCCGTTCAAGATGACAAACTTCCAAAAGTCATAATTAACGTGGTTGATAAGGGAAAGTCGACTTGACCTTCTAGTTTCGACCCCCTTATATCGCATCATCTAACTCAGCTACACGCAGGGACTACTAGACGTAGGGACTATCAGATGATGAATAGAGGATTATCCTTGGATGATGAAGCATCAGATGCTAATTCTGCAGTCACCTTTGACAATACGTTATTTAGCTTAGGAAAATCCCGCGAGGCATTTATGATCAACACCATGGCCAAAATTCTCGAGGGTGCTCTATCGAAGAAGAAAGAAGCATTCAAAATTGAA
Organism: Asparagus kiusianus; assembly: GCA_022839385.1. Lineage (NCBI taxonomy): Eukaryota > Viridiplantae > Streptophyta > Magnoliopsida > Asparagales > Asparagaceae > Asparagus > Asparagus kiusianus. The sequence continues at coordinate 144,652 of BQKN01000515.1, read as the reverse complement.
ATGAAAATGGCTATGCAACGAATAAAAATAATACATGACCAACATATTCAGGCTTTGTCCAATTAGATTGCTGAATCTAGTCGTCACAATAATACCTATCAGGTAGGTGGCGATTCAAAAATGGACGAACACCTCGTTGCAGATAACCCTCCCGTTGACCAAAATACCGACGGTGGTCCTACTAAAAATAACGATGCTAGGGGTGGTCCCACCGATGATGACAATGTCAGGGATGGCCACGATGTTCCTCCTCAAAATCGACCAAGGAAGGATACGAATGAGGATGAGAAGATGAAGGACCTCGAAGGAAAAAATCAATGCCTTGATGTCCATTCAGAAGGTGAAGAAGATCGGCATTCCATGTCTCTATCCAAGAGAGTGGGAGCCAATCCTGTATCCGACGAGTTCAACCTGATCAACTTTACGTCATTCAATGAGAAGGGTTCCCCCACTCAACACTTGATTTATTTCAAATCCCACTTGGGAGTGATCTCTGGCAATGAGCCTTTGATTGTCTGGTCATTCGTTTGCACCCTTCGCGAGCTTGACTTCGATTGGTACCGCCATCTCAAACATGGAAGCATCAACAGCTAGGATGATATAAAAAGCTCATTCCTTGGTAAATTCTTTGATGATGACACCGAGATATTAATCGGGATGCTCTTCGAGGAGAAATAAGAAGATAAAAAGATGGTCAACAATTTCGTCAAGCGCTTCTGAAATAAGGCGATGAATTGCCGAGATCCAGTCACAGAGGACTTCATCCTCCAAACCTGTCATAACAACCTATCTATTAATATCTTGAAAGTTATAGGAGTAGCACCATCCAAGATTTGAAAAGAGTTAAAGATACCCGGAGAGCACGTCGAACGCTTCCTCAAAAGGAAGAAAGTCGAGAGAAGCCAACAGATGGCTAACACTCCAAACTCGAACTTCGCTTCCCATTGTAAGGGGAAGGCACCTGTAGCAGATGTTGATGTTAATCAGACGTCATAACAGCAACCCCGAAGACAGCGAAAGACTTCGGACCCGAGACTCTAAAAAGTGTACTCCTTTAAGGACAAAGACGTTCCGGTCATTTTTGAATCCCTCCTTGAAAACAACAAGATCAGGCTACCACCTATTACAAATCAGGAGGAAGCTAATGACACTTCTGATCCAATGTATTGTGTGTACCACAGAAGAATCCTTCATCCCACCAAGGCTTGCTTCACTCACAAGAACAGTATTCAAGCCTTGGTTGATGCCAGCCTCATAATGCCGAAATAAGCCGAATGAGAACGGTAGACTCCGACGAGTATAAGAGTATAAACTGCTTCTCTCATGACTCCAAAGAGTATACGAGTATAAACTACTTCTCAATCCTCCAATGAGTATAAGAGGTTAAACTGCTTCTCTGTAATACTCCAATTGGTATATGAGTCTAAACTGTTTCCAACCTTTGATAGGAAGTTCATGGAGAATTTTATACATAATATTCTTAAGGATAACCTGATCATGAAACTAAGTACAATGTTAGACCCAGTTTTATAAAGAAAGCTGGGGTGGATAATTCATGTAACATGAAGTTTCCGGAAGAATGCTATATGGTGTATTTTTAGGGATAAACCGGTCACTATAAAAAAGTGATGAATAAGAAACTCCCACTTGGACTCTGAATGCTTACAAGAGTGAAACGCATCCAATTGTCGGGATCAATTTTACCAACTTCCAAGCACTCTTCCTGGTTTAATTCACTAAAATTCTTCCTGGTTTAATTCACTCAAACTCCCGCTGTGTCTGTGCACTCAACACTCCTATTGTTAGAGTCTATATATAATGCTTGGAATTTTAGTCTACTAATCTTTGATAATTGTCAAACCCTTTCGTGTTAAGTACTTATCACTTAACTTCAAGAACCCCTACCGAGTGATTTGTACAAATCAACACTGACATTGTGATTTATACTCCCACTCCCACTGTTTATCTCGGTCAAACCTTCCTATAGTTAGGACCACAACCAAAATCTCCTCTCGATTCCTTCCATGAATGAGAGGTCCACTTTTAAGTTGAGTAATCAAACCTATAAAAGTTAGGATTGTTTCAAATCCCTACTCGGTCAAACCTTACTATAGTTAAGACCACAACCAAAATCTCCTCTCGATTCCTTCCATGAATGAGAGGTCTAATTTTAAGTTGAGCAATCAAAACTATAAAAGTTAGGATTGTTTCAAATTCACACTCGGTCAAACCTTCCTACAGTTAGGATCACAACCAAAATCTTCTCTCGATTCCTTCCATAAACGAGAGGTCCACTTTCAAATCGAGCGATCAAACCTTCCTACTATTTGGGTCATCTCAAAGCTCCTACTTGGTCAAACCTTCCTATAGTTAGGGCCAAAATTGGGGTTCCCTCCCGATAAATGAGAAACACATCTTCATATTAGGTGATCAAACCTTCTGACAATTGGGTTATCCGAATCTTTTTTATTCTTAAAGTGGAGATTCCATTTTGAGTTTTTTTTACGACTAGAGATAGAATATAAAATTCTTCTTTTCTAGTATCATGTTTGTCTTTGCCCCAAGAGAAGACACCACTTTTTTCAACTCCCAAGATCCGTGCTTCACACGCATGGGAAATTTTATTCCAAAGCCTAAGTAAGGATAAGTCAACATCTAACACTCATTACCAGTTAGTCTTTAGCCGACTAAAAAATATACCAGAATCTAAGTCTGAAAAATTTATCCTGAAGCCTAAGCAGGGATAAGCCAATGCTTAACATGTGTTGCCGGTGAGACCTTAACCATAAAAAGAATAAAATCCGTACTTTACACGTACGGGGAAATTTATCTCGAATCCTAAGTAGAGATAAGTCAACACCTAGCACGTGTTGCCGGTTTAGTCTTTCGACGAGTGAAAAAGACACCAGAATCCAAGTTTGGTAATTTTATCCTAAAGACTAAGTAGGGATAAGTCAGCGCTTAACATACGTTGTCTGTTAGACTTTGACCGTAAAAAAAGTACAAAAGCCCATGTATTCGACATTGTGATAGGTCGTTATTAATAACATCAAAATCCACGTCTTACACGCGTGAGGAATTTTATCTCGACTCCTAAATAGAGATAAGCTTACGCCTAACACGTGTTACCGATTTAGTCTTTCACCAAGTGAAAAGGATACCAGAATCCATGTCTGGGGAATTTATCTTGATCCCTGGATAGAGATAAGTCAGCATATGATACATGCAGCCGAGTAGTTTATTCCAGTGAGAAAGACAAAGTCTACATATTCAATATCGTAGTACTAAGGGAGTTAACTCTCTTAGTATAACATTATATATGGAACGGACTTAAATAATATGCATGCAAGCCCAATTCAAATAGTAGTCGATAAAGGCTCATCAAATCCGTTGATGGCTAAAGGTTTGCCAAAAATCTTATATATGCGAAAGTTAGTGACGCATCAGCTTCATTAGTTGATCTCGTGACTTAAGCATCCAACAACTTTAGGATAAGATCTATACTTGTAGACGAAATAACTTTAATAGTTGGTCCTGCAACCTGACATTTAGGATCGCCATGCTCTAATACCTTAAGAACTTAAACTGTGTAGAGTTCAGCAAACGTACGAGTATAAACTATGTTATAAAAGCTAGATAACGCGTTACAGTAAAGGTCGATGCCGGTCAACGCATCGACAATTTCACCAAAATAAGGCTAAGGAAAAAATTCTAGGTCAAATGATGATTCTAGGGAGTTCAATCACATTCAGATACAAACTCCCAATAAAGATGATCAATTCAAAGTCAACTCTGACATGAGCTAATTTCAGAAACTTACACACTAACTTAAGTTCAAGACTTCGATAACGGTTAGATAATAAACTCAGCGTCGGAAGAACTTCATCTATTCGACAAAATACTGAATAGACTGATGGCTAAAGAAGTCAAGAATTAGAGCAATTCATAGGTCCTTCTATGCGATCTCCTCAACAAAATACTGAAGAGGATGAAGATTGGGTCTATCTTATCCAAAGCATTTTAGACTCCTCTATAAAAGAATGAGTCTGAAATACTTTGGAGGAGGTATCTGTAGGCGTCTAAAAAATACCTATATGTGTCCGAAAACAACTCGAGATGAAGAGAAGACGATGAATATCATTATCTAAGTCTAAATGGGATCATCCAAGACCGTAAAGAAGCTAACGAGCGTATGAAGCAAGTCAACAAAGCGTACAAGTCAACTAAATGACAAAAGAACGCAAAATGGTAAAAAATACAAGTCCAGAAGGCCAAAAAATGGCTAAGTCCCAAGCTGACCCGTTCACATGCGGGTCACCACGAGGTGACCCGTACAGTTATGGGTCGCCACTTAGTGACCCGCATAGGTGCGAGACACAGTGGCCTGCCACGTACGATGGTGCCTGGCGATGTGTTTTTGGATAAGTTTGCGGGATTTCTTCATTCAAAAGCTTCTCAACTGATTTTATATTATCCATAAACAAGGTTAGGCCGTTGTCAACAGAAGATATAGCCAAATCATTCATTTTTATCCAAATACCCTGCATCTGAAGCCATATAAATACAAGCCTAGGGCCTTCTTTCAGGGCGGGCGTGAATTTTAATCAAGAGGGCAAGGTGCTGCTGGTTTTGTGAGTCAACCCCCATGAATATTATGTGTATAAAGAGTGGATTTCAAGAGATCTGAGGCCCCTATTTCCCTATTCCTTGAGATCAGGCTTAGACTTAATCTCGAAAAGAGTAGTGATCTCGCTTGGTCGAGATCATTTATTTTAGTGATTACTTCCTGTGTGAAGTGAAAGCTCTGATAATCAATCTGTCAACCGAATCTGATATGTGACGGTCCACGGATATTGACATTCCTAGCATAGGTAAAGATCCCATGCAAATAATAGGTGATAAACATCTATTATGTGTAGTTTGAAAGAAAGTTGTAATAAATTTTCATTGTGTAAAAGTCTTACAAAAAACTATTTCTTTTGTATTTATTGTAACGTCCAAAGTTGTAATAAATTCATCAATGAGAACAACTTTCGAACCAAACATATGCTCTAATTTTCTATGGGGTAAAAAAATCCATTTGGTTTCCTGGAATACTATCTGCCAAGGAAAGAAGCAAGAGGGTCTAGGCTTTTTTTAGCTAAGGCCTGGAACTATGCAGCTGCTACAAAGCTCTTGTGGATGATTCATCTTAAAAAGAATTACTATGGATTAAGTGGATTCATTGTTGGATATCTTGACCCCAAGATATGTTTGTTTTAATGATAACAAATTTTATATATTGTATGTATTATGTGCTAACGTATGTTTTGCAGTACAAGAGCAAAATCAAGAATGATATTCAAAAAGATACTCAAGACACAAGATGAGTTCAAGGCAACAAGACAAGCAAAGAAGAAAATGTGCTTCGTAAATTTATATTTTTACATTTTTTGCTTAGAATTTATGTACAAGCCTTTATCACTCATAACACATACACACACATAGTATCTAGAACACACTAACACATGCTTAGTATGTGGTTAACTATAGAAATCCCTTAAGCTAACCATTAGAGTTTATAGATGAAGAAAGAGTCTCAAAACATATCATATATCTCAAATCCATGTGTTAGTAATCGACTAATACTCTTAGTAGTCGACTACTCAAGCCTTAGTCAAATTTATAGAATCTGTGTTATTATAGATTAGTCGACTACTAGGCTCTATAATCGACTATTCATTGTCATTTCAAATTTTACAGAAACTGTGTTTTTAAAGTGTAGTTCGACTACTAGGCATTATAGTTGACTACTCATGTCAGTTCAGAATTACAGAAACTTTAGTCTTACAGATTAGTCAACCAATAACATTTATAGTCGACTACTAACTAGTTTTCTAACTTCACATAGTCTGTTTAGACTCTGTGTAGTCGACTACTAAGCATTATAATCGACTACAGATATAGTTTTTCTAGCTTTTTAGAATTTAAATATATGACTGTTTATAGCCGTTTTAAAATGTTAATTGGGTTTAAAATTTAATTTTTTCAAAGGCTATAAATAGGTTTAAACATCAGAAAACATGAACCAAGATTCATATACATTAGAAGTGATATTTTAGAATTCTTGACTCTAAGAAGTGCACATTTTGTCAAGAACAAAAATAGAAAACTCCCTTGCCATTTGTTCTTCAAACTAAAGATTATTTAGGTAATATTTAGAGAGTTAAAAGGTTCCTAAGCCACTGCTGCACTTCACTAACACTTCAAGGCATATAGGAATTTATTATATTTATCAAAGAAGGTTTCTCTCGGGTATGAGAGAAGATCTCTTGGTAGATTGGTTGCAATTGGCATGATCTTATCAATTGGTGTTACAATTTGCATAGTCTTGCAAATTGGTCAGGTTTGGTTTGATTTTGTACTTGGTTTAAAAAACATAGTGGAAATCTCAAGCGAGATTTGCTTGGGGACTGGATGTACACCGGGGTGGTGGAACCAATATATATCCTTGTGATTTGTGATTATTAAATTTTTGTGATTGTTGTTCATTGTTATTGTAATTTATAACTCATCTTGTAAACTTATTAAATAACACTAATAACTGTTCTCTAGTGTTTAGTGTATGCTTCCGCAGATCCTACTCTTGGTATAAGAGCACCCTATAATTGGTATCGGAGTAAGGACAACAATGACAACAGATACAGCACAATTCAAAGAGGGCCATTCTACACAACGACCACCACTATTCGATGGATCAAATTACAACTACTAGAAATGCTTGATGAAGGTCTACCTCCAATCACTTGGCTACGATCTTTGGAACATTGTTGAGATTGAATTCACAAAGCCAACCACTCCATACACCGAATGGACACTTGCACAAAGGACAAATGTGAATCTGGACTCTAAGGCAATGAATACGTTGTTTTGTGCCCTGGACAAGAATGAGTTCAATCGCGTGTCTACCTCCATATCTGCATATCAAACTTGGCATACTCTTGAGGTAACATATGAAGGAACTAACCAAGTTAAAGAATCAAAAATTTCTATTCTTGTTCACAAGTTTAAACTATTCAAGATGAAAGAACATGAGACAATCTCTAAAATGTTCACACAGTTCACCGACATCATCAATTCCTTAATAGCACTTGGGAAGACTTATACTCAAGTGGAAATAGTGAGAAAGATTTTACATTCATTAACTTCAGAATGGGAGAAGAAGACTAGGGCAATAGAAGAGACCAACGATCTTTCAACTCTCACCGTAGAGGACCACATCGGAAATCTTATGGCTTATGAAGTTCAACTCAAGGATAGAAAAAAGGATGAAGAGCCAAAGAACAAGAAAATTCTTACCTTCAATGTATCCTCCAACAACGAAGAATCAAATGAAGATGATGAGGACATTGACATGATCACACAAAAATTCAAAAGATTCTAAAAGAAAGGTAAATTTAATTCAAATAAATTTAAAAATACTAATCAAATTCTTTGTTATGGATGTAATAAGCCAGGACACATGAAGAATGATTGTCCTCTTCTAAAGTCAAAGTTAAAATCTACAAACTTCAACAAGTTAAAAGATAAGAAGAAGAAAGCTTTGACAGTGACATGGGATGATAGTGATGCATCATCTTCCGAAGAAGAAGAAGAACAAAAAGAGGAATCTGCTCACATGTGCTTCATGGCACAAGAAAATGAAGTAAGTGGATTTTTTGATAATGAAGAATTATTAGAAGCATTTAATAAACTTTATAATAGATTTAAGGATTTAAATTCTAATTATAAGATTCTGAAAAATAAAAATGAGAGATTAACTTAGAATTAGTTTCTTTAAATTCCTCACAAGTTGAAAATTTGAAGGAACTAAATGATGAGTTATTTTCTGAAAATAAATTATTGACTAAAAATAATATTTATCTTAAATATAATTGTGATATCATGAAAAATAGAATTTCAGATTTAGATAAAAATATGGTTGTTATTTCTAAATGTAAACAAGTTTAATATAGGAAAAGACAATTTGAAAGATTTACTCTTATTTCAAAAATCTTCAAAAAATTACTTTGGTATTGGATTTATTCCTAAGTCTTTTACAAAGAATGATTATGTTTTGAAGAATCATGATTTTTATTCTAAGAAAAATCAATACTCTTCATTTTCTAGGAATAAGAATGTTCATATATATCTATATATATGGATTCCTAAGAATTTAAATACTCATGATAGGAATGCTTATGTTTCTTCCTATATGCATGATGTTTGCAATTCAAAGGATTGTATTTATGTTAATAAAAAGAATCCAAATTCTAAGTGGATTTGGATCTCCAAAGGGTAATCCTTTCGGACCCAAATAAAAGTGGGTACCATAAGAAAATTATTTATATTTTAGATACTCAAAAAGGGAAAAGAATACAATGTATGCCTATATAATTTTTGCTAACGACAAAGGGTCAGATATATAAAAAATTATTATTTTTACTAATACTTTGATGCAGGGGGAGTAAAAGAGTTTAACTAATACTTTGATGCAAGGGGATTAAATATTTTATATATATATATATTCTAACACAATATATTTGTCATCGTCAAAAGGGGGAGAATGTTAGATATCTTGACCCCAAGATATGTTTGTTTCGATAATAACAAATATTATATGTTGTGTGTATTATGTGTTAATATATATTTTGCAGTATCAGAGCAAAATCAATAATAATATTCAAATAAATACTCAAGACACAAGATGATTTCAAGGCAACAAGATAAGCAAAGAAGAAGATGTGCTTCGTAAATTTATATTTTTACATTTTCTTTGCTTAGAATTTATGTACAAGCCTTGATCACTCACAACACATACACACACACATAGTATCTAAAACACACTAACACATGCTTAGTATGTGACTAACTATAGAAATCCCTTAAGTTAACCATTAGAGTTTATAGATAAAGAATGAGTCTCAAAACATATCATATATCTCATATTTATGTGTAAGTAGTCGACTAATACTCTTAGTAGTCGACTAATACTCTTAGTAGTCGACTATTCAAACCTTAGTCAAATTTACAGAATTTGTATTTTTACAGATTAGTCGACTACTAGGATTAATAGTCGACTAACCATTGTCAGTTCAAATTTTATAGAAATTGTGTTTTTACAGTGTAGTCGACTACTGGGCATTATAGTCGACTACTCAATGTCAGTTCAGAATTACTAAAACTTTAGTCTTACAGATTAGTCGACCAATGACATTTATAATCAACTACTAACCAATTTTCTGACTTCATGGAGTCTGTTTAGACTCAGTTTAGTCGACTACTAAGCATTATAGTCGACTACAAATACAGTTTTTCCAGCTTTTCAAAATTTAAATATATGACTATTTATAGCCATTTTAAAGAATTAATTGGGTTTAAAATTCAAGTTTTTCAGAGACTATAAATAGGTTTAGACATCAGAAAACGTGAACAAAGATTCATATACATTAGAAGTGATATTTTAGAATTCTTGACTCTAAAAAGTGCACATTTTGTCAAGAACAAAAATAGAAAACTCTCTTGTCAATTGTTCTTCAAACTAAAGATTGTTTAGGCAATATTCAGAGAGTTAAAAGGTTCCTAAGCCACTGCTGTACTTCACTAACACTTCAAGGCTTATAGAATTTTGTGATATTTCATCAAAGAATGTTTCTCTCGGGTGTGAAAGAAGATCTCTTAGTTTAGATATAGGTCGTAATTGGCATGGTCTTGTCAATTGGTATTATAATTTACATGGTCTTGCAAATTGGTTAGGTTTGATTTGATTTTGTACTTGGTTTCAAAATCATAGTAGAAATCTCAAGCGGGATTTGCTTGGGGACTGGATGTACACCGGGATGGTGGAACCAGTATATATCCTTGTGTTTGAGATTGTTTAATTTCTATGATCATTGTTCACCTGTATATATCCTTGTGTTTGAGATTGTTTAATTTCTGTGATCATTGTTCATTGTTATTGTAATTTATAACTCATCTTGCAAACTTATTAAATAACACTAATCACCGGCCTCTAGTATTTAGTGTATGCTTCCGCAGATCCTACTCTTGGTATAAGAGCACCCTACATACATGTTAATTATCTACAAAACTCTAATATCTGGCAGGTTCAATGTAGATTGAATGACTCATGGATGTGGAAACAACTCCTCAATGTAAGGGATATGGTGCTAAATAAATTTGGTAATGTCGGAAATTTGCAAAGTGCCATTGATGGTTGCTGCACCAATGGAAAAATCCAGCTATCTTCTGTGTACAAAGCTCTAATTCAACCAGCTTACCCAGTTGCTTGGTCTGACATAGTTTGGGATGAATTCCATTATCCTAAGCACTCTTATGTTCTGTGGTTAGTCAGTCAATCTAGACTTCTTACTCTGGATAGATTATGCTGAATGGGGATATTGGACGCAAATCAAAACTAGTGTGTATTGTGTCCTAGTCATCAAATGGAAACTAGCAGACATATTTTCTTTGAATGTCAAATTTTTGTTGATATTTGGAAACAGAGTAATAGATTAGCTAGGATATAACAGGAGATCCTGTGATTGGAATCAAATTATAGATTGGTATTCCTACAATTTGAAAGGAAAAGGATTCATAAAGAAATTGAAGAGAATAACTCTCTCGACTACAGTTTATATGATCTGCAAGAGAGAAATTTGAGAATATTTCAAGGCACAGCTAGGGAGCCAGGTTTGTTACTTCGAGCAATCAAAATTTCCATTTATTCAAAAGTTTTGAATGATGATATACATATTCATATGAACGATATGCTTGAGAAAATGTAATTTCTTACTTGATTACCAGACATTTCCCTAGTATCTTGATGTGCTTCACAATGTTACATTTGGAAAATGAATGAAAATTTAATTCATTGACAAAAAAATTGTACCAAGTCTACTCCAAATTCTATCATTTGCATCTTATTTGTTGGACCAAGTGAAGAAGCATCTAGTGGGCTTAAGATGAGTAAATTGACAAGTATTAATGCATTACCAGAAGTTACCAGTATTAGTAACTGGAGCACTCCTACTCTTCTCACCAGTTGAAAGAACTGCATTAAAATCTTGCAAGGCATTGAAACTATACTCTTGATAGTAATCTGATCCTCCTAAAAACTTTTAATGCCATCAATTTGATTAAAAGCATAAATATCAGAGATAAAATAGGAAAGCATTCAATCAATAGATGCAACAAAGCATGAGATACATTGAGGGAGTAGATGAGATACATTGCACATCTACATACATAGAATCCTAGAATATCTACACCTTACCATTGCTAGCTATGCTTTCATTTGACATTCATTTCCAGTCTTTTGCTACTTTATTTGTGATGGAAGCCATTTTCCTACTAGCTACTTTTGCTTCTAATAGAGCCAGAAAAGAAATTTTGTAAGTGCAAATAAATTACTTTACTATGAGATGCTAGGAAATTTATTAGATCCCTTAATGTCCCAAAAAGCAAGTTTAATGAATGGGAAGGTCGGCCCCTATCCACACTGGATGGATCCATATCACCTTCTTGATGTTTAAGAGAAGAGAACTGGTTAGATTGTGGAATATGAACTAGCTTGTTTTTTTCGATCACCACTTCTCTACATTCAGAGGATATAGAATGCATTAAACCAAAGATAGTCACCATAAGAGAAATAGGAGTCTAAGGTTTGGTAGCAATAGGTTGAGCAGATTTACTAGCAATGGTAGAGTCATTATGATACATAGTAGAAGTGGGTGGGGGGAAGTGGGGGGGGGTAGAAGAGATAGAGTTGATTTAGAAACCTTTGCATCACTATAATTGTGAGAATTGAAAATTAGATTGTTAGACGAAATATTTCCATTTGCAGCATTATTTCTTGAGGAAATTTGTGTTAGGCATAGAAGCAGCATTTCTATTAATAGGAATCTATTTTTTTAATCATAAGAAATATTTGACAATTAGTAGTAATGCCCTATATATCACTTTCTAGGATGAACACTATCATGGTTTGAATTCATAAACCACCTTTTGAGTATAACAAATCCCATTAGGACCCTATATAGAACTTGATCTTGTAGAGGATCTTTGAGAAGGGTTTGTACTTCGACAAGCACATAAGCATAAGCCAGCCTTTGTTTTGTTGCAGTTAGCTTGTCAGTAGTTATGGGTTTACCAACAAAGTTTGCGACTTTGCTATTTCCATTTGCACTCCACAAATTTAGCTTAAGACCAGCAAGTTGTATCCTCACTGGATATGTGTAATCTTGTTTTCTATCAAAATCCCCAATAACAGACTAAAGCCTTAAAATAAGAGGCATAGCACCAAAAAACCATGGCCGTGCTTCAAGAACTCCTCTCATGATATCATCATTTTAAAATTGAAAGAGAAAAACACCATGTTTAATGAAATAAATTGAGGAAATTCAAACTTTACTCCATAGCTTGGTTACGTATATCTCCGTTGCTTTGAATTACACATGTAAACCAATAACATAGCCCACAAGAGAATTCTTCCAAATAGATTCATCCTCCTTCCATTCCTCATTTGAAAAACAGGCAGTGTTGTTCACGAAAGGTGGAACAAAATTTAATGTTATTCCACAATCAGTCTTTCGATTATTAGTGAATAAGCTAACCCAAGGCTTATTTGAAATCATTACTATCCTTGCTAGTAGTTTTATTAAAAGTACCCATAGTTTTGAAGATATCTAGAGTACTTTCAGTAGCCTCAAGGTCATGACTGACATTCTTAGCGTCAATAGAAGTTTAGGCAAAGATTTGTTAGCATTAGCCGAATCTAAATCAGCAGTAGTAGCTTTAAATGATAAATTATTAATTGCACTTGAATTAAAAGTCTTATCCGACTCATTAATATCAACTGCGTGCAAATTAGATTGAGAATTAAAAAGGGAGGGGGGGGATAATAGAACAATAGAAAGAGAATTTCACATCATCTTCATCTTTAACCTCAACCTCGTTAGCACAAGAACCATCTTGATCCTATAGAATAATGAGGAGACTTACTCAATTAACCCTCCATTGAAGATCTAGGTCTTTTATGCATGTTAAATTCTACACCTCTTACCTTAATAGTTCCTAAAGTTCTTAGTCCTCAATCTGTAGCAGACTTTAGGCCAATAGCATGTTGTAACTTTATTTGTAAAATAATCACAAAATATTTTACAACTAGAATACAATCAATCATGGATATTGTTCAATCAATGAAACTCAAAGTGCATTTAGGAAGGGGGGGCTTAATTTTTAATAATATTTTACTTGCTCATGAGCTCATTAAATACTATAGAAGGAAGAACATTTCTCTAACGCTTCTCTTGGTATGCGGGAATGAAGTCAAGTGAAAATAGAATGTTAGAATGGAATGCTCATTCCCATTTTGATGCAATTAGAGAATTAAGTGAGAATACCTTTAAGAATGGTATATCCAAAATTTATTTTATTATTTTCATTCTACCTTTAAGTGGGAATATCAACACCTTGATAACTCATGGGGAATAGCAATTCCCACATTGAGTGGGAATTGATGATAAGTGAAAATAATATTTCTAGTATCCAAAAACACATTATGTATAGTAAGCATGAATAAGAAGTTGGAGTTGTATTCTATTCACACTCATCCCCACGTACCAAATGAGGGGAAGGGTCATTGATCTAATACGATAAATTGGAGCTTTAATAAATCAATGCTCATTGGTTTAGTGTTTCATTGCAAGATGATTGGTTAGATTATGGTATGTATTACTTCTCCTAAATACTTTAGATTCTAAATAGTTTCCTGCATGGCCATTTTAAGAGTGAAAGAGGTATAAGGCAGGGTGACCTCCTGTCCCCCTATCTCCTTGTTAATGGAATGTAATACTTATCTAGAATATAGAATATTCTCAAACATTACAAGGATTTCAAATTACACCCCAGATTTGTATCTCTCTATCTTAGACATTTGATCTTTGCTGACGATCTACTTATGTTTGAAAGAGGAAATATAACATTTGTCACTAAGCTTTATGATAAGGATTTCAAGTTTTAGTCAAGTCTATGTTTGGAAGAAGCACTCTTTCTTAGATTGTAGCCCTCTTTTAAATAATATTTCAAGATAATTTCAAGGGTTGGTTAAGTAGGAAAATCTATCATATGCTAGGAGATTATAGTTGATTAAAACTGTGATACTTGGGGTCCAAATATATTGGACGAGCAATTATGTGTTTCTCTAGAGGGCCCTTGAGAAAATTGATGAACTTTGTAGGGCTTTCCTTTGGGTTAAAACTATTGATGCTTTCAAGATACATCTAGTTGGTTAGAATTGTAGAAAATGGTGAAGGAATTGAGAAAATCATGCGGAAACACGAATACAGGAAATCCTTCGGGTCGGTCGACTGACGGCATAGGACTGGTCGACCGACAAATTGTTAAATTACAGGATTTGAAACTTATCTCTAATCGGTCGACTGAACGAGTATGGCCGGTCGATCGAAAACATGCACATTATAGGGTTCAGAATTCGGATCTCTAGCAGGTCAACCGGAACAACATGTCTGGTCGACCAGAAAGTGGTTACGGGCCAGATTTAGTTTCCCAGCCTGTTTTGGATTGTTGTTTGATATAAATAGCAACATCGTTTCTTAGGGTTTAAGGAGAGAGTTTGAACTAGAGAATTAGTATTGTTTTGAGTACTTAGAGAGGGAGATATTATGAGGAAGTTGAGAGCTTTGGTTAGGGTTATATTTGAGTGATTTTTTGAGTTGTAACTCATTGTATTTCTCTTCCATATAGTAAAATCTCCCCATCCTCTCCCCGTGGATGTAGGCAATCATCGAACCACGTTAATCTCTGTGTTTGGTTTGATTTGTGTTGTATTTTGATGAATTGCACTCGTGTTTGATTTTGTTCTCTTCTCTCATCGCTTACCGACTCGTTTGGTTGTCGAGCATGCTTCCGCATAACGTACAACAATTGGTACTAGAGCTCTAGGGTTTTAGATCTAGGATTTTGCATTGGGTGGAGGAAGATTCGTTGTTTGAAGCTTGATTCTTAGAGTTTTAGACTTCGGTGGAGATAGCGTTGTGGAGTTACCGTTGGGATCTCGTTTTCCCTGTGTGGTTAGGAGATCGTGTTGGAATCCTATCTAGGGTTTAGTTAGGTAATTTCTAAATTCTATCAAAGTTTGAATCTTTCTTTATAATTTAGAGTTTGTAAGCATGGGAGAAGAAGTTGGTGAAAATACCAAGATTATGATGAGTACAGTTCAGGTAGGACTACAAAATACTAAAGTATGATGGCAAGATCAATTTTGGTTTATAGATGAGCGACGTACAGGATGTTCTCAATGCTCAAAATTTGGAAAAGACCATCATGGTCCATGCGAGGCCACACAAAATCGATGAGGTGATATGGGAAAAGATAAATAGGAACACTTGTGGGGGTGATCTAGTCTTGTTTGGAACAAGAGCTAAAATATGATGTGATTGGGGTGACGTCTGCGATGAAGATGTGGGAGATTCTTAACAACAAGTACCTTATGAAGAGTGTTGAGAATCGATTGTACTTGCTGTGGAAATTATTCAGATTCCAGATGTTTAAGGGCACCTCACTTACCCTCATGTGAATAACTATACAAAGTTATTATCGGACTTGGCAAACGTAGATGAGAAGATAACGGATGAGTACAAGGTGATTATTTTGTTGGGCTCCTTACCCGATGAGGAGTATGATATATTCGTAGTCACTTTGTTGAATGGTAGATCTTCCATCACCTATAGTGAAGTGACTATGCATTGAAGAATTACAATTTGATGAGGAAGGACAAAGAGACTTACCAGGCTAGCACTTTAGGAGAGGTCTTGTTGACGAGAGGAAGAAGTCCATATCCAAGAGGTGATAATAGAGGGAAGTCAAAGTCAAGAGGCCACCACCAATTAGTGAAGAACCAGTGTGTATTCTGCAAAGAATAAGAACATTAGAAGAGAGATTGCTCGAAGCTCAAAGAGAAGGAGAATAGCAATAAGAATGGCCCGAAGGCCAATGAGGTGAACGTTGCTAGAGATGATTATTATGATAATTCATGCTTTTCTCTATTGATTACTCTAGAGGTGAACTATGTGGATGAATCTGATTAGATGTTAGATTCTGGTGCTACTTACCATGTGACTCCCCGGCGAGATTGGTTTATATTATTCGAGAGACTAGATGGGGGCATGGTAGTCATGAAAAATGATTAATCTTGTGGTATTTGTGGGATAGGTACCATCAGGATACGGATGTACGATGGAGTGGTTCATGAATTAAATGAAGTAAGATTCGTTCCTCAGTTGAAGAAGAATATTATTTCCATTAGAGCATTGGAGGCGAAGGGATTTAATGTGACCTTTGAGAACGCTATAGCGAAGGTTACTAAGGGATATTTAGTGGTGATGAAGAGAGTTCACGGTAGGAATTTGTATTAATATGAAGGGAAGCCCCGAGATTGGCCAGGTAGCTTTAGCTATTTTAGAGGCGGACGTGAGCAGAATTTGGCACTATATGTTGGGGCACATAGATAAAAGTCACTACAGCCTTTGTGTAAGCAGGGGCTATTGAAAGGAACTGAGAGTGGACAGATAGAATTCTGTGAGCACTGCGTTCTTAGTAAGAAGACAAAGGTAAAGTTTAGGATAGCCGTACACAGGATGATAGGTATCTTGGACTACGTACACACAGATATTTGGGGTCCCAGCAAGATAGCATTACTTGGTGGTCGATATTAGGTTGTAACTTTTATAGATAACTATTCTATGCGCTGTTGGGTATACACTATAAAGCATAAGAATGAAGTCCTAGAGTTATTTGTGGAGTGGAAGAGAAGGTTAGAACTGCAAACAGGGAGAAAGATCAAGACGTTGAGATCTGACAACGACGGTGAGTATACTTCAGACCCTTTTTAGCAGCTATATCGAGACGAGGGCATAGAAAGGAACTTCACAGTTAGTCATATGTCGCAGCAGAAGGGAGTAGAAGAGAGATTGAATCGGCCTTTATTGAAAAAGGTCTGATGTTTGTTATCGCAAAGTGGTTTGGAGGAGATCTTTTGGGCTGAGGTACTTTCATATGCAAGCCGCCTCATTAATAGGTTACCTTCATCTACGATTGAGGGAAAAACCCTTATGGAGATATGGTCGGGAGAGCCAGCACACGATTATGATCAGCTCAAGGTATTCGGGTGCTTTGTATTTTATCATGTGAAGACAGATAAATTAGAACCTCGAGGTAAAAAGGTCATATTTGTTGGATTCAAGCATGGTGTGAAAGAATTCAAGCTTTGGGATCCAGTTAATAAGAAGATTGTGCTGAGTAGAGATATTATATTCGATGAGTCTTTGATCTTAAAACTTCCCAACTCTCATCAGGTGGAGAGCACCCTGACAGAGAAGACATCACAGGTGGTAGAGATTAATATAGCTCCACAATGTTCAGATAGGATCGTATCCATTAGAGTGCCGACTGAGGTGACGTTAGGTGAGCACGATGATGATTTAGAGGATACATGTACAGTTGAGCAGGATCAGGGACCAACAGCTCAGGTTCAGGATTCTATTATGGTTCGAAGGCCGAGGAGAGATATACAGATGCCAACAAGGTATACAGACACAGTCGTTACGTATGCACTTCCGGTGGAGAGTGTCGATGAGATGGTTCCTACTACATTTAGAGAGGCTGAGTAGAGTTCGGATGCTGATTTGTGACACGTGGCTACGTAGAAGGAGATGGAGTATCTTCATAGGAACGACACATGGGAGCTTGTCAAACTTCCAAAGGGACGGAAGGCTATTGGTTACAAGTGGGTGTATATGAAGAAGGAGGGCATTGAAGGCACTCCCGTTAGGTTCAAGACTAGGTTGGTTACAAAAAGATATGCACAGGAGGAAGGTATTGACTATAATGAGGTCTTCTCTCCGGTGGTGAAGCACTCTTCAATTCGGATTTTGCTAGCTTTTGTGGCATAGTACGGTTTGGAATTAGATCAATTGAATGTGAAAATAATATTTCTTCATGGTGATCTTGATGAGAAAATTTATATGACTCAACCATTGGGGTTCCAAGCTACAGGAAAGGAGAAATTAGTTTGTAGATTGAAGAAATCACTATACGAATTGCAGCAGTCTCCAAGACAATTATATAGGCGATTTGATGGGTTCATGATCAGCCATTCGTTCATTAGGAGATAGTTTGATCCTTGTGTGTACTATCACAAGTTGAATGGAGGTGCGTACATTTACTTATTGCTTTATGTAGATGACATGTTGGTTGCTTTTACTTCCAGATCTGTGACAGATAGATTGAAGATTCAGCTTTCGACCGAGTTTGAGATGAAGGATTTAGGTGAAGCGAAGTGTATTTTAGAGATGGAGATCGACAAAGACAGAGATAGGGGTAGAATCTGTTTGACACGGGTAGCTTATTTTAAGAAGGTTCTACAATGGTTCAATGTGAGCTTGGAGACAAAGCCAGTTAGTGTACCATTAGGAGCCCATTTGAAGCTTCCAGCTGACCTTTCACCGAAAATAGTTGAAGATAGAGAGTTAATATCGAAGACTCCATATACGAGCATAATGGAAAGTTTGATGTATGTCATGGTTTGTACGAGGCCGGATTTATCACAGGCAGTAAGCATTGTATCAAAATACATGCACGACCTGGGTCCGGGTCATTGGGACTCCGTGAGATGGATTTTGAGGTACATTTGAAGTACTCTCAACGTTGGTTTAGTGTTTGAGCAGGACACTAGTGGTGGGCAGCTGTGTATTGGTTATGTTGGTTCAGACTATGCAGAGATTTGGATAAACATCGGTCAGCGACAGGTTATGTGTTCACTTTGACTCGAGTGCCAGTGTGTTGGAGATACACCTTACAGTCTACTATGGCTTTGTCGACGATGTAGGCAGATTATATGGTGATTACGAAGGCTGTTAAGGAGGTGATTTGGCTTCAAAGACTTTTGGAGGATCTTGATGTTTCGCAGCGATCCGTCACCATTTATTGTGATAGCATGACTGCTATTTATTTTGCGAAGAATCAGGTCTTTCATGTGAGGACAAAGCATATCAACGTTTGTTATCACTTCGTTCGAGGTGTTCATGAAGATGGGGATGTGGAACTCATGAAGGTCCACATAAAAGATAATCCAGCGGATATGCTTACAAAGGTGGTTTCGAGAAATAAGTTCGATCAGTGTAGAAATTTATTGTAAATTCATGATTGTTGAGGTCGTTCGTGACCATTTGGATGAACTATGGGAGACTTGATCCCTTAGGAGAGGGAGTACGTAGGCAACCACATTGGTGCAGCCAAATTTGGTGAGACAACACATTGATGCTCATGTTAGTGTCAGCTCGATTTTGGAAAAACTTCACCGAGGTGGAGAATGTCATCGGTTGACCGACCCGAAGGATTTCCTATATTCGTGTTTTTGCATGATTTTCTCAAATCTTTCGCCATTTTCTACAAATGCTACTCACTTTAGTTTCTGTTGAAATCCTTTTCCCTTCATCCTAGAAGAAACCAGCCAATAATTAATGCTTTCCCAATTACTGAAATTGACCCACTCCACTATGGCATTCCACGCGAACAATCAAAAACCAAATGTTGATGATTTTCTTCTTTCTCATGACTACAAGGTGCACTTTTATTAACATCAAGAATTCTAATGCAGTTTCCTATAACAAACTCTTGAATTGTGAATTGTCTTTCTTCCAACAAAAAGCTAAAATTGCTTGGAGCTTGTAAGGGGATAGGTCCATAAGCTATTTTCACTCTGTCATCAAATCTAATAGACACCATAATAGAATCATGGTACTCTATAACAGCTCTGGTGAAAGAATTGTCGATGGTGAGAGTATTGCCAAAGAGTTAACTTCTTTTTTCAAGAACCTCATGGACACTCCAGTTGTGACAACAAAACCTGATATTAACATCATTAAGAATGGATACTGTCTGAATGATGATCAAGCAAATAGCTTAGCTGCTCCTGTTTCCAAAGATGAGATAAGAAATGTTGTTTTCTCCTTAGCCCAGGCCCTGAAGGTTTCGGTGCTTCCTTCTACAAGTCTACTTGGCAAATAATTGGAGAGGAGGTTACAAATGCTATTGAAGAATTCTTTAAATCTGGAAAGCTTTTGGGTGCAATAAATGCTACATCAATTACCCTAATACCCAAGGTAAACTGTCCTAAATCCCCTTCAGATTTCAAGCCAATTTCATGTTGTAATTGTATCTACAAGTTCATTTCAAAGATTCTTGCCAACATAATCAAATCTATACTTAGTTGCCTCATAAATGAAGCTCAGTGTGCATTTGTTAAAGGAAGGTAAATCTCAAATAATATTTTGTTAGCACATGAGCTTGTCAAAAATTATGGAAGGAAGAATATTTCTCCAAGGACTATGTTGAATATTAACATTAAAAAAGCCTTTGATACAATCAGTTGGAGTTTCTTGGAGGATATGTTACATGGACTTGGTTTTCCAAAAAAGATGATATCATGGATCATGGCATGCTTTACCTCTCCAAAATACTCTATATCTCTTAATAGTACACTTCATGGATATTTTAAAGGAGAAAGAGGCCTAAGGCAAGGTTACCACCTTTCCCCCTACTTTTTTATCCTTGGCATGGAGTATCTCTCTAGGAGTCTTGATAAGTTGAAGCAGGACAGATCATACAAGTTTCATCCAAAATGTGGGAAATTAAAAATTACACATTTGATTTTTGCCGATGACTTGTTATTGTTCAATAGGGGGACCTGAGTTCTATTAAATGTCTGCATCAAGGCTTATCCAATTTCAGTGTCAACTCTGGTCTTGAAGCAAATCAAAGCAAATGTTCAATTTATTATGGGGGAGTTGATGAATCTGTCAAGGCTTCTATCCATAATTTTCTGGGGTTCCCTGAAGGTAGCTTGCCTATAAGATACTTGGGAGTACCACTCATATGCAAAAGACTTTCTTATGTTGATTGTTCTCCTCTTATCAATAAAATTTTAAACTAATTTCAAAACTGGTGGAATCATAGGAAGCTCTCTTATGCGGGTAGAATGCAAATTATAAAGAGTGTTATCCTAGGCACTCAAGTATTCTAGACTTCATGCTATGTCTTACCAGTAAAGGTGTTAAAGAAAATAGATGAGCTTTGTAAGAACTTCCTATGGGGAAAAATAGATCAGGTGCTCAGGCCTCCATTGGTTTCTTGGGACAAAGCTTGCACTAGCAAAATCTATGGTGGTTTAGGTATTTTTCCTGCAATTTCTTAGAACATGGTAGCAGTTCTGAAAACATTATGGTCCATTCATGAAAACAAAGAAACTATGTGGATCCAATGGGTGCACGAAAACTATATTAGAAATGGAGATGTGTGACATATGGATGGCAAGAGGGGTGACTCCTGGTTATGGAAATAGGTTTTAAAAATCAGAAACAAAGCCATTTCAGTTTGTGGAGGAATTGATAACTTGAAGAGTGTGATTAGCTCCTGTAACAAAAACTCCAAAATTTACATTCCGGGCCTGTATAATGCTCTTTCTCCAGTGTCTACTAAAGTCATGTAGCATGATATAGTTTGGGAGAACTAGAATTACCCCAAGCACAATTTTGTGTTGTGGTTAACAATCTAAGACAAGCTTCTTACTCAAGACAAACTTCAAAGCAGATGAATTATTCAATCAAACTGCTGCAGCTTATGCTCAGGTACCAATCTAAAAAATAGAAATCATCTATTTTTTTTCTTGTTCTTTCTCACAGGAAGTCTGGAATGGGATTACAAATTGGCTTCAATTCAAATGGAGAACTTGTGATTGGGATTTGCTTATGAACTGGTATTGCAACAGTTGAAGGGGAGGGGTTTCAAAAAAAGATTTAAAAGAATGGCTTTATCCATTTCAGTCTACTGTATTTGGAAAGAAAGAAATGGGAGAATCTTCAAGCAAACGTGTAGAACTCCAGAAGTGCTGATCAAAGAAATTAAGGTGGAGTTGTTTACCATTTCTCTAAACAGCTCTAGCCCATCTGAGCTCAAAGAGTGGTTGACCTCCTTATAGCGGTAGTGAATTGTCTCTAGTTTTGAATTTTTAGTTTTCTGTCTTCAAATGTTAAATAGATATCTCAAATGAGAGAAGTGTGATGTGCATAACTTTACAATTGGTTTAATGAATACAAATTTTTTATTGACCAAAAAAAAGAATTCTAATGCAGCACATCTATCTTGCATGAGCAATTTAGAGTGCATAGCAAGCAACAGGATAATAGAGTGTTTAGGGTAGTTGAACCCCCCCTCACCCCCACCCCCACCCCTACCCCCCCCCCCACTGTTGAATACCAATTAACTGAAGTAGATGCACGAGATAAAACGTTGTATATTGCAGAAATTTTAATTCTTTCACCTACACAACAAGCTTGAATGACTACGATCAGATGTAAATGCTTCCAAATAGGGGTGTCCAAAAAGTCCGCCGGCCCGGAGCCCGGTTCGGGCCCAGTCGGGCAGCGGCCCGGTCCGACCTCGGCCCGAAAACCCGAGCCAAGTCCGGGCTTCGGGCCGGGCCCGGACCGCCTCTTTGGTGCCTGACCCGGAATAGTGGTTTTTTTTATATGTATTATATATGTATAATATATGTATATATAAATATATATAATATGTATAATAAATGTAAATATAATATATTTTTATATATGTATAATATATGTATATATAATATATGTATATATAATATATTTTTATATATGTATAATATGTCATATGTGTGTATATATATACTCTCTCTTAGTATATAAGTATATATAAGTATACTTTCTCTTATATAAGTATATATAAGAATACTCTCTCTTATATATGCATAATGTATGTATGTATGTATGTATGTATGTATGTATGTATATATATACTCTCTCTCTTAGTATATATGTATATATAAGTATACTCTCTCTTATATATGTATATTCTCTCTTATATAAGTATATATAAGTATACACTCTCTTATATATGTATAATATATGTGTGTGTATATATATACTCTCTCTCTCTTAGTATATATGTATAAGTATACTCTCTCTTATATATGTATACTCCCTCTTATATAAGTATACTCTCACTTATATATGTATAATGTGTGTGTGTGTGTGTGTGTGTGTGTGTGTGTGTGTGTGTGTATACTCTCTCTCTTAGTATATAAGTATATATAAGTATAGTATATTACAACGGCTATTTTTTCCCCATTGACCCAATGGGCAATGGCTACTTATGCGATTCTCTCTCTCTCTCAAGCTATAACTTATAAATATATACAATATATTTACATATAATATATGTATATATAATATATAGTTACAAATAATTTGTAACTATATACTAATACATAATTATATAAAATATAATAATGTTAAACTATTTTTTAGTATTTTTTTATTAAAAAAGAAAAGAAAAGAAATTAAAAAAAACTAGTTGGGATGTACTTATCTATTGTGATGCGATGAATTCCAAAATAAATTTATACTTGTAATTTATAAATAATTTATTAATTATTAATAAAGAATTTATTTATTATTAATAAAGACTTTATTTTTATAATTTTTTATTTGTAATTTATGTTATTTTAAGTGATTAATAAAATTATTATTTTTTATTAATTTTTTTATTTTTTGTATAATTTAAATTTTAAATAGAATTTAAAAAAAATAAACCGGGCCTGTCCGAAACCCGGCCTGGGCCCGGATTTTCAGGCTAAGCCGGGCCGGCCCAGATGGACACACCTACTTCCAAAGTAGAGGAGAGCTTGATCTCTATTTTTCAACAATTTTTTTTACATCCAAGCATCGCCCGATTGTAGCTGCACTTGCCAAATGTGGTCCTCCTTAAGTACTGGCGATGGATCCTTTTGATCCATAATAAACCCTATTTTAAATGTATCATCCACATCAATTTAATGGAAGCTACATTATTTCAAGCTTCTACTGAGAAGATGCCAATTCCACCATGCTTTACTCTAACATAGATTTTATTCTTGTTGCGCGCCGTGCGGAAGTGTGCTCAACAACCAAATGAGTCGGTAAGCGATGAGAGAAGAGAACCAAAACCAAACACAAGTACAATTCACCAAAATGATACAAATCAAACCAAACACAGAGATTTACGTGGTTCGGCAATTGCCTACGTCCACGGGGAGATGATGGGGAGATTTCACTATATGGAAGAGAAATACAACAGGTTACAACTTACAAAATCACTCAAATATAACCCTAACAAAAGCTCTCAACTCCCTAATAATATCTCATTCTCATAGTGCTCAAACCAATGCTAATTCTCTGGTTCAAACACTCTCCTTAAACCCTAAGAAATAATGTTGTTGTTTTTTTTGAGCTGAAAAACAGAGAAAGATTCCCTGTTCATATATATATGTAAAAAGATAACCAAAAAGATGTACAAACTTACAAAAATGTGAGTCTGAAAGAACATGAAACGAAAAAGTCGATAGGGAGCGGACCTTGTCGTCACCTATCATGACTAATCCCCCATGAGCCTTCCTCACATCGGTGAATACCCCCAGAAACACAAAAAGATAGTTTGAAACACTAACTGAAACAACCAACTTCAAAAAAACACTAGATCACCAAAAATATGGTGGTTTCTGATAAACCTAAGAAAAGGAAAAGAAAGGAAACCAGCATTCCAAAATAGGCTGGGAAACTTAATCTAGCCCGTAACCGCTTTCCGGTCGATCGGACATGTTGTTTCGATCGACCGGCCAAAGACCAGAATTCTAAACCCTGTAATGTGCACGTTTTTGGTCGACCAGCCATACCCGTTCGGTCGACCGACCAGAGACGGGTTTCAAATCCTATAATTTAACAATCTGTTGGTCGACCGGGCCTATGCCATCAGTCGACCGATCTGAGGGATTTCCTGTACTCGTGTTTTTGCACGATTTTCTCAAATCCTTCGCCATTTTCTACAGCATTGTCATTGATTGCATATTGCTATGGCAGGAATGGAACTTCTGCATCTTCCACCATAAAGCAAGAAGCACAGTAGCTTTGGTTCACACTATGAAGGCTTCTATCCTTATTGTCATACTCAATGCTGACATACCTGAACATTTGAAGAGGGTGGTGTTGAATAAGTAATGAAGGATATTTGTTTGATGTAATGCTTGTATCTCAGGTTGTATAGTCCTGAGTATTTTGATGTACTCAACTCCTATTTGGTGAATGAATAAAAGCCTTTTTACTAAAAAAAAGTAGTTAACTTAATGTTACTTTCTAACTGACAAATGGAAAAATATTCATGCAAAAGTAATTAAAGACTTTCAACTTCCTTTGCCTTTTCTTCCCATGTGCTTAGCAATCTTGATGTGGACGGAAATGAAGGGTACCACTGTAACAAATTAAGTAACATCATAACATCTTTATAGGAAAAGAAAGATACCAATAATCTTTGCTATTTTGTTTCTCATCTATGAAAGTTCGATCTCTTCAAAATTCCAAATTAGACAGGGAGGGAGATACCCACTACA
>BQKN01000515.1:87553-105066 GCA_022839385.1 Asparagus kiusianus | reverse complement strand
ACCAATAAAATGTGTGTGTATATGATATTAAGCTTAAAGTACTTAACACAAATAATATAAACTCCTAAACTAATTATACCCAAGCTTGTGGTCTTCAACGAAGCTCTATCTTGGTACACTTGCGGATGAAGCTTAAACTTGGATCTTGAATTTGAATTGCATAGGCTTCACTCCATAATTCCGCCAACCTCCATTTGATATGATCGTGAATGCTTAATTTTTATCCATCCTCCAACTTGTTATTTGTCTATAATAAATAGAAATACACAAACACTAGACAAACAACATTAGTAGTAAATTGTTTATTAAACATCATCAAAACAATAAGGCCAACACATCCAAATCCTGACGGTATCTATCCCATAAATGTCGCAGGACTAATTATTTCCCATGACCACCACACCCCCATCGAGCTTCTCGAAAGATGTAAATCAATCTTTGGGCAGTCACATGATAAGTAGCACTAGAATCCAGCATCCAATCTGATGCATCAGCATGGTTAACCTCTGGAGTAATTAATAGAGAAAAGCATGAATCATCTGAATTATCACCACCTTTAGCGACATTCACCTCGCTGGCCTTCGACCCTTTTTCTTGCTATTCTCCTTCTCTTTGAGCTTCGGGCAATCTCTCTCCCAATATCCTTGTTCTCTGCAAAAGGCACACTGGTTCTTTGAAATCTGTTAGTGGCCTCTAGACTTTGACCTGCCTTAATTATCATCTCTTGGATATGGACTCCTTCCTCTTGTCGACAAGACCTCTATCGAAGTGCTAGATCTGGAAGACTCTTTATCCTTCCTCATCAAGTTAAAATTCGTCAACGCATTAGTCACTTCACTATAGGTGATGGAAGATTTATCATTCAACAAAGTGAACATGAATGTATTATACTCCTCATCAGGTAAAGAGCCTAACAAAATAATCGTCTTGTACTCATCTGATATCTTCTCATACACATTCGCCAAGTCCGACACACAATTCACATGATTTGTAAGTAAGGTACCCCTGGACATCTAAAATCTGAACAATCTTCGTAGCGAGTGCAACCGATTCTCAACACTCTTCGTAAGATACTTGTTGTTAAAAATCTCCCATATCTTCATCGCAGACGTCACGACGATAACATCGTACTTTAATTCTTATTCCAGTCAAGATCTAATCACCCTACAAGCATTCTGATTCATCTTATCCCATATCACCTCATCATACTTCGGTGGCATCTCATGAGTCATAATAGTCTCTTCTAAATTTTGAGCATTCAATACATCTTGCACATCACTCATCCGTAACTCAAAGTTGATCTTGCTGTCATACTTCACAACATTGATCTTCATATTCAGAAGTGCAAACTGAACTCTACTCGCCGTAACTTTGCTACTTTCACCACTATCTCCTGCCATTACTTGCTAACTCCAAATTATAGAGGAAAGGTTCGAACTAGATATATTTGTGAAATTACCCGACTTGAACCCTAGATTGGATTCCAAACGAACTCCCTACCATACAAGGAAGGTGAGATCTCCAATGACAACTCTGCAACGCTATCTCCACTGAATCTTAGAACACCAAGATCCAAACTTCCAACATCGAATTTCCTCCACCCAAACCAAACCCTAGGTCTGAAACCCTAGAGCTCTCTGATACCAATTGTTGCGCAACGGCGTAAGCATGCACAAATCACATGAGTTGGTAAGCAACTGACAAGAGAACAACGAGAACAATTCACAAAGAGAACAACCAAAATCACACACAAACACGGATATTTATGTGGTTCGACAAATTACCTACGTCCACGGGGAGAGGATGAGGAGATTTTACTATATTGAGGAGAAAACAACGGGTTACAACTCTCACAAATACTCAAAATAATCCTAACCAAAGATTTCTCACTCCCTCACAATAATCTCCCTCTCAAAGTGCTGAAACAAATCCAAATTCTCTCTACTAAACCCTAACAAAACGAGTTTCGTTTTATATCAAAATCAAATCCAAAACAGGCTAGGAACAGTTTTACTCGTTTTACCCGCTATCGGTCGATGATAGGGTACCGGTGCATCGGTCGACCGATCGACGTAATTTCCTACTTGTACATGTTTATCGGTTGACTAATCAAATGCATTAGTTGACCGTCCCGAAACTCCTGTAATTTGCTTGCGGTCGAACCAGTCAACAGATCAGACCCGATCAGTCGACCAATTAGCCTCCTCCTGTACACGTCTTATTTTTCTTCGCCATTTTCAACATGCTTAATCATGGGTCACATATCCAATGAGAGATTGCCACATCATCTCTTTTCTTGGTCTTTCTTTGTTTCAAGAAGTGTACCAAACAAAGAAAAAGAAATTTATATGTGAAAAGATGATGTGGACATCGTATTTTTTTAGTTTCTTCTATTTTCCATAAAAAATGGAGCAACCAAACAGCACTAACTGTAATTAGCTTAGCAAAGATAACAAATGAGATTTTGCCCAATATAAAAAAAAGATAATTAGATGATTATATTGTTAAAAATAACTCATGGTTGAAATAGGATTTGATCTCTTTGAGTCAATTAGCCCAAATCCTAGTCCACCTCACTTGGTCTTTCCACCCAAACAATTGATATAAGACCTTATGGTTTAATAGTTTTTTTATTGATGTAAAATGTTTGCTTCGAAATTCTATGGTATGAGTTAGAATTCAAGGTGTAGTGCGTGTGAAGTTACATGGACCGGTAGAACTTGGTAACATAGAGTAAGGATATGATTATGATTATGTCCATCTATAAAGTGTTGAGACCGTATCTTCATTAACCGTCTATTTCGCTTTCCAGTTAGATTCTACTTGATATGATAAAATTTTAGATTTCTAAAGGGTCTCTCATTCATCCGATTTAAGTGGCCGATTTGTTTTAGTATTGATAAAAAATGTTATATAATTTCATGTCGTGAAGACAATTAGCTGGACATAAGATTAAATATTTTGGACTTAGGAACCAAATATGGTTAAATGTTTGACTCTGTTAGAATATAAAACTATAACCCTTAACTCTCATGATAGATTTACAGGTTGGGAGGCGCTACAGGCACACCACCGGACACACCCTCAGCCACACTCCCTCTCCTGCTACAGTGCAGGGGGCCCGCATGAGATTTTTTAAAAAATCTCATGCGGGCCCCTGCATTGTAGCAGGAGAGGGAGTGTGGCTGAGGGTGTGTTCGGTGGTGTGCCTCTATCATTATTCTTACAGGTTTGATGTAATGACTAGAGTGACTTCATTTAAGATGACATCATAGCAATTCAGTTCAAATCCCACGATCCACAAAGTAAAAAAAAATATTTTTTTTTTTAAAAATTGATAGTAGTACGTGAGTCTAGGTTTCATTCCATGAAAAGGACGATCAACCTGCAAGAACATTTTATAATGTAAAATTATAACACTCAACTCTTATCATAACTTTCAAGTTTTGGTCTAATGGTTCTAGTGATTTAATTTAAAAGAGTCAATTGGACCCGCACCTATTAGCTCAAAATTACCTTTCCAACCAAACAAATATGATTTTCTTCGCGAGACAATTACACACACACACACACACACATATATATATATATATATATATAGACACACACATTATGCTATAAATATGCATCTTTAATAACCTATTATTTTTGTACCAGAAGAGGACAAATATTAATATATGGGATGTGAGATTTTAGGGTTTTAGAGATTGAGTTTAATCCTTTATTAATTTTTTAGAAATATTTGTGACCTGGTTGTTTACACTAAGGATATAGATAATCACTTTGATTGTCAATTAATAATGTTTTATGTTTCTGTACATGCTTTTTCATTATTTGTTGATATGTTTATTGTTCCTTTGTGTTGCTAACCTCCTAATTAACCTAATACTGCCTCTAATCTGTTCTAATATGGACCAAATCAAATAAGTTATTTTACTTAGTTTTCCAAGTTCTGCAATTTATGACATATCTGGTTGTATTAGGATATAAAATTATAGTTCTCAATATTTGCTGTAACATTATAGTTTTGGTACAATGGAAGTGATACTTAACATCAAATTAATTAGAGTAACCAAAGTCTGGATTTTGCTGACCAGAAAGCTGATTAAAATGATGCCGCTATATGAACCCAAGTTTCTATTAATTATAGATGGATAAGTATGTAATATGACTCTAGTTCTCACCGCAGCTTGGAAAGTTGTGACGTAAACGTTTAATATTGCAGGCATCTTCTTAGACGATACATTCTCAGTTCCAATGAGATTTATCATTATCAATATGGCATCCCCGTATCTTTTACATTAGACCAAATTAAGGTGGTGCTTCTCCTCAAGATACTTCCTTTCCAAAGTAAGAATTTACATGCAAGTTATTAATCCTCAACGAAGATGCAAACAGAAAGAAGAAGAGCATGAAAAAACACAATGCTACACAACTCTCTTTGCTGCTTTCTTTTCTCCTTTCCGAAACATGAATACCCTGTCTATTCTTCAACAATGTTGTGACAGTTCAATATTTTCCACAGTGAAACAGGTAAAAATCTGTACGGCTCAGATTTCACTCTCTCGGGTTGATAATAAAACTCAATTTTTTACTGTCACCTCATCTGTTTCCTCTTGTATCAAAGTAGTAAAAGGGTAAAAAGAGTGATCAACATCAGTCTCTTGTCTGTCGTTTACTTGTTGCTTTCGATCATACCCCTCTGAGCCTCTGACCGACCACTGCGCTTTATGTCCACTCATTTTTCTTTATAAGGGTGGGGGGTTTAAATTGTGGGCTCTTTGGCATAAATATTATATTATCACGACTCACGAGTTGTTGCGGATTCATTCAATAAACCAATCCATTGCCATGGCCATCAACATTCATGGTACGAGATCTCCTGACCCATCACGTGTGCTGGCTGGATGTTGGGACCCGCGCGCTAGCAAAATATGATATCATTTGGGGCCTACCATGGTTTGGTTTCCTCGGGGGGAGAGAGAGAGAAAAAATCATGCATACATGGTACAAAAAAGGACTAATTACATCCAGCACTTTAAGTATGGTGTAATTATACCTGTGAAGTGAGGAGTGACTTTGAGATCTCATTGTGTTTGTGTCTACACAAATTTATGAATAAATAGACTTGAATAAATAGACTTGCTCTTGTCATTATAATTTTTAATATCAGGGTGTCCATATAGATACTCAGACTTTTGGGTCACCAGAATTATAAAATCATACCTCAAGATATATGGTTGTAATTAATACTAGAAGGCCTCGTTTGGCAAAGGGTCAAGGGAGAGAAGTTAAAAAAAATGATTAATGTACTTAGCATATTCGATAATCTGAAAGACTAAATTATTAACCCGTTAAATAAGTTTTATTTTAGTTCATATGATCAGTTTTAGTGTTTGGGAATAACAATGATTTTGACTATTTTCTTTATAATTAGAAGGGTCAACTCTTAATCCTTCTAAATAGGAGTATTAGTAAACCCCTCATTTTGAGGGGTTAACTCATTTTAATCCCTCTAGAGGGGTTAGCTTAACACATCTATATTTTTAATGTTTGGCAAATTATGAAAGGTTAACTCATTTTAGTTCTTGTATAGATTTTTTATGTTTGACGGGTTAAGAAGGAGTTAAGTCTCATTAACCCCTCATTTAACCCTTTACCAAACGATATCCAAAATAATATGTATTCAATTGATAATCCAATTAGTATAAATATAGAGCCCACATGAATCTGTTACATGTGTGCTGCTGGCGGGACAATTGGAAGGGGTCCACGTGGTTTAGCCCTCTTGAGGTCTGTAAGAGCAGTGGTCCTAAATTTAAAATACAATATGTTGTTTGAAGGGTGAGAGTATATTTTTGTAATCTTTATAGACATGAACTCCACCATCTAAAGATATATCTTCACTCGCAATTATGATTATATCCGAAAGGAGGAAAAACTTAAGTAATATAAAGAGATGAGCTTAGAGTTTGAGAGATTGTCGATTATTTTTTTGTCAATGAAAAATCTTTATTCATTCACCAAAATATGAAATGAGTGTACATCAAGTTACTCATAACATGAGATTACAACTTAACAGGCTACTATATATAATTACAATGACAGTATCCATTCACTCCCATCAACCAAATTTGCACTATTAAGAACTATGTACAGTATGTTGATCTTTATTTCTCTGAACAACTGATCAATACTTTTGTACTTGTTCTTGAAGATCCTATTATTTCTCTCAATCCATACACTATATAGTGTTAAAGTGAGAGTCATCATCTTGATTTTTTGCTTGCACCCCTTCCCCCCTCAAATTGTAACAATACCAATCCATAATGTGACTCCATACACAAGATTTCCATGTAAATTTTAGCCAATCCATCACAAGCAACCAGACTTCTCTTGAGTAGCAGCAATCAAAAAACAAGTAATCCCTGCTCTCCTCCTCAGCTCCTGCACATAGGCAGCAAGTGTTGCGGGTAATTATCCCCCTTCTAAGAAGTCTATCTTGAGTATGTAGTCTATTTTGCACAGCTAACCATCTCACAAAGGAGTGCTTAGGATGACATATCCCCTCCCAAATTGTGTTATGCCATGGTACTATATTTGATGCAGGGGAGAGAGTGTGATAGAGCTCAGACATCTGAATTTTTGAATTCCTGATACAGGAACTGATCAGTTGCATCAGATTATCAACACCTCCACTGAAGATCAAGGCTTTATCTCTAGTTTCTAAGATCTGCTTCCACATCCATGAATCCCCTCTCTTAGCTTGAACAAGCCAGATATTCATGTCTTTTAGATAGGTTCATGTATCCATTTCATCCACAAGCTTTCTTTTCTGGTATGAATATTCCATAAAGTTTTTAGACCTGAAGCAAAATTCTAGATGGAAGCTAAATATATTCCCAAGCCTCCATATTTTTTTTC
Source organism: Asparagus kiusianus (assembly GCA_022839385.1). Taxonomy (NCBI): domain Eukaryota; kingdom Viridiplantae; phylum Streptophyta; class Magnoliopsida; order Asparagales; family Asparagaceae; genus Asparagus; species Asparagus kiusianus. The sequence goes on along the minus strand of BQKN01000515.1, from coordinate 98,142 downwards.
CCAAACACACTTTATCCCATGAGACCAAAGAATTAGCTTTGATATTATGATCTTGTTTCATGTACAGGAAGTTCCTGGATAGAACATCAATTTTTTGAAGTACACTAGCAGGCAAGATGTAGTTGGATGTCCAAAAAACTTGAACCCCCAGAATTTTGCTTTTGATTATTTGAAGCCTCGCAGCATATGATAAGTTATCGTGACTTGCACAGGACTGGAACTGATCCATGATTTTGTTAAAGAGAGGTGCCCCTCCAAGTATGATAGCCTTTTGCAAATAAGAGGGACTCCAATGTACCTAATAGGCATAACTCCCTCTGGATACCCCAAGCAACTAATAATTGAGGTCTTAGTTGGATCATCAACTCCTCCAAAAAATATCAAGCATTTGTTTGAATTTGCTTCAAGGCCTGAAACTGAATTGAAATCTCTAAAGCATTGTTGCAATTTACTCACATAGTACAAATCACCTTTGGAAAATAGGAGGAGATCGTCTGCAAAAATTAAGTGAGTAATTCTAAATTTACCATATCTTGGATGAAATTTAAATTTCCTGTCTTCTAACAAATTTAAGCTTCTTGAGAGGTATTCCATTCTAAGAATGAAAAGATAAGGTGAGAGGGGATTACCCTGCCTTAAGCCCCTTTTGCCTTTAAAATAGCCATGTAGTGATCCATTTAGAGTAATAGAATACTTAGGGGAGGTAATACAAGTCATTATCTAGTTTATCATAGCTTCAGGAAACCTCAGTTCAAAGAGCATCTCCTTGAGGAAATCCTAATTGATTGTGTCAAAAGCTTTTTTTGATGTCAATATTAAGCATAACTCTTGGAGAAATATGCATGCCTCCTGCTATAATTCTTGACAAGCTCATGACCAAGGAGAATATTACTTGTTATTTGTCTCCCCTTAACAAAAGCACTTTGAGCCTCATTCACTAGTGTCCCCATCACTAATTTTATCCTATTTGTTAAATTTTTTTGAAATGAACTTATATAGACAATTGTAGCATGCTATAGGTCTAAAATCTGATGGAGTTCTAGGACACTGAACTTTAGGAATCAAGGTGATGGATGTAGAAATAATCTCACCCAACAATTTACCAGTTTTAAAAAAAAAGTCCTCAATGGCAATGGAGATCTCATCCCTAATAACTCCCCAACCTAATTTGAAGAAAGACATGCTAAATCCATCAGGACCAGGGGCTTTGTTGTCTGGAATTGAGAACACAGCTTCTCTAACTTCATCTCTGGTAACTAAATCTGAGAGGTATTTAGCTTGAGACGTGTTTAAACAAGGGCCATTACTAATAATTTTTTTCTGGTTTGACAGTATTTGTTATTGATCCCATGAGATTTTTGTAAAAGGAAACGAGTTCAGATGTTATCTTCTCACCATCAGTAAGTTTTTCTCCAGCATTGTTATAGAGAACCATTACTCTGTTTAGGTGCTTTTTTGATTTAATTACAGAGTGAAAATAGCTTGTGCATCTGTCACCTTGTAAGCTCCATAGAATTCTGGATTGTTGCTGATAAAAAGAGAGCTCACAATCTAGTAATTTATTATAAGAAACTGTGCAATTTTTTTCTTGATCAATGAGAGATTGGTTGAGAGGATCAGCTTGCAGGTTTCTTTGTGCATCTTCAAGGGCTAGCTTTGATCTTGTCACTTGCCCACTAATGTTATTAAAGTGACTTTTGTTCAGATCCTTCAGAGCATTTTTTAGGATTTTGAGCTTTGAATAAACTGAAAACATGGCATATCCTTTTATTTTTGTATTCTAGACTGTGGTTACAGTAGGCATAAATTTTTCATGCTTAATCCACATCTTGAAGAATTTAAATGGCTTCTTCCCTTGAACACAATCATCATAGATGGATACCAACCGAGGGGAGTGATAAGAGAAGTTCAGAAGCAGGGATTCTATATGGCTTGAGTTGCGCATGTTCAACTAGCAATCATTGCTTAAAGCTCTATCCATCCTACTTCATACTCTTGGGGTTGAATCTTATTTGTTATTCCAAGTAAAATAGCAATCTTTAGTTTTTAAATGAGATAACTGACATTCATCTATGAATTCTCTGAAATCCCTAGTATCTGATTCAGTAAGAGTAGCTCCTCCAAGATTTTTCTCATCACCTATGATAGCATTAAAATCCCCGCACAATAGCCATGGTTTATTCCCAATATTTAGATGAATTTGGTTGAGGCTAGACCATAAGTCTTTCCTGCTCACCAAGTTATTTTGCCCATAGACAGAGGAAACGATACATTCAATTTCTCCCATCCATTGATTTAATCTTGCTGGTGACATGTTGATCTGTAAAATTATCTATTTGCACATCCAGAGTGTTTGGATCCCATAATAGTAGAATTCTTGCTTTGGTGGAACTATTTGCATTAGAGAACCATTTCCATCTGCTAGCAAGTTTTTTAGTAATAGTTGGAATCTTATCAACTTTGAGTTTTGTTTACAGAAGAGCAACAAAAGTCAGATTATATTGCATAAGATGTTGCTTAACCAAATGTTATTTAGAGGATTTGTTTAATCCTCTAACATTCCAAAAGGACAAATTCATATTATTGTCCCCCCCTCCTATCAAAAGTAGAGGGGTCAGGATCCAAATTTTTGAGATGTGCAAATAAGTTCCCTGGAGGGATAACACTTCTACCTCTGCAATTTTAAACTTGTGACCAGGAGTTATCAACTTGGGAAAGGCCCTTATAGCTAGCATTTCCAGTAGTTCTAGGACACTCATCATGCACCACATGCACACTGCTCCCAGGAATGCTACTGGAACCTGTAGACCAGTTTACAGCCTCATTCACTGCAGGAAATTTAGGCTTGTGAACCTTATATGGACCTATGTTCTTCCTTGTCCCCCAAATCTTAACAAATAAATCCAGGCACAGATTTATTTAGCACAGGACTGGGAGTTTTTCCCTGGACAAACTTTTGTGCACCATGCACAGGCCCATTATTACTAGTGTTTCTAGTATATTGAGGCCTGAGAGCATTTCCTTATGGAATTTGTAAATATTCCTGAGCATTGACTCTAAAATCGCGCTGTGGAGCATTTTCCTCATTTCTATCCTTGTTCCTTGAATCACCACCTGGTCCAACCTGATTAACAGCAAAATTTTGCTTTGGTATCCATCTTTGAGTCCTAGGAAACCTTTTACAAAACATTGTGTCATGCCCGATTAGCTTACAACTATCACACCATTTTGTCTTCAACTCATAAATCACTTTTTGCTTGTTCAACATACCGTTGGGCCCTTGTATAGAGATTTGATCTAGAAGTGGTTGAGGCATGTGTAGTTCAACAAGAACTCTTGCATACGCTAGTCTCTTTCTGTTTGCTGTGAGCATGTTAGTAGTAATAGGTTTGCCAATAAGGCTAGCTATTTTGCTAAGACTATTAGAATTCCATAAATTGAGCCTTAAAGCTGGGAATTGAATCCATATTGGATAGACACATTCATTGATTTTTTTTTCCAATTTCTTCTTCATTCGACCATCGTTTTAACAAGAGGGGCCTAGAACCAAAGAACCATGGTCTATTTACAAGAATGTCATTCATCTCTACCTTATTTTGAATTTGAACAAAAAGATCCCTGATTTAAGGATGCAAATATCAGGAATAGCCCATTTAGCCCAGACTTTATGAATAAAATTTTTCATAGCTTTAAATTTGACATTTAAGCCCAAGACTTGTCCAATTAAACAGAATTGCCATATTGAATTTTCATCATTCCAATCTTCTTCATCAAAGATCACAACATCTTTTGATTCAGAAGCCACAAAATTCAAGCTCATATCTGCACCAGTTTTCCTATTATCTGTGAAAAGACTTGCCTAACTTTTCTGAACAAGTACAGGTTCTTGATTAGCAACCTTGGCATCCTTAGGAGAAGAATTAGAAGTACCAGCATCCATGTTCAAATATTTAAGTGTTCTAAAAAGAGGAACATTAGAATTAACAAAATTTGATTGTTAACCCAAATTCAAGTCTTTAGGAGAATTTACAGGATCTTGATGAAAAATACTGTTATCAACAGAATCAAGCACTGAATTGGAATCAAGATAACTATTATCTTTATGAAAAACCATAGATTCAACTTTTTCAGACCAAGAAGCCTTGGCAGAGCTATTTGCAACAGATTGAGAACTCAGAGTCTTACCAAGAATTTAACGAGGTTGGATCCCATTCAGTCTAGGGGAGATAGGAACAGGACCAAGAGCAGAATTTAGCAGATCCGCCATTAGAATCTTCTTCTTCTCCCCTTTAGAACTCGTTGACCCCATTAGATCTAATTCCGATGAAGATTCTTCACCATCATCAGCAAGCCAGCTTCACCAGGATTCGCAGGAGAGATCAAGCTTGAATTTGAAGCTCACAAGCTAATTTCTAAAATTTTCCTCCTATTTTTCTTCTTGTTTTTTGCCATCTCAAAAAAATCGACGGCGGTGTATTTTAGCAGAGCAAATCACCCGCTAACCTATGCCGGCATAACCGCCGTCAGAGCATAACCACCTGCTAACCTTTTTTTGATCGTCAATTATTAGTAGAGGTGTACATGGTCATTTTGAGGATGTAACTAATCAGGTTAATTATCAAAATTCATTAAATCTATGTGCTTCTATTATTGCTTTCTCTCTTTATTTTTGTTCTTATTTTATTGATATATCTTTTTTTGTCAATGAAAAACTTTTATTCATTTACCAATTGAGAAGTTTAAGTACATCAATTTGAACCAGAACATGTCTGAAACTCAACTAACTAGAGAACACATTTTACAGTTTCTCAATTTTCTCTTTTATATGTAATGGAAAGTTTTCGTTCATGACTTTAGAAAAAATGGAGATCTTTACTGCTCAAAGCAAAATCTCAGCCTGCCAAGCTCTACTCTAAAAAATCCTCAAGTTCCTCTCCTGCCAAAGATAATACACTAAGATTGAAAGTGCCATCCGTTTCAAATTCTCTCTGAACCCCCTCTTTTTGAATCTGGAACTATACTAGTGTAATGCAATCCGAGTACATGATCTCCAATTAAAAATTAACCAATCCATCACCATGTTCCACAAATTTGCAGAGTACTGGCATTCAAAAAATAGGTGGCAAAATGTTTTCAAATGGTTAGAACATAGGATACAATGATTTGTGTCTAGAATTCTTATATGACACAATCTATCCTTTGTTAATAATCTTTATTGAGTGGCTAACCATAGGATAAATGAGTATTTTTTTTTTGTCAATGAAAATAAACTTTATTCATCAAACCAAATATGAACGTTTTCCTACATCACGAACACCAGAAAAAATAACTGGCGGTATACAAGAAGAAAAAGTTACATTCTTTCAAGCTTTTCCTTCATTTGAAGAGGAAGATTGTCATTCAAATTTTTTGAATAAATGGAGATGATAAATGAGTGTTTAGGATAATGCAAACCATCCCATATTGTGTCAGACCAATTAGCTTGTGATGTAGGCTGTATCAAAATTATGTATACAGAGGATACTTGAATTTTTCTTTCCATGCAACAACTGTTAATAGTGTTTTGCAAGTTGCTGACACTCCCAAACCTTTCTATCAACATATCCCTAGCTCTTAGGAGCTGCTTCCACATCTAAAAATCATTCACCTTCACTGGAACCTGCCAAACATCAGTGTTGCTTACATGATTAATGATTAATTAATGATGAAGCCGTTATCTGTAAGAGTTGAAAACAATTAAGTGATGTCCATTGTGATTTGTCCTAGATATGTAAAAGGAATTGCTTCTATTTTGATGATGAACATCCTAATCTTAGATAATGAATTTTTAATTGATTCAAGCAACTTTAGAGGTATAATTGATCAATTTTTAATATGTGAAAGTCATATGAAAATATATGACAAAATATTTTAACCGGCGATTAGCAGAAGATAGTAACACGCAACTTTAGAAAATAATAGAGTTTAATGTAAAAAATATAGAGTATATGTCAAGCCTTCATCACGTGACTTGGCTAGGCTGCACTGGGGCAACCTCTAGCCCAAAGCATACCCTTAAGACTATGAAATTGACCTATACATACATCAATATACATCTCGACATCCAGAACAACATCACAAATTATCACTAATTTGTAATTGAATGATGGACAATCCTATGTACTACAAAACTAAATTTAACAAAAGTTAAAGATTGAAGTTTACAAGAAATATCTAAATATCAATGCTATTGTATAATGTTATCGTTGTTTGATTGGTGCGTGTATTTTATTCTCTTTGAAGCAAAGCCCATTTATCTTTATTGTGAATCACGTTTATGACCATTCTTCCATTCTTGAGGATTTGTGCTATTTGCTATTGTATTTGTGGATTTTACCAATTTAGCAATAAGGCAATGACTTCCAAACTGATCACTTTATATTCTTGAAACAATAAAAATGATTGCAAGAAATAGTTTGTTATCATCAAAACATAAATAAATATGAAGTAATAAGTCAACACCAATGCATCAAATAGTCCATGGTTGGTCCTAGATTAGCATGCAATCACATCCACGGATTCTAGGTCATAGTATAACATAGATCAAGCATAAAACAACATTATAGATAAACATCATGTTGGGAAAACTCGGTCTTTCCCGCCTAGTAAAGTTAATATAGGTACTTATAAATTAAGATAGTAATGGAAGTACAAGAGTTTATAGTCCTCCAATATGGAGGTTCTTACACTACACAAAAGAATAGTAGAATTATAAGAATTTATATTTTATAAAACTGTCTCACTTTAGTGGCTCACTTGAGCTTGAGGATCAAGCTATCTCACTTCTCTCTCTAACTCTCTATATTCGAGGTTTTCTCTCACTCTAGGAAGTGGATTTTTTTCTTATCTTGGATGGATTGGAATGAAGGCTTCCACCCCTATTTATACTACTCCACCTTCATAATGAGTGGTGCGAATTAATTTGATCCAAGGGTAGAGATTAGCTCTCTAGAATTCTCCACACATATCTTTACTTTCTAGAGATTTCTAAGGAATCTCTACACTTCTCCATTCTATTTCATACTCTTCCAGAATATTCCAGAAAGCTCCACACATCTCTAGAATATTCTAGAGGATTCCACATGCTTCTAGAGAATTCCACACTTATCTAGAGTTCTCCAGAAAGTTTTAGAATTTTTTAGAATCTTCCCAATTAAAGAGGGATCCCAACAAATCTCCCCCTCCCAACTTAATTGGGAGGTAGTAGCAAACTACCACCTTGACAGCAATCTTTAAACTTCTTGGATGGTATTACCTTGGTTATCATGTCTGACTAGTTTTTATCTGTGTGAACCTTATCAAGTTGTATGCACTTTTCTTCCAGAGCTCCTCAGATCCAGTGATACGTGTATCAATGTGCTTTGTGTAAGAATAAAAAGTTGAATTCTTTGCTAAGTAAATTGCACTTTGATTGTCACACTTCAAGGCATACCTGTCTTGATATACTCCTAGCTCAAGCAACAAATTCCTCATCCACAACATCTCCTTACAATCTTCAGTAGATATGATGTACTCTGCCTCAGAGTGGACAATGCAACGCACTTTTGTAACTTTGATTAGCAGGAAACAGCTCCCCCTAAAAAAGTAGTTAGGTATCCTGACATTGATTTCCTAGAATCAATGTCACCGGCCAAGTCTGTATCTGTGTATCCCTCTAGCACATGTTTTCCATTTCCAAGGCATAAACACTTCTTGTAAGTACCATGTAGATATCGGAGGATCCATTTGACTGTAACCCAGTGTTTCTTCCCCGGATTAGCCAAGAAGCGACTAACAACACCAACTGCATAGGCGATATCGGATCTTGTGCATATCATTACATACATGAGACTGCTTACTGCAGATGAATATAGAATCATCTTCATTTGTTCCATTTCTTTCTCACTTGTGGGACTTTGCTTCAAGATCATCTTGAAGTGTCCAACAAGTAGTGTGTTGACCGGCTTTGCTTTGTGCATGTTGAATCTTTCTAGCACCTTCTCAATGTACCTCTCTTGGGATAGCCATAGCAACTTCTTTGATCTATCACGAGTGATCCACATCCTAAGGATTTGTCTAGCTAGTCCTAAACCTTTCATGGCAAAGCTCTTACTTAGATCTTTCTTCATAGATGCTATCTTTATGCGATCTTGTCCAACAATCAACATATCATCAACATAGAGTAGAAGTATGAGAAAGATGCCACCTGCATACCTCTTGTCACGCCCCGCTTCCCAAAATGCCCGGGAATCGGAACGTGAATAAGTCCGCGACGTATTAGATTAAGAAGAAATATACACTATCATTTTTTCTTCTTCTTTTCTTCTCAATCCAATACGCTAAGCATCTGGAAATAAATATAATGCGAAATCACATGTCCCCGATCACAATCAGCAAGAATATAATAGACAAACTCATAATAAAAACATCATATCACAAATGGGATAACATCTGAGACATAATATTCGGGTCAAACGTGCCCTTATACAAAAAGTATCTGAATGAAATACAGGAGAATATAAAAATACACTGATCAAAAGGAAATGAAGGTGCTACAAAACAAACTGAAAGGAATGACTAAGCTTCGGCTTCTTCTTCTGCTACGTCTGCAAGGCACTCATGCTGAGAATCATCTAGCTCCTGGCGATCTCCCAGCTAGACATGTTCTTCTCCTAAGTCTGACGTACACCAGAGAAAACAGGTGTACGTCAGGGTGCATGGCACACGACAAGACCCCACAACAGAAAATAGAACAAACGAAAACCAAGGCGAAAATTGATACAATAATAGAAATGACAAAAGGACATACAATTGAAAATCCGATAAAATCAACATGCGAAAACACTATTAAAACATGATAAACATAAAGCATCCAAAATCGATCAGGTAATGAGGTCAAGCAGCTAGCGATCAGACTAATCATCCAAGTCACAAGGGCATACACTAGATTAAATTAATACTTAAAAATCTACAATATGAGACGCAGTACGTCGAGCGAAATAATCCAAACAAAGAAACCCTCATGTATATACCATATGTCTCAAATTATAGATAATTAAATATTAATCCAGATCTATGCATGAAAAGAAGTACAATCGGCCTACATCTCACAAGAATCTAAAATCATCTAAATAACGAGGTCATGTAACTAGCCATTCTATAACAGGTCACTGGTTCACATCTCACATAGAGTTAACGTTCATATTCTCAGATAACCGATTGTTCACAAAATTATCTACGCACAACGTTTCACTGCCCCCCTCAGACCCACCCTAGTGCTACACAGGAATTTTACTGGTGTGAGCCTGAAAATAATCAACAATCACATATCACGACACCTCAGACCCACCCCAACGCTACCCAAGAATATCGTTGGTGCGAGCCTAGAAATAATCAACAATCACATATCACGACACCTCAGACCCACCCCAACGCTACATAGGAATATCGTTGGTGCGAGCCTAGAAATAACCACAATCACAAATATCCCAACTCCTCTTGTTTTTCTAAATCAATAGCACACAAGCCTCAAGATCTTATTCATGTCACACAGGTCACTATAGTCATAAACTCCTAATGATTCTCAATCACAACATGGAACAATCAATACAACTAATCATGTGTAATAATATCATAAACAACATCTGCATAATTCAGAAAAATAATCTTTTTCTAAATTAATTCATTTTAAGTTATTTCACTTAACAATTAATCTAAACTAATTCATTTTCAAAAATAAATTCTTTTAAATTATTATAACTATCTAAAAATGATTCTTTTGCCGAACTAAATTCTTATAATTCCTTATAATTATTCCGAAAATGCTATTTATCATATTACTATAATATATTTTAATATTCTTCATCAAACAATCTACACAGTTAATTATATTATAATTAATATCTACAGACAATTCATAATAGATCTAAAAATGTAAAGAACGACAAGCTGAGTAACAGGATCTTACCTCGGGTTGTGTCGAACGAATCGACGTGAGTCGGAGCACGATTGCGGCGTGAGGATCTCGGCGTCGAGGTGTCAGGCTGAGGTAGGCGGCGGCGGCACTGAGGGGTAGCGACGCGGTCAGCGGCGGCGAACTGGTGGTGGTGATGGACCTCAGGCGGATCTGAGCGCTGGCCAAGGCGGCGACCAAGGGAAGCTTGACGGGGAAGAGACAGGGCGACACTCAAGGAGGAGCTAGGGCGAGGTTCGGCGACAAGAGGCGGGGGCTGGTGCTGGTCGGAGGGGGAGAGGGCTGGCCGCGGATTCGGTTACTCGTGGTGACGGGCGGTGGTTCTAGCGGTCAGGCGAGGCGGGCGACGCTGAGCTGAGCGGCGGTGAGCGAAGCTCAAGCGCGGATCTGGGTGTGGCCGTCGACGATGCTTGGAGGCGTGGAGGAGGCTGAGCTCGGCGTCGTCGGGGTGCTGTCAATGGTGGAGGACGGGGGACAACGGGAGCAGGCCGACGGGGGTGAAGGGGACAACGGTGGTGGTGTTTTGGTCGGAGAGAGAAGAGAGAGAAGGAAATTGTTGGCGGCGGCGTGGAAACACAGGGAAGAGAGAGGATATATA
>BQKN01000515.1:60912-72429 GCA_022839385.1 Asparagus kiusianus | reverse complement strand
CTCAAACAAGAAGAACAGTAGAGATGATTCCAGTAGGATTTGAATGCCACTTCTTATTGTAGAAAAAACTTCTCTTGAAAACGGATTGATGAAACCAGCTATTAAACAGCTCTTAAACACACTTATTATTTTGTTTAAACACAAAACTTGGATTTCTTGGATGTATAGTGAAAGAGCAGCAATGGGGTTTATATAGCACCCTAATACAACAGCAAAAACATGAGTAAAAGACCCAAAACCCATTTTGAAAACAGCTGTAAAAACTAGCCGTTGTAAAGTTCTGACAGTTCGGCGGTCGACTGGTCCGGTCGACCGCGAAGCTCAAAAAACTCAGAGAATAAAAACTTAAAGCTGGCGGTCGACCACACCGGTCGACCGGAAAAGTCTCTGGATGTTTTCACGGTCGACCGGTGCGGTCGATCGTAAGCATAAAACAAACGAGCTCAGAAAAATACAACTGGCGGTCGACCGCACCGGTCGACCGAAATCTGACATATGGCATATTGACAGGTTTTAGGGCTGTTTTAAAAATTCATTAAAAATATCAAATCAAATCCAAAAATAGTGAAACTTTGGGGAAAGTTTCTAAATGATGAAATAAACATGTTTGAAAAGAAATTTATGGAAAATCAATTTTCGTTTGTGAAAACTCCCTATTTTTAAAAAGTGTTCAGAAAACCTATTTTTCGTGAACATGAAAATTGACATAAGGCTTGTAAATATGTATATATATATTATTCATGTATTATATGTATATAATAAAGTATGAAAGAGCTGTAAACATAAGATAAAAGTTATTGTAACAACGTTTGATGAAAAATCAATTATATGATAGAAAACGTAAAAAATCATGTTAAGTGTACATATATTGAGCTTAGATATAATCATACAATATATGTAAGTAAACCAAACTAATACCTAGGTAACTCCACGCATATGAACTTGAATCTTTAATGCTTGATTAACGTGTGTTGAATTGCCTGTAAGGAGAAACATAAACACAAAACTAGAGAATATATTAGCGATAAATTGTTTGACAAATCATCATCAAAACTATAGGGTCAACACTAATGTAATCAAATGAAGGATATTGAAGATTATATGAAAACTATTTGTGTTAGCCTAACTAATTGGTGTGAAACCCTAGGCTAACATTCATCATTTTCTTCTTCCTTCCAGCCATCATTTTCTTCTCCTTCCCCACGTAAAACAACCCACAACCGAACCCATCTCCTCTTCTCCCCCAATCACCACAGCCGTCTACCTCCTCCTTTTCAATTTTCGTCTCCCCCAAACAATTGTCACCCGCCATGATACGAGTTACCGTGCGAGCACCTTTGATCGCAGAATTATCAAAGGTGGGTTGAGAAGAGGATGACAGAAACACAAGCACAATTCAGTATATGGCGAAGAAAAATATCTTCTCTAGATTATGAGTATGAAAAGATTATAATCTCTCTCTCACAATATCACTAGAATCGAGAACAAACTCTTAATTCTCACTAAACCCTAATACAATGATTAGAATCTCTCTCTGAATCTATCTGATTCTCTCTGATTGTTTAGAAACCCTAAAATAATTCTTTATATAGGTGTACAAACGTGGATGGTAATTTGGTAAATAACCAGACCCAAAACCAACAGGAATTCGTGTGAACAGAAACCCAAACAAACCAGAAAACCATCAATGAGTCGACTCATGACTGAGATGAGTCGACCCGTCCGAAACTGGACAAAACCAGTGATGAGTCGACTCATGACAGTCATGAGTCGACTCAACCTGATGAGTCGACTCATGACTGTTATGAGTCGACTCACAGGCTGAAAACTGGATATTTTGATTCTTCTGCTCGTCGTCTTGTTCCACGCTTCCTTCTGCATTCCCTTATACTATTTGACACCTCTATTCTTATGTTATCATGAGAATAATCTATCCTCAAACTCCAATGAGGATCGCTAAGTTCCGAAGAGAAGATACACCCGTATCATGGGTCCCCTCTTTAAGAACTTGCAGTCCCATTCAAGTTAGAACCTTTGCTGAGGAAACTCTCGAGCTCCTCCATCTTTTCTGCACTACCTGACCTTGCTAAGAATCTGGTCTCGACATCCGATCGGAAATAACTCATTCGTCCCGCATCTCGTCATAGTCACCGTTCGCTCTAAGTTGCAATTCTTTGTTGATGGCTTTTCTGGAAGTCTAATACACAGCGAGACAAACTTCTTTCTTGTATTCACTAGTCTCTTCGCTCGCGTCACCGTCCCCAAGCTTGTCTCCTTCGAAAGAGATGCCGAACGAAATATGAACCTTACACTATCCTTAGTAAATGTGTACTTCTGAGCCCGCCTCTCGTAGATCGCATATCTATCCCATAAGTACGGATTGCCTAGTATAATCTGACAAACATCCAATGGAACGACGTCGCACGTGACCTCGTTAATATACGACTCGTGGAGTGCAAATCTGACAGTGCATTAATCAACTACACTCAGTTTCTCCTCCTTCTGAATCTATTCTAATGGATAGGGCTTCAGATGCTTAACCGTCTTCAGACCCAGCTTCTGCACCAATACCTCGGATATCAAATTCTTCTCGCTACCCGAATCAATAATGGCATCAACCAAACTGGTCTTCACTTGCAACTTAAGAACAAAGAGCTGCTCTCTCGGGTCGTCGTCCTCTTTCGTGGTCTGCTTCCCCGTCATAAGGTTGAGACTGTTGTTGGGCTCTATCATCCCCGGGACTTCTTTCGGACCTTGAGCTATCATGTATGTCTTTTTCTCCTCCTTCTTCTTCAACCCTCTTGGCTTGAGATGATGATACTTCTCCCAGCACCCATCAGCTGTGTGCTATGTCTTCTCGCAGTGACTACAAATCAGCCCTGTCTTCCCTGGATCACCCTTCTTCTTTTCCTCCTTAGATTGAGAACCACTAGACTCACCTCCCGTCTATTTGGAGTCTCCATTAGCCTCGTTGCCCTTCTTTTGCCTGCCCTCAATGGTAATTGCCTTCACGCTCGCCTTTGCAATTGATTCCACCGTGAATAGCCTCATCTCCTTTCGGATGTGATCATTCAATCCCGCTATATACTTCATAAACATAGAATATTCCTCAGTCGTAATGTTAAGGATCATCGCCTGCTGCTGGAACTCCGTGGTGTATTCTTGAACAGTTTGATTGACCCTTTGGCGCAAGCCGTACCACTTGTACCAACGTTCTTCAAGGAATCCAACCGGGTAGAACTGCTTCCTCAGTAACTCCTTGAACTTGTTCCACGACATCGTCTTCTTCTCCTGCTTGCAATAGGATTTCCACCACGTCAACGCGTGCCCTGAAATCTTCAAAGTCACGAACACAATCTTCTCTTTCGACGAATAGCCATAAAGAGTAAAATACGTCTCTATCCGCTCGATCCAGTCATCAAGCCTCTCAACGTCAACACTCCTATCATAAACATGAATCTCCACCTTGAAGTCAATCTTCAGGTTCTGATAAGAATTCTTACCCCCTTGATGAAATGCAGTCTTAACGGTCTCCTCCTCCTCGTCGGAATCTGAATTTACTCTCTCTACATCGGACTCAACAATTTTCTTCGAGAAGATTCGCCTTGTTTGTCACCTCCATGGATAAGACTGACGAGTTGTGTGGGAGTCGAACCTATCGTCTCGATCTGCTTCTCCAATGCATCAATCCTCGTTGAATTGTCTCCTTCGGCCATCTTCGATCTTCTTCCTTAAAACCTAGATTCCTTCCAATGAAATAAGGATCTCGCCAAGCTTCTTGTATTGAAATCAAGTAAGGACCATACACAGGATGTCTCTTCACCGGATCTGATACTCTGATACCAACTTGATACGAGTTGTCGTGCGAGCACCTTTGATCGCGGAATTATCAAAGGTGGGTTGAGAAGAGGATGACAAAAACACAAGCATAATTCAGTATATGGCGAAGGAAACTACCTTCTCTAGATTATAAGTATGAAAAGATTACAATCTCTCTCATAATCTCACTAAAATAGAGAGCAAACTCTCAATTCTTACTAAACCCTAATACAATGATTAGAATCTCTCTCTGAATCTAACTGATTCTCTCTGATTGTTTAGAAACCCTAAAACAATCATTTATATAGGTGTACAAATGTGGATGGTAATTTGGTAAATAACCAGACCCAAAGTCAACAGGAATTCGTGTGAACAGAAACCCAAACGAACCAGGAAACCATCAATGAGTCGACTCATGACTGAGATGAGTCGACTCGTCCGAAACTGGACAAAACTCAAAAACTAGCGAAGAGTCGACTCATGATAGTCATGAGTCGACTCAACCTGATGAGTCGACTGATGACTGTTATGAGTCGACTCACAGGCTGAAAACTAGATACTTCGATTCTTCTGGTCGTCATCTCGTTCCACACTTCCTTCTGCATTCCCTTATACTGTTTGACACCTCTATTCTCATGTTATCATGAGAATCATCTATCCTCAAGCTCCCATGAGGATCGCTAAGTTCCGAAGAGAAGATACACTCGTATCAATTCCACACGCTTCTAGAGAATTCTACACTTTTCTCGAGTTCTCCAGAAAGTTCTAGAATTTTCTAGAATCTTCCCAATTAAAGAGGGATCCCAACACATCAAAAGGTAAACATCTACATTAACTAGCATAGAGAGATTACTTGCATAACTATACACTAGTAGGTAGAACATAAAGAGTATAGTCTAGGTGTATAACTCTAGCACACATTTTCCACATTAGCCTCATTCGATGTCAGGCCCTAGACAAGCGACATCGAATCCTTGGTGTCGATCAACTAAAATGTCCGCATCAGGTGTGCTCTTTGACCTGATCCCCAAAGAAGATCTGCACACACCTATCGCAAAGACAAACTTCAAATATTGCTTCGTGTGTGTTGGAGACTATCAGGATTCGGGATTTTTTATTTCCAAAATAATGTAAATGTCTGAAAACCAAAATCTAACAATTACCCAAGTTTACATACATCAAAGAGGAACTTTTAGAACTAGTTTCAAGCTCCTTTGGCATACCTAAATATACCGTTGTAAGGTCTCAAGCTCCTTTGGCATCAACTTTGATGTAAGGATCACTCTAATTCTAACCCATAATCATTCAAATCAATCCACAATCATCCCAAAAGAATTCTCCATATGAATGTAGATCCAAAAACCAATCAAAATCATGCTCTATGCAATAGTAATCGAGTTTTCAAATGGGTCTTCCACTTTTTCTCATTGGATACGATTTTGATCCAAACTGGGATTCTCATCCCCAATCAATAGTAACCACAAACTTAATCACATTAGAAAACTATTTTGGAAAGGGCTTTTCAAGAATCAAAGTAAAGATTTGGAAAATTTTGAGAAAACCTGTAAAAAAAAATATCATTATTTATCCAAAAATGAGCAAGTCTTGGAAAAACACTTGTCTTAGTGATGAGGACGAGCACTTTTCTTGCCTCTTGCTTGACCTCCAATGATCTCATCTAGCCACTCAAGGGCTTTGGCAACAGAAAGAGGGTTTAAATATGAGGATTTGGTCATATTGGGTTGTAGGTTTGGGTCTACTAAAGGGGTATCCAATTGGGATAAGCATAACAAACCTAATGATAAACCATGAGTGCTCGAAATATATCTAATTAATGCCAAGTGTCATGCAAGGATTAGTTGATGAAATCTAACTGTCAAGATGTAATCTCATGAGATGAATGACTAAGATCAAAATGATCCACGACAGTCATGTAAACTATAAGATATTTAATTGGGATTTAGATTAGAAGTCTTATGACCAGTTCGATATTGCTGAAGTTCATAACAGTTATTTATATATTCAACCTAAGGCAACTTATATGAGCTACTGAAAATATCACTTTAGTAATCACACCTCATAAGTTGTTTCCAAAACCGATTAAGTTGTTTGGTAAAGTATGCTTAAAATTATCATAAATAGAACTAATCAAAATAGACATAACTTGAGCTACTAAGATAGACAAAATAGTTTCATGACATAAGATAATATTGCCAAACACTAAAGAATATGTATGGTATACAGTTACAAAAGCAGAAGTCACTTTTCAAATCACCGCCACATTGCTTCTAAAAAAATCAACTTAAAAGTAGAAACAATTTCAATAAACATGTTTCTGGCTCTTGATGTGCTCTCATTTCAAAAATTGGAAAATGAATAAATTTTTTTCATTTACCAAAAAAAAAAAAAAAAAAACATGTAAAAGAAATTTATCAAACACCAATATTAACTGCTTATTAAAGATAAGTAAAATAACTCTAAAAAAGTAATAGCAAACTTACCTGTATTGATTTAGTGAAGAAACAACAGTAACAACAAAGACTTTATCCTAATTTTTTTGAGTGTGTTACATGAATCCTATTTTCATGTCATTTTTTTATGGCGGATCATTTTCTCTATTGAATTAGCTATTAAAATATTTTTATTAGGTCTTCCAACTAAGTTCTCTGATACTGAAATTACTAAAGAATCTATAATCATAGCAGTGAATATTATCCACATGGACAAAAGAAAATTTATTACAAACTTCCTTTATTTTATGAAAAAATTAGAGGGAAATTAACGATCATTTCTCTCTTAAAGTTTTGGTGCACTCTCAATCTGTCCGCTAAAATACCAATTTACCTATTTCTCCTTTAAATTATGTGTATGTGTCCAATGATCAGTTTGAAAGCCTACAATCAAATATTTAACAGATTAATAACGTGATAGTTTGTTTTTTTTTCTTTTTTATAATTTTTACAATTTAATAAATAATCATTTAATCCATAAAAGGGGTTAAGGGGTAAAATATTTTGGGGGAAACAGTTCAAAATATTGTTTAGCTTTAAAAAAAGGAGATAATATGATACAAAAAAGGCCCATGAAGAAATACACAAAAAAGAAAAAACGAAACACTGATACTTCCAAAGAGGTTATCTTCAATTTATTGTCAGAGCCTGGTGGATAGGATCATTTCCAGAATACATGGAAGGGGTGCTCGACAGTTATCTTATGCTGGAAGGATTCATTTGATTAGGAGAGTGATTCTTGGACTTCATCTTTAATATTGGTCCTCCAATTACATTTCACTTAATAAAGTTCTTGTGCAAATTGATAAAATATGTAGAGCCTATATCTGGGGAGGTAATACTAGGAAGATCCCTCTTGTAGCACGAGATATTTTGTGTAGGAAACCTAAGTACGGAGGTGTACGTGTTATAGGAAGATCCCACGTGGGAATCTACTCTACAATTCCTTGGATTAAGGCCAACGGCTAGCTTTGGGTTAGGGGGATACATGACATATATTTAAAGAGGGAAATTAAACATATGAAGTGTACGTGTTAGGATCTCTGATTCTTGGATGTGGAGGTAACTGTGTTGAAAATTCGAGATGATAGTCTTTGAAGTTGGGGATCTATTGAAGCTATCAAGATGAAGATATTGGGTTGGTCCTTTGGCTCGAGATGTAGTTTATCTCAAGCTTATGTTGAAATTTATGATTCTATTGCCATGGTCCTTAGGTTTCATGCGGTATGGAATTTTTTTCTCATTGCCTAAGGGGCTGTTTGGTTCACCTATTTTATGAAATAGTTTTGAAAAACAACTGACAATGGCGTTATTGTAAATAATAGATTTATATAGATTTCTATAATTAAACTGTGTTTGGTTCCAAAAAAATTAGAGAAATATTTTCTATAAAATAGAGAAAAGTGTACTCTTTTATAGAAATCAATTTTCTCTCTAAATGAGAGAAAATTGCAAGGAAATTTGACACATATATTAAAAAAATAATTAAGTACACCAGTACCATTCCCAAGTGATTTCCCATAGGCATGATTAGTAAGCTATTTTCTATAAGGGCCTGTTCGTTTATTTCCTAAAAACCAAGAAATGGAAATGGAAAAGATGGAAATCTCAAAATAATCCATTTCTTCCATTTCCATCCCTAAAACTCACCCACAACATTCAATAAAATATTATTTTCATCCAACAACTCATCCACATTATCTAATAAAATATTATTTTCATCTAACCACTCATCCACCACATCTAATAAAATATTATTTTCATCTAACAACTCATCCATCACATCTAATAAAATATTATTTTCATCCAAACATCACTCAACTCATCTCTTTTCATCATTTCAAATCACTCACATCATCAAATAAAATAATATAACAATTCACCTCATCTCATTAACATTTTATTTCTTCCATTTCATCCCAAAAAGTTATGAAAACACTTTTCTTAATCTTTCTTCACATCACCCAATAATACAATGACAACTCATCTCATCTCATTTCATTTCTTATTTTTAAGAATGAACCGAACAAAAGAAAACAAGAAAACTACAGGAAATAGGTTTCTTATAATTCATTTCCTTATATTTTTGGCCAACCGAACAACATCAAAACTAATTTTCTTAAAAAATCACTCACATCATCCAATAATAATGTGACAACTCATCTCATTTCATCTCCATTTCTTTGATTTACCTTTTTTTAGCAAACCAAACACTCCCAAAACAAGTCTTCTTAGAAATAGTTTTCCATTTCTTTGATTTCCCACTTTTTTTTAGACAAACGAACAGGCCCTAAAGTGATATCCAACCAAACAAAAGAAGAAGAAAACAACATATTTTCTATGAAGTTAGGAACTTTTTCTTACTTTGAACCAAACAAAGAAATAGCAAAAAAATAAGAAATATGATACTTTTTGAGTTCTATAAATTTTCCTTCAAATTTAATAGAAATACAAGGAAATTAAATATTGAGTACTTTTCTTTTTCCTCCTTTTTATAGAAATCGAACCAATTAAACAACCCCTAAATAATGTTATCTTGTGGCTTGTCCTTAAAAAAAAAGCTCCTAACTTTGGATAGACTGTGTAAGATGGGGCTGGTGAATGTGAATCAATGTGTGCTTAATTTACATGATACAGAAAGCCATGAACATCTTTTCTTTGCTTGTAAGTATGCATCGAAAATTTGGCTCGCTGTCATAAATTGGATCAGTTTTAGAGAGCGACGCCACCGTAGAGTTTTTGATCTAGGTTGGATTCCATTGCAAATGTAGGGAGAGAGTTATGTTTAGAGGGTGAGAGCTGTTGCATTTGGGGGCCTCTATTCAAGCTATTTGGGTTGAGCGGAATTGACATGCATTTTACTCGAAAGTGTTGTCGGGTGCAGGCTTTAGTTAAGCCGACTAAAGCTTGCACAATGACCATGATTTACC
Source organism: Asparagus kiusianus (assembly GCA_022839385.1). Taxonomy (NCBI): domain Eukaryota; kingdom Viridiplantae; phylum Streptophyta; class Magnoliopsida; order Asparagales; family Asparagaceae; genus Asparagus; species Asparagus kiusianus. The sequence goes on along the minus strand of BQKN01000515.1, from coordinate 63,170 downwards.
ATAGAACTATCCTAGCAGCGTTTGCTAATTGGATTGAATCCTTGTGAGATTGTTTGTGTTGGTTTTTGATTTTGTATGTTGTTATTTGTTATGACGTGTGTCTCCCAAGTTGGAGGTTTTTTGTTGAGCTTAGTATGCCTAAGTAGAGTCCTATTAACGTTTCAATGGTAATAAAATTTATTCGTTCGCCTAAAAGAATGCTGATATGTCATTGCTCTGTTAAATATTAGACTGTAATCTCATAAAATGACCACATTGAAACCACAAACATAATTTAAGGATAAAATGAGTAAATTGATACTTTATAGAGGAACTTTGGAATACTTTAAGAATGAGTTAGTTATTTCGTCAAAACTTTATTATAGAGTTAACTAACACTTGGATGTGCGACTGCATTGCATCATGTAATTAACTACATTTATTCTAGAGTAACTAAGTTGATGGTCCTTTCTTTTTTTTTTTTTGGGTAAATGAGAAGTTTTTATTCATCACCAAAATTGAAAAAATGTTAGTACATCATGAATCTCATCATATGTATGAGATATCAAAAACTGTAAGTAAAGCTCAAAAGAAACTGAGCTAAACAAGTATAAAACCAATCTAACAACAAACAAAGTGCTATACATTTTCCACTGACAACTGATAAGAGATGAAACCAGAGTTGTAACAACTCCCTTCCACAGGATCCTTCTACGATTGCTTTCCTCTGAAGCTTCAGCAGGATTGGACCTGAAGCTGCTGTACATCAAAACCAGTAAACTGTACATATTTTACAAATTAAGAGAGGAGCCATACTCTATTTTCCTCCAAAATGGGAATGTTTAGGTTGATGGTCCTTTCTTCGATCCATCATTAGTGAAGAAATCATTAATCAATCTAATATAAATCACTAGTATAAAATAGAGCAATGGTGATGGGCTAATCCGTCAGTAATGCTGATGAATCCGACCAAAGCACGTTAGTGATAGGGTATGATCTCATCACCAATACATCTGTCGCCGATGTGCACTGGTGACATGTAGACCCATTGTCAATGAATATTGATGACATGGTATTATTGGTGACAGGAAAACATTGGTGACGGGTTTACCCATCACCAATGTCTTAGAGATTGGTGATGGGGCACCCATCACCAATGCGCATTGGTGACAAGTTACCTCGTCACCAATCTCTAAGACATTGATAACCTGACACCAATATCTTAGAGATTGGTGATGGGGCACCCATCACCAATGCGCATTGGCGACATGTTACCCCGTCACCAATGTTTATTGGTGCGCAAGATAAAAGTTGGTCAAACCAGTTAGCTCCTTGTACACAAATTCATATAAATCATGTAAACATATTAAATATAACCATATCCAATAATTACACCACAATGTATATTCAACATTCATACCACACTTCCATATCCAATAATTACACCACAATATATATTCAATATTCACACCACACTTCCATATCCAACAATCAAATGTAATATATAAATCACATCTTACATATCCATCTATAAAGCAATAACACATTCTACAATCAAATATAAAAACAACTCCAATTAACATCTCTAACATGATTCAAAAGCCCATTAATGTCTAATGACATTTATTCGGCCATAAAATACATACATATAGAAAACGCTCTCCTCATTCTCAATGATCTGTGGCGGCTACATCAGGATGTTATATCATACTACTGCTTCCTATAGGATAACCCATTATCAAGTTGAATGGTGGCCTTGCTAGTGGCAGTGTTCTGAAATTAAAAGCACAAACAACTCAATTGATTAATAGAAAACATGATTAGAACTGCAACAAGCATAAATAGACAAAAGAAAAGGGAAACAGGCCTCAAGTAGAAGATTATAAATATAAAAAAAGTCCTACTATAATCCTTGAACTAACGTTCCAATTTCATCTCCTGGCCTAATTTCCACAAGGGAAAGGAAATTTCACAATAAATCCCATCAACCAATTAAATTATTAAAATTGAAAGCTAACAAGGAACCAGTTGTATATATAGATCAAGTTAACAACTTTTAAGAGAATATATTAAAAAAACCTCTTAGAAGATCAGACAAACTAAAAAGAATTTATACTTGTTGGTATTAAAAGTCTTACTAAGTAAACATATTTGGCATGAAAATCATTTAGTTATAGTATGAATTAGCTTCAAGTCATCATAAACAAACTCGAAAGTTATGATTGCTAGCTGGAGAGAGAGAGAGAGAGAGAGAGAGAGAGAGAGAGAGAGAGAGAGAG
>BQKN01000515.1:45875-56410 GCA_022839385.1 Asparagus kiusianus | reverse complement strand
AAAAAAAAAAAACCCCCTAATTCAATTTTTATGAGAAAAGTAATTTTTTTGTAAGTATATATACAAGTTAAGTAAGTTTAATCAAGCTCTATTTTACCTGCCATAATTTCTTTAATTATATTTTTAATTGAGATTATTTTGAACTCCTTAATTTCATACATATATAATGCAATTTGATAGAGAGTAGGTTAAAAGTACTCTTTTAACTCTGATTAATATATCCCCATAGGTGATTTTGTTTGAGGATGAAGGGAAGAAGAGGATCCTTACATCTACTGAGGGTTGGTAAATAATCAAATTGAATTGGATCCCCTCCAATTACCACCTACTTGGAACTTATAAAAAAAATTTATTCATTTATAATTTTGATGTGTATATCTTTAATTCAAATATTTTATTTACTAGCTGATTTGAGACTCTTTAAATCTCTCAAATTTAGTATATAAACTTAAATGGAAAATATAAGTGGATTGAAAACTATAATGTTGTGTGCATATTTGATAATTATAATACAAATGATAGGCAATCAAATTTTAAATGTATAGGTTGTCTAAAAATCAATGCAGATAGCTGATCCCCATCAAACCCCGATGATGGAAGTTACAATTTGACGGCTTCCAGAAGGCTACAATTTGAAGACTTTCACGTAGATTTATGAAGGTTATAATCTGACGATCTTCACAACAACTGATGAAAGCTCTAATCAACAGCCTTCACAATCAACATCAGGAGTTACAATCTGACGACTCTCACATATCAAAGAGCTAAAGCAAAGATTACAAAACAACGATCTTTGTAACGTTCTGACAGAAAGAGACTACAAATCGACGGTCTCTTCAAACTAAGACGCGGAAGTCCTCCCCGCATACCAACATCAAGACGCACCGCGTTCATAGCCATGGACGCAGCTCAGATACAGCTGCCAACGCTACCAACGCAGCTTCTAACGCTGCCAACGTAGCTTCTAAATTACTGCCAACACAGCTTCCAAATTGCTACCAACGCAGCTTCCAACGCTGCCAACACAGCTTCCAAATTGCTGTAAACGCAGCTCTGATCCAGCTACCAACGCTGCCAACGCAGCTTCCAAATTGCTACAAACGTAGCTCATGTTCAGCTCCAAACACTGCCAACGCAGCTCATGTTCGCTGTCAACGCAGCTTCCAAATCACTGCAAACACAACTCAGATCCAGCTGCTAACGCTATCAACGCAGCTTCCAATTGCTATGTCCGAGCTTCTAGACGCTGTGTTCAAACTTCCAGATACTGTGTTTGAACGCAGAATTCACGCTAAAATACGGATTTTTCATTTGACTCGTTCAAACACGAGCTGAACGGTTTCAAAACCGTTTCTCACGATCTAAGAGGATCACAACTTCACTCAGGAGTAATTTAAGGGGCGGTTACATCCCATGAGCCCCACTTAGGAGCGAATTAAGATGGCAGTTATAGTCCTTAATCCCCTATAAATAACTAAGAAATCAGCTTAGTTCGGATCCTTGATCCTTCGACTGAGGAGCGGATGAGCTTTTTGGGCTTGGATCCTGGAAGATTTTTGGAGATCTAGAGATCAGCAAAATGGGATCTTCGCTCAATCTCTGGAGTATTCCTTGGAGATTTCATCCTTGGCTTATTAACCAATTTCGGTTAAATCAACTTTTTTTAAAGAGTTTAAACTCGCTCTGAGTTATCAACTCGTTCAGAGTTTTAAACTTGCCACACAAGTTCTCCACAACGTCAAATCGTGAGGAGAAGATCACGTTCCAGTGAAATAAGATGTCGGATCGTCAACGAGAAGCAAACTCGACGCGAGTATTCGAGGGAGGCATCTCATCGCTACCGTGAAGAACCCAGAATTAAACAAAAGGGAGGATCTCTGTCAATCCTCTTCTCTTTTGTAATCGAAATTCAAATTGTAATTAAGATCGAGAGAATACAAATCAAATTTCTTTTATTCATTTTTACTACAAATTTTTCACCAAACAAAATGCATTTTTGGTAATTAAGCAAACGAATCGTTGTGCATCTGGTTAAACTCTATTCGTGAATAAACTCTAATAATAAATATTATTTGTTTAGTCTCAAATGAAATATCAAATCGAATACAACCGAATATTTACTTTAACAATTAACGAACTATTTGTTAATTATTTGGTTTGTTTCCACCCCTAGAGCTACTCCCTCTGCCACTGTCATATGTGAATAGAGAAAGGAACTTTAGGCGGATTCAAAATGTTTTTTTGGTAAATGAAGAAACTTTATTCATCACCAAATATGGAAAATGTATGTACATCAAGAAACTCATGAAGTGTATGAGTTAACAAAAACCTGGAAAAATCGAAAGCTCAAAAGATAGCTTATGTAAAACCTGGGCTTAACAAAAAGAAAACTACCTTCTAAGTATTTATGCACACTTCTAGATAAGAGTTGAAACTGAGATCATATCACAGTAACAACTCTCATCCATAGGTCAGTCTCCTCACAAGCATTTGCATTGATACTACCCTCCACCCATTAGCTTTCCAATGTGTGAAATTCAGCTCCTATAGAACTATTATAGAGTGATGAGGCATGCTCTAATCTCCTCCAAAGCAGGGCAATTGAGGGAGATAATCATAATATTTACCTTAATCACCATAATAGTCTGATCTGTGCACTTAGCCACCTGTTTAAAAATCCTGTTATTCCTCTCCTTCCATAAGGAGTATATAGTAGAAGATAAGGCTATCTCTTCACCCTTTGCTTGAGACCTTTCCCTCTTAGTCTACAGCTGAACCAATCCATCAAAGTGTTCCATTCGCAAGCCCTCCATCTAAACTGAAGCCATTCCATTATTTCATTCCATACAACTTGTGAAAATTTGCATTGAAAGAATAAATGATTTTGTGTTTCAGGAGCTATGTCATTGCATAAACAACATTGTGCATTTTGAATGATGCCCCTCCTCATCAATCTATCCCTTGTGAGCATTCTGTCATTAACTGCTAGCCAAGAGATAATACAATGCTTAGGCAAGCTTGAGTTCTCCTATATTGTTTTAGACTATTGCACCTTACTGGAAACTGGGGAGATAGCAGAGTAAAGATCAGAGAGGATGACCTTTGAGTTCTTATAACATGAGCTAATAATATTCTTTAAGTTTTCAACACCTCCACAGCTTAAGATAGCTTTGTCTCTAGCTTTGAGTAATTGTTTCCACATCCAAGAATCCCCTGCTTTGATTTTCATATTCCATACTGTGCTATCTTTTAGGTAGGTTCCATGGGTCCATTTTATCCACAATAGCTCCTTGTTGATATGAATATACCATATAGATCTTAAGGAAGTGGCTAGATTCAAAATTTCTGCAGAGCATACACCCAAACCACCTTGATTTTTACTCTTACAAATTTTATCCCAAGAAACTAAGGGTGTTTTGAAAGTCTAATTAGTTTTGCCCCACAAGAAATCCCTGCACATATCATCCACTTTCTGAAGTACTTTTATTGGCAAGGTGTAGTTTGATGTCTAGAAGACTTGCACACCCAATATAACACTTCTAATGACATGTAATCTCCCTGCATATGATAGTTTCCCTTGAGTCAGCCATGCCTAAAATTGACTGGTGATCTTCTTGAAGAGGGGAGAGCAATCTAGAAAAGATAACCTTTTGCATATCAATGGCATACCGAGATATCTAATAGGCAATTTACCTTCAATATAACCCAAGCTACATTGTATTGTGCTTCTAATAGATTCTTCCACACCACCATAAAAAGTTGTACTCTTTGAGAGATTAGCTTCAAGACCTGATGTGCTCCCAAAATCTACAATACATTGGTTCATTTTCTGTATTGAATAGAAATCACCTCTACTGAATAATAGAAGATCGTTAGCAAAAATGAGGTGAGTGATCTTTAGCTTAGCACATTTAGAATGGAATTCGAAATTTTTATCAAACTTTAGCAAGCTCAGGTTCCTGGACAGATACTACATACCAATGATGAACAAATAAGGAGAGAGAGGGTCACATTGCCTTAACCCTCTAGCACCCTTAAAATATCCATGAAGAGAACCATTGAGGAAGATAGAATATTTTGGAGAAGAAATACACATCATGATCCATTTGATAAATTCTTTGTTGAACCTAAACTCTTCAACATATTTTCCAAGAAATCCCAGCTGACAGTATCAAAAGCTTTCCTTATGTCTATATTGAGCATAGCTCTTGGGGATAAATGTTTCCTGCCATAATTCTTTACCAGTTCATGAGCTAACAGGATATTATTAGAGATTTGCCTACCCTTTACAAAAGCACTTTGTGCTTCACTGATAATAGAACCCATGACAGATTGTAGTCTGTTTGCTAGGATTTTTGAAATGAATTTATATATGCAATTGCAACATGAGATTGGTCTAAATTCAAAGGGGTATTGAGGGTATTGTACCTTAGGAATAAGTGAAATTGAGGTTGAGTTGATTGCTCCCAAGAGTTTTCCTGTTTTGAATAATTTCTCTATTGCTAAGATAACTTCATCTCCAACTATTGACCAAGCGGATTTGTAGAAAGCAACATTATAGCCATCAGGTCCTGGAGCCTTGTTTTTAGGCATAGAGAATACAACATTCCTATTTCATCTTTGGTGATTGGAGAAGATAGGTTGTTAGCTTGAAATTCAGTGAGACAAGGGTCATTTTGAATAATATTCATGTCAGGTGCACAGGTGGATACTGATGAGCCCATCAGATTTTTGTAGTAAGAAATAAACTCATTTACAATGTCCTCTCTATCAGTAATCTTCACTCTCAGGCTGTTATAGAGCATCATCACTCTATTATGGTGTCTGTTTTTCTTTATGACAAAATGAAAAATGCAGTGCCTCTATCCCCATGAAGACACCAAGCAATTCTTGATTTTTGCTGATAGAAAGAAAGTTCACATTCAAGCAATCTATTATAAGCTATAATGTTATCTTTTTCCTTTCTAATGTATCCAGGATTCAATGGATCAAGCTGAAGAAGCCTTTGTATATTTTCCAGATCAACTCTTGCTCTTTGAACCTGTTCACTAATATTGTAGAAATTCCTTTTATTCAGGTCTTTCAATGCACTTCTAAGGAGCTTCAACTTTGTGATAACTTTGTACATTGTGTATCCTACAATGGGTGTTTGCCATATATTGTGGAAACTGTAGAGAGGAATTTATCATGCTTAGTCCACATAGTGAAAAATTTGAATGGCTTTTTCCCTTGTCCATTGTCTTCATAGAGCGGATTCAAAATGTTGTTAATAAGAATGTTACCGATGTTCACCAAAAAAACAAAAGAAAAGAAAAAAACCCCAAACAGCGCATTAATATTTTGATAGATGGTTAGGTTACTTGTTAATCCATCATAGGACATAAATTCTAATGATCTTCATTTTGAGATTAACTCCTCTTAAGCGCATTAATATTTTGATAGATGGTTAAGTTACTTGTTAATCCATCATAGGACATGAATTATAATGATCTTCATTTTGAGCGATTAACTGCTCTCAACTCTTTGGACGAGTGATCTTAATTTGTTCACTTTCATATTTGATGATTGAGGACAAGTTAACATGTTCATTATTTGTTTGACAACTTACAAAGGATTAATCCTCCAAAATGCCTAACTTATACCGTTACCAATGGCATTTGGCTAATATGGAGCCATATGTCTTTTCCTTGACTTTCCAATTACTTAAAAAATTTCCCCTCCCACTTACTGATTTCTTTCTATCTTTTAAAAAAATTTCCTTCTATTTGTTGGGCGTTTTCTTGAATTTTTCTTCAAAATTTCCAGGTGTCTTCTTGAAATTTTCTTCAAAATTTTCAGATAGGTTCCACCTATTGGATCATGAATGTTCTTCAGTCAATGAAAAATATTTTATTCATTCACAAAAATTGAATCATGAATGTTGATGGCTGGTAAGTTTAGAATCTTGCATTATATATGCATCATTAATGTTATATTTAAGGGATATCTTTGTTCAAATGGGTCATCTTCTCATTTCCTTTAACAACTAGGTATTTCCCCTCCTAAAAACCCTCTTTGAAGGAGGATCATTAATAGAAATTATTTTTTATTGCAATTATTATATATATTATATTTAAATCAATCATATGGATCCACATTTCAGTCAAAAATTCTCGGATCCAACTTAACTTCAATTGAAAATCCATCTCTCCAATATACTTGATATTTTTCAGCTACTTGTTAAAGTAAAACAGAAAATTTTAACTAAAATTGAGTGCATGTGGTTGATTGCCAAACAAAATTGTTTAAGGGTGACTTATGTGTTAATTAACGAGTAAAGATTGGTTGTATAATGACTCTATTTTTAATGTGGTTTCTATGAAAAAATCCTAACAAATATTGTTAAGCTTCTTATATTACTGTAGGTGTACTTTTATAGTAATATTTGACTTGCTTGTTAATAATTAGTACTTTGATTAGAGAGGTTAGTTTAGTATAAAATCTAAGAAATAATTTCTCATGGACTCTCAATCTCATTTTATGAATGAACATGTATTGTTGCTTTGTTGAAAAATGACACGCATTTTAAGGTCTATTTAAATGGCTTGGAAATTTGTACTTTGACCAAATTCATAGTTATTCAAAATTCAAATGGCTACAGAAGGTGATTTCTCTGAAGACCAATTTTAATACTTGACTACAATATAGTTAATTTTTTTATTTAAAAAATCAACTAGCTTTCTGAAAGTTGGTCCTTTTTTAAAGTATTTGATATGGAAGTACCAGGACTGATAGTTCTTGGGGAAAAAAACTACTTTATAAACAAAACAAAACAAAATTAAAAAAAAAAGAATAAGAAGAACAAGACCAACTTTATGTTGGCCTTCTTGTTTTGATGATCATTTAACAAACAGTTTATATCTAATATTGTTCGTCTAGTGTTTGTATTTTGTTATTTATTGTAGACAAACAATATGTTGGAGGATGAATGGAATCAAACATTCACGATCATATCAAATGGAGGTTGGCGGAATGTCGAGTTGAAGCATTGCAATTCAAGTTCAAGATCCAAGTTCAAGCTTCATCCGCAATGTGTACCAAGTTGAGCTACAATGAAGATCAAGATCAAGCTTGGGTAACATTAGTTTAGGTTCAGCTAACTAGTAAAGCAAGAATATGGATTCTTTGGGATGATGATGTTCTTTCTGTTCAATGCACATCCTCCACTGAACAATACATAACATACACCATATCTTCTAAAGATGGCAAGTTTTATTGCATTGCTACTGTTTTCTATGCTTTGAATGATCAAATTGGCAGGAAAGCTCTCTGGCATGATCTCTTATTGCTCAAGCATAGTGTAAACTGTCCTTGGATTGTAGGTGGTGACTTTAATGCTATTATCAGCAGTGAGGAAAAATTGGGGGGGATCTCAAGTCACTGATTCTGATACTGAAGACTTTACAAGGTGTATTAACTCTTGTCAATTGATTCATCTTAAGCCTACTGGATGTTTTTTCACTTGGTGCAATAAACAAGAGGCCAATGCCAGAATCTGGAGCAGATTAGACAGGATCCTAGTTAATGAGGAATGGATTCTTAATTACACTTCTAGTCAAGTTGATTTCTTGGTGCCAAGTTTATCTGATCACTCTCCAGCTTTGTTAACTATTGGTGATGAAACTTGTGAGGGTAAAAAACCTTTCAAATTTTTTAGTATGTGGATCAAGCACCCTAGTTTCCATGCTGTTGTTAAGTCTGTGTGGGAGATTGATATTAGGGGATTCTATATGTATAAACTGGTCACAAAGCTGAAAAATCTAAAACCAGTTTTAAAAGATTTAAATAAAAGGCACTTTATGAATATCAGTGAACATGTGATAAGAGCAAAGGGGGACTTGGCTGAGATTCAGCAACAGTTGATGAACGATCCTTTTAACTCAGATTTAATTTCAAAAGAGAAAAAATGTCTGAGCATCAACACAAGAATGGTGGATTTTGAAACTTCCTTCTACAGGCAAAAGGCTAATATCAGATGGGGCATACATGGTGATAAATGTTCTCAATTCTTTCACTCTGTTATGAAGGCTAAAAGACATCAAAATAAGATATTGTCCATATACAATCATAGAGGGGACAGAATTACTGATATTTCAGATACCATAGAGGAATTCACTACTTACTTCAAGAATCTCTTGGGTTATTCTGGATCTACTGCAGAGGTTAATGCTGAAGTTTTATCTAATGGTCTCATCCTTTCTCCTGCATAGTCTAATAATCTTAGTGCTCCAATCACTAGGGATGAAATCAAACAAGCATTATTTTCAATGGATAATGAGAAAGCACCAGGCCCAGATGGATACACTGCTGCATTCTTCAAAGAATCCTGGAATCTAATAAAAGATGATCTTTTTCTTGCTGTTGAAGAGTTTTTCAAAGCTGGTAAACTTCTTGGAGCTCTTAATGCTACATCTATTACTTTGGTCCTAAAGATTCTCAATCCTAAATCCCCTCAGATTATAGGCCAATTTCTTGCTGCAATTGCTTATATAAAATCATATCTAAAATTATTACAACAAGAATTCAAGGGGTGATGGGGACTCTTATCAGTGACTCCTAAAGTGCTTTTGTTAAAGGAAGACTTATTTCTAGTAACATCCTCTTAGCTCATTAATTGATAAAGCACTATGGCAGAAAACATTCTGCACCAAGGGCAATTCTCAATATTGATCTAAGAAAAGCTTTTGATACAATTGATTGGAAGTTTATTAAAGCAATGCTCATTGGATTAGGCTTTCCAGAGATCATGATCAATTGGATTATGGAGTGTATCTGTTCACCTAAATACTCCTTATCTTTGAATGGTTCTTTGCATGGTTATTTTAAAGGAGCTAGAGGTTTAAGACAAGGAGATCCCCTATCTCCTATATCTTTGTTTTGGGTATGGAATATCTATCTAGAAGATTAAATTCCCTTCGAAGTGATAATCTTTTCAGATATCACCCAAAGTGCTCAAGGCTCAAAATCTCTCATCTTTTCTTTGCTGATGATTTGCTATTATTTTGCAAAGCTGATATCTACTCAATTGCAAAATTGAAAGAATGCCTATCTGAATTCAGTCAAGTTTCTGGGTTGGAGACTAATCCAAAAAAGTGTTCTATATATATGAGTGGTATCGGTGAGGATCTGAAGACCCATATCTGCTCTCTTTTGAATTTTGCTGAAGGTGTTCTACCAGTTAGATACTTGGGAGTTCCATTAATTTCAAAGAGATTATCATGCTCAGATTGTTCACCCTTGATTGATAAAATATCTGCTCAGTTTCAGAGCTGAAAAAAATGTTGTCCTATGCAGGAAGATTACAGCTTATCAAATTTGTCATCCTAGGCATTCAAAATTTCTGGACTAGCAACTATGTTCTACCAACTAAGGTATTGAAGAAAATTGATAGTCTCTGTTTAGAATTTCTTTGGAATCATAAAATCCATTTGATAACCTGGAAGACAATTTGTCAAAGCAAGGAGCATGGAGGACTAGGGGTTTTCTCTGCTAAAATCTGGAATCTTGCAGCTACTATCAAGCTTATTTGGATGATACATCTTAAGAAAGATTTTTTATGGATTAAATGGGTTCATGACAATTATCTCAGACAGTCCAATATTTGGCAAGTTCAAAAGAAAGCAAATGATTCTTGGATGTGGAAGCAAATAATTAAAGTGAGAGATAAGGTGATTTGCAAACTGAGGGATGCTTCAAATGTCCAAAATATCATCAGCAAATGTTGCTCTGGAGGTTATTTCCAAATATCTGCTTTTTACCATGAGCTCATCAATCAAAATGCAAACGCACAAGTGGTCTGGTCTAAAACAGTCTAGGATGAATGATCATATCCTAAACATTCCTTCATCTCTTGGCTTGCTATTCATTCTAGTCTGTTAAAAAATGATAGATTATGTCACATGAGGATCCTTGACATCAATCAACAACAAAAAGTCTGTGTCTTGTGCACATTTCAGCAGCAAGAAACCTGCCGGCATCTTTTCTTTGAATGTGCATGCTCAGCTGAACTCTGGAATAGTGTTATGGAATGGCTGAACTACAAATGGAAGTCTTGCAATTGGGATACTATTATTGAATGGTATAGTTCTAAACTGAAAGGGAAGGGGTTTATGAAGAAAATTAAAAGAATGACATTAACTGTATCAGTCTATGCTACATGGAAGGAAAGAAATCAAAGAATATTCCAGCAGAAAATTCAGGATCCTGCATCAGCCTTTCGAAGAGTGAAGATACTGATACTATCTAGAATTCTGAATGATGATATTTCTCCTCATATAAAAGAGAGAATAGTGCAAATGTAATTGTTTTTCATTGTCACTTTTGCTGTTTTTTGATTACCTGGAAAATTCTGGTATCTTGATGTTTTACACAACTTACATATTTGGAAAATGAAAAAATTTAATTCATTGACCAAAAAAAATATTAGTTTAGGTTTATATTATGTGTGTTAAGTACTTTAAGCTCAATATTATACACACACATTATATTGGTTTTCA
>BQKN01000515.1:13540-35875 GCA_022839385.1 Asparagus kiusianus | reverse complement strand
ATCCCGAGGTTCGAGCGGTTGTTTCCTTGGTGAAACAATCCCTCCGGTTATTATCTCCCTTGGTGGAATAATACCCGTTATACTGCGTAGATCTGACCGGATCTAGATCTTGCGATGGTCCACGGATAAACCCCGGCGCAGGCAAACAAGCCACGCAAGCGAGTGACCGCAAAACAGGAGCTCACGATTTGTTCGACAAACACGGAAACAAAGTTGTAATTTTTCATTTTTTTATTTGATTTTCGTTGTAACCGGATCTTATAAAAAGACCGGATCTTTGTGATCGATAAACTATTACAAGAGTGTACAATGGAATCAGTAATGAAGAAAGCAACGATTTTTCCCGCGAACAGTATTCATATCTCATATTGCCTTTGTGTATTGCACTTCATATTGCCCTATCACTTTTATAGTTTGTTTATTTCACCCTTGTGTTAGTTTGTATATCCTTGCATATACTTCACAGTATATCTATTTGCTAGGATATATTCATTTGTTCATTTTGCTTATCCTAGCTCATATATCTTGTTGTATTTTATACTTACTAGGATAACTTGTTAATTATTTTTAATTGGTATATAATCGGATTAGATTAGCATAAGACCCTAATCACCCCCTCTAGGGTCTAACACTCTATATAAAGTTAGTCAAAATTTTAAAAATAAATGTTAAATGAGTTCAATTTTATATTATATTCAAAGTTGGATCCCCTTGTCCTCTTCAAAATTTTATCTTAAGTCGAATCAAATGTTCCATTTGAGCCTTTTTTATTTTGTGCGCAAATTGCAAAGCGAAAAGGAATAAATTTTTATGTAAAAATTATTGATGTGATAACAAATTTCATGCAAAATATTATGCAGACTCTTCCTCAAAACAAATCAAATAAATCTTTGACAGAATCTCTGATGAACAATTCTTGTAATGGATCACAAATCAATGAAACAAATAATTGATCTCACTTTCAAGTTTAGCTATAAATATTGAGGATATAAGACATTTATTGGTAAAACTTCAGTAGCGATCTCTAATGCATGTATTGATTAAATATCAATTGGGTCCTCAATGTTTGGAAGTTATCATTGGCACCGATGTTACCTCCGTGATCAGCTAGGTCATTTTAAAAAATTCGTTAAAATGTTACATGACAATGATGTGGCGCTACCAATTTAGGCATAAAAAATTACCTATAGATTGCAAAGAATCTCAAAACTAACGAAACACTAATATCTCTCAAATCGACAGGAATTTATAAAAATAAATGCGACAAACCAAACTTCGGTTAGTTTGGTCAGCCCTGTCTCATTAAGATAGGCTATTTTTATATATAATTCGTCCAATTCTGACTTACGGTTTGAAAGTTATAGTTCGTTCTTCGCAGCATGTTCTGAAGTCCGCCTGAACTGATCGAACCTCACCTGAACTATTAGACCAAGCCTATAAAACCCAAGACCTAGCTCAAGACAAAGAGCAGGCGATAAATATCATCACCTGAGTTAGAGAGAATCATTCAAATACGAAGCGACAAAGTGACGAAGCAACAACGAGATTTAGAATGCATGGTTCGAGAAGAAAATGAATGCATGAATATGAAGAACTAAAATTTCGATCATGATTTAATTCGAATCCGAAAAAGCTCAAAAGATAAAAGTTGTAGGTCTCTTCGTTAGTTTTCCAACGTATCTTGAATCACCTCATTCGGAAGTCGTACGAGAAAATTAAAGCCAAACCCGAGAAGTCAGAAAATCCCAGTCACCTCGAAGTGACTTGGAAATTCCAAGTCACGTCAAGGTGACTCGGAAAATCAGATTCACATTGAGGTGACTCAGAATAGTGCTGAGTCACATTAAGGTGACTTGCACAGTGAAGTTACCAACGACATACTTTCGGATGATTTTCTTAGGATTCGTTCGATCTACTGCCTCCGTAACTGCTTTAGGATCATCCCTAAATATGGTTAAGCTGTTATTAACTAAAGATAAGATCAATTTATGAATTTTTATCCAAAAACATAGAATAAGATCGGCGGCATTATAAGAATCAAGATGAAGAATAAGAAAACAAAAAAAGAAGGAAATGTAGCAACGAGAATACTTTTCACATAGGTGAGAGTTAGGTTAAAAATTACTAAATTAAATCCGACAATATAAATTAATTTGTTTTCTGATCGAGTGTTTGGAGACAGATTTCAACAATCTAGGAGTGAATTTCTAGGTTTTGGAGTGCTCTGAACGCGATAGGAGGGTTTGATTTTTTAGATTTTGTTCAGATTGGTCAAAAAGTGCTAAAAAGTTCTGATGGTGATGACGAGACAGATCTGATGGCAGGTAGGACAAACGAGTATGTGACAGATGAGACTGGTGTAGAGAATTAGATGTGATTCTAGCAATAGAGTTGCCAGCATATAATTATTCAAAGTCATCGCATGAGCAGGAGTTGGTTGGTGTGTAGACTAGAGGAAGACAGTGCTAGATTAGATGGAGCTTGCAAGCGGGCATGACCGAGTGACACATAGGGAGATGGAGATGATGATATTAGACTTAAAGACGATGAGCGTTTATATTCGGTCTAAGCCAAGTGATGGAGGAGATAAAGGCATCTGACTCGTTGTGTGGTGTAGGAGAGGTGCACCGATATGACTCGAGACGAGCGATGCAGGTGAAGTACGAGAATAACAAGTGGGAGAAGACTTCTGACAAGTTCAGTTTGGGAGGAGAAATATAGTTGATTTGCTTCTAATGTCTAGGTGGCGGATCTCTAGGTGCGCACAAGAGAGGTGGAGGGCGCCGCAACGAGGCGAATGAAAGTGAGGGTCATAGGGGCATTTAATTGGAGTGCAAATATTTTTGATTAGGAGTGTGGGTGCTACGATTTAAAGTGTAAAAAAATAGAAGACTCTAGCAGGAGAGAGAATTTTCAAGATGGCAATGGTAGATCTTCGAGTTAGCTTCGGAATCAAATCCAATGTGGAGATTATTGAGATTGTGTCTTTGATTCATTATATAATTTAATGAGAATTACATAGGGTTAGAAATCTATCATAATTAGGAGATTGTGTCTCATCATGATTAGGAATTTGAATCATGTTCCAATTAGAAAGTTAGACTAGAGATAGAGTTTTGATTTATATATATATTCTTCTATTGTTGGAGAAAAAATCAAGCAGAAGAGAGAGAGTCAATATTCTTCTAATCTAGGGTTAGCAGAGGGTATAGCCTGATTCAAGAATATTATGTGAGAGACGAGAGTTTCATAGTCTTTGTCTGTGTAAAAGATTACATCATTGGGAGAGGGTTCCACAGTCTTTATCCGTTCAAAGATTGTAAGGAAAGAGCTTTGGAGAGAATATAAGAGTTGATTATGTATGTGAGGTTGAGAAATTGAGAGACGAGAGTTGAGTGGTTCATCTTGTAATTCTCCCTGATACATCGTAGATTTTTTGTATTGTTGTCCGTGGACGTAGATTAAAGTTTGTCGACCGAACCACGTATATCTCAGTGTTCTTCATTCTTGATTGCGGTTGTTTTCTATCTTATTGATTGTGGGTTAGCTTTCGAGTTGCGGATATCGTAGTAGGCAGGGAGACTAAAATTTCTCAACATTTTGTTTGGTTAAAACTAAGTTAAAACTGGCCTAGTTTTATCTGTTCCAAAAATTGCCCACTAAATTGGTTCTTTTTTGATTTCATGGGGGGTGTTGAAAAAAAAAAAAAAAAAACAGTTATTTTCAAACTTGAGCCAGATTCAATCTTGGCTCAGTTTTAAGAAGCAGGTGATATTAGGCGGATACATCCCTAACTCCACTGAACTTTTACCAAAAAAATATCGCAGAGCAAAAAAAGGAGGCATGGGCTTCATGTAAGGACTCCTTAAAAAAGCAGCTGAGATCCGTGTCGTTTCAGCGACAGGACAGGCGCTTTGGGGTGTGGGCCCCACAGTCCCCGCCTACGGGAGCCTCCTGATGCTTTGTCGACAGAATCCCCCGTCCACGGCCAAATCCATGTGCTCCCATCCACCCATCCATCATCATCATCATGATGCCCATGCCATCCCATGATAAACTCCCCCCTCAATAACTCAACCCACGGCCAGGATGACGTCCACGTCCAACAAAGACCACCACTCGTCGAAATTTGGGCTTCCGTTAATACGACCCAAAGTTTCACTCCCTATTATTTTTAACCCCACCACTTCCCGCGTCACGCAGTCAAAATTTACTTTCAAACCTACTTTTGTATTCTAGTATTAATTAATAAAGCTATACTGTTTTAAGTACGGCAAGCTGTGATGTCTTGCTTTATTACGAATTGGCAGTAAGTGGTTACATTTTGCTCTAAAGCTAGTGGAGTTTGCTGTATACTATCGGCTTGTTGATCGATTTAACCCGAAATGGTAAATTCAGGTTTAGCATCCTATCGCTGCCAGAGAAAAACTAAGTATTTACTGCTGAAAATATTAATTTGATGATTCATCTTACGTTCTGACCTATTGAAATATAAAGGTGGGTTTTCCAAAATAATTCAGTAAAGAATTTTGGGTTTGCAAAACAGAGAGGGTCCTTGAAATAACAGCAGTCGGATAGAGGGTTAAAGTTTAAAAAGTGTAAAAATTTATTTATTTGTCGGCCCTCCATCATACGTCGCTTTCTGTCATAAGTGACGGAGGTTAGTGGGAGCCCAACACCGAGGCGATGAGCGGGAAATTAGAAATAAAAAAATAAAATAAAATAAAAGAGCGAGAGCTGTTCTCAGTCTTTTTCTTCTTTTGTTACAAGATTCCCCCTCTTTCTCTTTCATCGCTACTCTCTCTCTCTCTCATCGTCGTCGTCGTCTCCATGGCTCTAGCGCTGGAGGGATTCTCCATCAGGTGGAGTACTACTTCCCTCAAATCTTTTGTTTCCTTTTTACGAGTCTCAGCTTCTCAAATCTTAATTTTGTTTCGAATTTACTACTTATTTCTTCTTCAAAATTAGGGAATATGCTGCTAATACGAGGAGCATCAATTTCGACAAGTGCTGGCCTTTCGCCGGCGGAGGGGAGAGATCGTTGCCGGAGATTTCGGTACGGAAGTTTAGGTTTTGGACGGAGGAGGTTAAGGCCGACGAGATGCCGCCATCTAGAACCCCGGCCAGGGGAAAGCAACGGACTCCGAAGAAACGGTCGATTGTGGAACTGTTCGCTGCAGCGCCGCCGATTGAGGCGGCAGAAGCGGACGATGGTGGTGATTCTGACGGCGTTGAAGAGGAAGGCGAGGGAATTAATAGAAGGGAAAAGGGGAAAGTGATTGAAGACGGGAAAAAGATCAAGGGGAAGAAATCGATGAAAGGGAAAATAATCAAAAAGAGGCTCATCAAGGTTGAGATCTGTGCTTCGAAAAAGGTACTCTTTATTTATTTATTTCATTTTGTTTTTGTTTTCATTTATCTGCTCCTTCACATCTAGCACAGTAAAGATATACATAGTTAACTGTTGTTAGATTCCAGCTATACACATTAGCTTGGATTAGGGGAACTTTGGCGACTGATGCTCCGCGTAACGGAGATTGAGTAAATATTGTGTGATATTTACGCATGAAATTATGCTTATTTATAGGGTCGGTGGATACGTAGTAGACTTTTTTTTTTGCACCCCACCCTTTTTGGCAATGCAGTGGACGGTAGACTTGCAGGGCACCAATAATTTTGGGCGCTCTTTTGGGTTGCTGTTTGAAGTGTTTGTGAAAGCATTGGGTGGTCTCAGATAATGGTACTGTCAGCTTTTTTGCACATTTCTTCCTTACATCATTGGTATTGTGCGTAGGATGTGATGACCCATTTTGTAGCTAGTAGAGATAGTAGGTAGAGCTGCAATGATGAGAATCTTTTCGGTGAATGAAATCTTGGTGACATTGCATGTTCAAAGTACCCCAAACTGAAGCCACAGCTACCACCTCCCCCTTCCAAACTTTGAGTATTCGTATTAGATACGGTTTTCAGATACTTGCATGGTCTTGGATGCGTATTGTTTAGTTTGGACGATAGATGATGCATCTGCTATCCTCCTTAGGGAAGGAACTAGTATCAAACTCAGATGTCGACAAATGGGTTAAAAACTTTATCGGGTTTCCTTTGCATAATTAATCTTGATTATGCGAATCGTACTTGTAGCTTTCTGTGTGCAAAATCAGAAGTTTATGTGTATGATTGTGTCGTAATCAGTCATTTCTACTTGTGTCCTATAACATCCTCCTTTTCCCCTCCTAATACTAGTAGCTAGATTTACTTATTGTTTTAGAATCATGAGGTCAAAAGCTAGGGACCTCTGTGAGGATTAAGCAGATTATTAGGCAGATTAAGTATTCTCTGAAAAGTAAATCGTTTTTTGATATTAAGTGAGAACATTATAATTTGGAAATATCTAGCCGTTAAATTGTTACACTGGAGTCTCTCGTTGATGTGGAAATGGGTGGTGCTTCCTCAATGTCAACTCTGTTAACAGTATTGCTGCACTCTTATGCTTGCATCTAAATGGCATATGTAGTAATGCTAAAATTTGAGTTTAAAGTTGCAAGTTGAGAGATATCTAGAAGGATCAACTGCCTAGAAATATCTAATATATATCTTGTAGTCTATAAATAAAAACTCTAGAAGAAGCGAGAAATTAGACGTGCTAAATATCGTGGGAAATACTCAGTATAGTAGTAAGTGTATGAAATACTTTAGTAAAATAGATGTAGAGTGATAATGTGTATGGTTACAGTGACAATAATAGATTGGAGTCTGTTAATAGGAATTGAGTCACACCTATGAATGTACTAGTTATTTGGCATCTCAAACTGGTGTATGTTGAAGAAAGCCTTGAAATAATTGAAGGTGTGTGAACTCCATATAGAGTTAGGCGTGTGAACTCCATATAGAGTTCTACATTAATCCGTGCATAGTTAAGCTCAAATTTTGGTAGAAATATGATCTTTATTGAGGCGCCTATTTGCAATTAATGGGATGAAAATTGTTTTTAGTGTGAAGTTTGTAGGAGGTAAGTGAGATGGTATTACAGAATAGAGCATAGTGTTAATAAGTCAAGCTTGACATAATTAAGCCAAGCTTCTTGAGGAAGGTGCAAACTTCTCAAGATATTTATGGCTATTCTTGATGCTTGTTATGGATTCTTTATAGGGGCATTTGGTATCATGCAACTGCAGTTGCAATAGTTGCATGCAATTGTAAATTTATTGTTAATGCGTGCAATTGCAATTGCCTTGATTTGTTCAATTTTAAAATTCTACAACTTGCAGTTGTAAAGTGCAGTTATAGTTGCTTAGTTCTAGATGCAATTTCTCACATCAACTTGGTTTTACTTTTGATATAAATGGAAAATTTTATTTGTTGAAAACTTTTAAATTTCTTTGTATTTCCTTACATATTTCAGTCCTTTAAAAAGTAATTTTTTAACTTTTAAGAAACTTTGCATTTTTTTATAGAACAATTTTTTTCATTATTCAAAAGTATCTTTCTAGATGTTTTTTTTATTTTTTTTAATTTCTACAAAAATACATTTCTTAAATAAATTATGAGAGCTTTATTTATTTATTTTCATATTTAGTGTTATATATATATATATAACACTAATACACTGTGCACAAATATTGAAAAAAATATTTTTAGTTTTAATTTCTTTGAAAATTACAATTTTAAAAATATTGTTGAAAAACTTTGAAAATATTTTATTGTTGAATTTTAAAATTTTATTATATATGTTAGAATTTTGAAATTTCTTTTAATATTATTTTGTTATTTTATATGTTTATTTTCTTAGAACTTTTGATAAATTTAGTAAATTTTTAGTATTTTTTATTTTTATGATTTTAACTTTTTTTATATTTTTTAAAGTTTTAATAATTTTTATAATATTCTTTCCAGTGAATTTTTTTATAACATTTAATTTTAGAAAATTTTAAGCAACTTAAGAGGGTTATAGTTACTATAAGTTGCAAGTGACTTGCGAACATTTTCATTGTACCACGCTATAGTAAGTATGTAAAATACTAAGTTAATTACTAGTTATTATTGTTGATTATGATTAAACTTAGTAAATTACAATGAATAATTAATAGTAATAGTAATTATATAATAAATAGTGAACAATAACTAGTAAAGACAGTAAGTAACGATCTATTTTTGAAGAAAAAACTTAAATAATGGTGAGTAACTACCCTTATATTCCATTGATAAGAGTTTAATTGAACAACCCAAAGAAGCACAAGAAATAAAAGCCACATTGGAAAAGTTAAGAAAGAGTGATTGGTTTAAATGGAAATTTGAGTCAATACCTGATAACTTAAGCTTTTTTTGTTAAAATTGGTCCTTAGCCTCTATCTAGGGCCCATTACTTTAGATTGAGTGATTACTCACTTAAAAGTGGTACCAGAGCTAAAGGATGTGGTTCAAGTAAAATGTGAAGTTAAATGTGAAGCCCGAAAGGTATCTGGAGGTTGACTTAGGTCTGAGGATAGTTGGCATGCCATAAGGTGGATGACATGGAGGTTGACTATATAGGGAGTGGCCTAGTTAATATATGTTGTGCCATATATGTTGGAAGATCCTACGGATGTTTGATAACCATGCGACCAATGTGTGGTTGTCGGTTTCCATTTACAAATGAAGGGGGAGAATTTTAAGGATTCATATGTGGATATACTCCTATACTGGATATTGGAAAAGGTAAAAAGAGTGATAGGTTTAAATAGAAGTTGGGGTTAATACCTAATAGATTAAGTTTTTGTGTTAAAAATTACTTTCTATCCTTTATCTCAGGCCCATTAACTCTAAATTGGGCCCACTTACCCTCACAACAATACAAAAGTGGCCAAAACCAAACAATTGCGATACGCATGAAGCGAAAACACACAAAAAAGAGAAATAACTTGAAAAACTTTAGGAAAAACTGTCTTCAAAAAAGCTCACAATCAACAATCAACTGGTGAACATATCTCTAACCTCTACCTTTAGTTGAACCTGAGAATTTGGAACATTGTAACATGATTTTAGAAATGCACCTTTAGTTGCTCCTGAGAGTTTGGAGCACTATAATATGATTTTAGAAATGCACATTTCAAATACTCAGATAGGAACTAAAAGTTAATTATTGAGAAAAGGTCCATTCTGTGAGCGACAGAGGTGTCTAACCATTGAGGAGCATCAGTGATTTCCTGCAGCAAGATCTTTGGAGGTTAGAAGAGCAGCAGCAAGTGCCAAAAGCCAGAGGAGACAGTAGTTCAGCAACAAGTAGCGAGTTTTTCTCGATTTGGATCTGAGCTCTTTGGCATGAAATGTAAGTAGAGTACATGAGAAGTCACGTGAACCTGAACACATGTTAAATCTTATGAGATTAAACATATTATGATTTCTTCATTTAGGGTTTTGAGAGAAAAATTCAAAGTCTTGTGAGGATAGAGAAAGTAAAACACATGTGAAAAGGGAAGCGATCACTTTGTGATTAGTGATTTGGTATTTAGACTCTATGTGGTGTTATGGACTTTTGAGGAGTTGGATTAGGGTTTTTAATAAAATCCCACGAAACTGATTAATTTGTGCGTAGATTAGTAAATTGTAGGGGTTGTGATGATATAGGAGAAGATTTCTAGATTTTTCATTGCTCTGAACGTGACAGAAGGGGTTGATTTCCCATATTATGCCTGGACTGTTCAGAAGATATGAGAAAGTTTCTGTAGGTGATGGGGAGACAGATCTGACGGTAGACAATGTAAAAGAGTATGTGATGGGTGAGACCAATGTGCAAGAGTCGAACATTGTTTTAGTAGTAGAGTTGTATTCATGCATTCATAGTCATCATAGGAACAGAAGATGGTTAATGCAAGTAGCGTTGAGGATGATGCTAGATTCGGTGGAGTTTTGCAAGTAGACACGAGCGAGTGACACATATGTTGGAGGTGGCTACATTGGACTTGTTGGATAACGAGCGTTCATGTATAGTCCAACAAACGACATCATGTTCATAGGGTAGAGTAGGGAAAACACACCTAGATCGTCTCAGGTGAGTGATGTAGGGGTGCTCCAGGTAAGAGTGCGGACATTTCAATTTGAAGTGCAAAGTAATAGAAGATGCTAACAGCAGAGGAAAAGATTCAAGATGACAATGGTCAATCATCAAGGTGATTTGGAAATTAAATCTAAGATGGATATTTTTGGGATTGCGTCTTTGACTTTTTTAATAACTTTATATAGTTGGATATGGTTAGAGGACTACTGTGATTAGAATATTGGGTCTTAATATGATATGGAGTTTGTATCCTATTCAAATTCGGAGGGTAGATTAGAGGATAACATTTGATTACTCTATATACAAACTTATATTATTGGTGAATAACTAAGAAGAAAAGATGTGGGAGAATAGAGTTTTGGAGAGAATATAAGATTTGCTATGTATGTAAGACTGAGAGATAGGAAATGAGTGATTCCTCTTGTAAAGTTCTCCCTATACACAATAAATTTTTTGTATTATGCCTCATGGATGTTGGTCAAAATTGGTCAACTGAACTACATTAAATCTTGGTATTCTTTTCGAGGAGAGGGAGTAATTAAAATCAATGTTTAAAAGAGTGGAAGTGCAAAGCGAAACACTACTCTTTGATAAAGGGAGGCGTAAGCTTCAAAGCATAAGGCATAAGCTTCATGAGTTTAAGTATTTTAATTTTAAATTTGTAAAAGTTATGAACATATAATATATGCTGGTGTAATAATTAACAAATATATACATTCATGTCCTGATTAATAAATAAGAATTAATTATGTGAAGTGTAAAAAATCACAATAAACTAGGCTACATGCATAACATATATTTTATTTACATTCACATGGTCATATTGAAAATACATAGGCGCATTTTTAATGTTAGTCAAAAAATCCTTTTATATCTTTCTATCATGTCTAAAGCATGTGCTTTAAAGAAAAGCGCTTTATGAAGTGCAAAGCGCATACTTCAATTATACTTTAACGATGAGGCATTATGTTCAATGGATAAATAGTTTCACTCTGAAGTTTCAAAGTGTTTAGCCCTCAAAAAGTTTTGAAGCGAGTTCTAAGCGTGTTTTAAAAAGGTTTTTTCAAACATTGATTAAAATCCCTGATACTTTGCTATAGGGCAACACAATCCTCTGTCATTCAAAAATAACATATTAGTTTAACCAAATATTCTAATTGCTGCTCCATACCCAAGATTGGATATCTAGACCCATTTGAGAGTTAATGGACATTGAAGCGAGGAAACCTTTCAGTTTAGCGAGCTAATTGTAATCCAAGCCACTAAAGAACTCTGAGTATGAAATGTTCTATTGCACCTCCTCTAATAAGTAGTAATTAAATTTGTGTGATTATTACTAGCACTAAAATCGATAGAAATCTTGGTGCACACTATGTATCTAACCAAAAGCTAAACTTTGATCCATCTAAAAATGAGACATACAAGCTGAATGAAATAGAAGTTTCACTTTGACCAAACCTTTCCACAGAGAAGATAAAGAACTTATATTTCTCACCTTATCCCTCCACTAACCTGATTTTTGAAGCTAAGTGCAAAAAAGGAGAGTTTTTTGGATATTAGTCACTTAAATGTTCGGTATTTTGATATTAGTCTCCCAAATCTTTATATTTTGATATTAGTCCATCAAATTATCTTAATGTGATGATATTAGTTCTTCAGTTAGGTTTACTCTGCAAAACTCTAAATCATAGTTGGATTAGCACTAATCATGGGCGGATAATTACCTTATTACCCTTCCCTCTCTCTCATCTCTTCCATCTCATACACTAGCGGTCATCCTCTGTTGGTATTCTCACCTCTTCCTTCAAGACCACTACCATCATCTCTGTGACATCCCACTAATTTAGTTCCACATCGGTAAGAGAGTGGAAATTAAGGTGTTTATATAGTGAAAGCTAAAAACTAAAGTGTAACATCGGCTAGTAGATTTTAGCAGTGGTTTGAGCCAAACAGTGCGTTACATTCGGTGGGTCCCACGGCTTGCACGCCCCAATGGGCTTGCTGGTCCGGGACGTGACAAATAGTATCAGAGTAGTTATCAGCTGGAAATGTAGAGCTAAATGCTATGCAGGGCTAAGTGTTACACTGTAGATATGATTGGAGCCACCTCTAGAGCCCGTAGGAGTCATCTCTAGAGTCCACATCATCTGGCAGTAATACTAATATTGCTAATTGTCATGCCGTGACGAGGATGCCGTCTTTGTAAGGTGGGGTAAATATGACATCCCACTAATTTAGTTCCACATCGGTGGGAGAATGAAAAATTAATGTGTTATACAGTGAAAGCTAAAAACTCAAGTGTAACATCAGCTAGTCGATTTTGACAGTGGTTTGAGCCAAACAGTGTGTTACACTCGGTGGATTCTACGGCTTGCACACACCAACGAACCTATGGGCCCAGAGCGTGACAATCTCATCATCGCCATCTCCACCTTTGTCCATGTTCTCACTGCCTCCTCCATCTCCATTACAACTATCTCCATAATCGTTTGTATTCTTTGTACCACCTCCATCTTCTCCACCATATCCTCCGTCTCCATCACCTTCTGTGCTGGTATTCTCACCTCCACCATTACCATTACCATAATCACCACTTTTGTTGACCCTCATCACCTCACATTCTAAATCACCACCACCACCAATCTATTGTGCCCGGTCACCTTCCCCACCACTATATTGAAGCGGGGCCAATGTAGGATGGAGAGGGCAGAGAGGAGGTGGCGATAGGGATCAAGGGCAAATAGGAGGGAGAGGAGGTTAGAATGGAGTGGGGAGAGGGTATAGCTGGCCATTTCACAATTTTTTTGAAGAAAACAGAATATTTTTCATCCATTTTAACGCCAAATAGAGGAATTAATATCAACATATTAAGGTAATTTTTGGGCTATAAAAAAATATGAAGATTTGAGAGACAAATATCAAAGTACCTATGATTTAAGCGACTAATATAAAAAATCCCCAAAAAAACCTTACCTTATGGACGCGACGGCGAAAGGCATCTGAGGACAATCAATGTTGGGAATAAACAAGCTTAGAGTTACCGAGCTTTAAATAGAGGTTAGGAACCAATTTTAACCCAAAAACGTAAACTACCCAAAAACGTAAGCTTTCTAGGTACTAGTCTCAATTCCTATTTAAACTAATCACTCTTTCTTATTTTATTCAATGTGAAACAATACTCACATATGAATAACATTAACATCCCCCCTTCATTTGTAACTAGAATAGGCAACCATGAAGCGCCCACATGGGTATCAACAATCATAGTATAACATATGTGGATTTTCCACCATATGACCTCACTAGACGTTTTGTCTGCACCATAGCCCTCCATGTCCACTCCATGGCATGCCAGCTATCCGCAAATCTAAATTTGACCTTAGTCGACCTCTCGACAGCTTTGGACTTCATATAGGGCTTTATTTTTTTTAATAGGGTCGCAAATTTGGCTCTCTCTTGGATCGGTAACTTTGCTTTATTTGGGGAATAAATGAGCCCAAGCTAGAGTTAATGATGTTTAAGTAGACAATAAGAGCTGATTTTAACCCAAAAGTTTATGCTTTTTAAGTATTGGTCCAAAATCCTATCTAAATTCATCACTCTTTCTTATCCTATTAAATATGGGAGTATACTCACATATCAATACCTTAATAACCAGGAGATGCTTGTTGGTAGTAGAAGATCTGCTTGTCGCAGCAAAATGGCTTCTTGAGGCTGCGGAGCAGAAGTTGGTTTGAAGTGAGTGAGAGGTTGTTAGAGAAGAAGAGCTAGCGTTGGAGAAGAATAAGGGCTTGCAGGCGAAGCTGCGAAAGATGTTCATGAGAGAGATTATTAGGGTTCGTGAGGGAGGAGATGTCGCGCAAATGTTCGGTGAGTGAGAGAGCTCAGAGGGGGATCGTTCGCCTGCGAAAGAGGTTCATGGGAGAGATTATTAGGGTTCGCGGGGGAGGAGATGCCACACAAATGTTCGGTGAGTGAGAGAGCTCAAAGGGGGATTGACTATGTTTAAAAATTAGGATTTTGGTTTTGATATTTATTAAAAAAAATGGGGATTTGAGTTTCAGTGGGCACCGAGGGCACTTTTTAAAACACTGTTGAAACTAAATATATATCAATTCAGCCCACAGTAGAGGATTGAGTACACTGTTTGTTATTGTAGTAAACTGCAAATATTATGGCGTTAGAACTGTGGCAATTGTCGTCATGGTAATGATGATTTTCATGCACATAGGGTAGTTCTTTTTAAACTAAAGTTGCTTTGTTCTTTTTCCCCCATTTTCCTGTTACAATTATGTTGTATGTAACACACTGTTAGATCTCATCTATTAGCAGAAGCTATTGGTGAAAATGGTTGGAATATGGATTCAGACAACCAGAATTCAAGGATTGTTTGGTTTAAGTCTAATCATTCTGAATTTGGATATATTTTACCAACATTGTTCCAACTTCCAGTAGTACCCTCCTGTAATTGAGGGTGTCCACGACATATACAACTTGTTACCTGTCCATTAGTCTAAACTTCTCTGCATAAGATGCTTACAGATAGAGAAATACCTTCTACTTTCCATCTGACACATAATGCAATTGATTGTGACTGTGCGGGCCCTCTTATTACTCCAACTGATGTATATATGCATTTGCATATCTTTGTGTGTGGCATGAATACGTACATGCATGGATTTGTGTGTTTGCGGGTTTCTCAACACTTTCAAAAATTAGTCGTTGAACAGTTTCAGCATCTTGCAGTATAAAGGTCCTTTGGCTTCTCTCATTTGACTTTGAATATTGTGTAGATTATAATAAGATTAGTTTATAATCTTAGTCTTTAGAAGTACTGATATGAGTGGTGTTTCTACCTCAGGAAAAGATAAATAAGCTCGCATCTTCAGCTCATATCTTTCATAAACTTCAAGATTCTAAGCATAAAGTATTGCCTAGAAAAAATAGCAAAAATCTTGTTGATAGCAAAAAGAATTCGGTGTATATGAAGAATCTGCCAAAGAGTCGGAAACTAAAACTTCTACGATCTTCGAAACAAACCTCCAAGGAGAAGATTGAGCCGGGAAAGGCTCTTCGAGTTCATCGCATTCTGAATAATCCTACTAGAAGATCAACAAAGAAAGCAGGTGCTAAAGCAAATACAGGAGGTAAGTCAGTAGATTCTTGTTGTGGATCAGAAGTCCTAGTTGATTTGTCTGGTAAAAGTAACAAGCATGCACATGCCAAAACCTGCTCATCTATAGAAAATACATGCAAAGGAGACAGTCTTCCAGCTGCTGATGATGTAGCTCAGGCAGAAAACTCCAGTGATATCAGTGCTTCTAGAGATATCATAAATAGGGCAGATGACACTTCAGCAGAAAAAGAACAATTGCTTGAATCTCACAGTAATATCATGCCTTCCATATATACAAATCCCAGAAGCACAAGCTGTTCTGACCCCAAGAGATACTCGTTTTCCATACCAGAGGACCATTGCCAGTCTGTTCAGGGTTATAATGAAGGGTGTCATTTTATTACTGGGAATAAGACTTTATTAGCCAGTGATCCACATGATGACCCAAGGAATCTGGAGCCTATTCATAGTGCGGGACTGAGTTCTCATTCTGACATTCAGAGTAATGAAATTTCCCCCAAGACATTAGATTCCCCGTCTCTTGCTTCAAGGTTTGATCCAACAGGTTCACTGAGCTTTATCAGAAATCTAAGTCCACCGAATACAACATCTTGTTCAATTACGAGAAAGGAGGAAACTAAGATGCAGATTCAACCTCCAATAGACCCCTTGACAACTTCCTATTGGCAGATTCTCCCACCCAAGGACTTCCGCTCTTCTGCGGGGTGTAAATTGGTGCCAAAGCCAGTGCCAATCTCCAAGGACAAGTGTAATGTTGAAGGTTTTGTTGGTTTACCTCTTAATTCACAGGGGGAATTTATCCATTCACAGTCCGCTGCAAGTTTTGATTTTGGTGAAATCAGTAAAAAGAAAAATGCTATACAAGGTTCAATCCGAGGCTATCCATTTCCTCATAATGCGGAACCTAGGACTAGTTTAGATCATGTGAGCAGAATGAAAGGGAAGTTTCCTAATGCAGCATTGAGTCAGAAGGTTCAACCAAGTTGGTATCAACGGCAATACAATCTTGCTGATGTGCGAAATTTTGATAATTTTGGAGTTCAAAGCAATAATGAGGCCGTAACTGATAGATATCCAAGCTTCCTTAATGACCACAATATCATGGAAGTATCTTGTCAAGGCTGCAGGGATGATATTCGCACACGGAATTATATTGACAGGGTAAATTTTCAAGCAGAAAGGACTATGGAGCATGTGTCTCAGCCTAATATTCAACAGACAATGCGATTGATGGGTACAAATGTAACGGTTACTGGAAATAACAAATGCCAAAGTTATGGTGATGGGAGAATATGGATCGACAAAGAAGTAGTAAGTGATCAGTTTGGAAGAGTTTCCCATCAACCAATGCAACAACAATGGGTTACACATTCATCATCTATGAAGCCAAAAAATAATTTAGTTCGTCCGTTAGATACTTCGTCAAACTTCTATAGTATGCCAGCTATTGCACCGAGATTGGGTGTTATGCATTTTAATTATCGACCACAATGGGTATCGAGAAATGACACTTCCTCAGTCATGGGAAACACTCTCTTTAGCCATCCACTTAACTCACAATCTTTGATGAACGACTCTTCGAAATCCTTACTGACTACTATCCCAGGGATCACATCGGTTAAAATGGGGCATCAGATTCCAGTGCTGGCATCCAATCATCCCAATTCTTATCAGCATATGCTTCTCAGTTCTACTCATTGCAAACATACCCAGGGCATTACATACAGTACAACATCAACATTTCGGCCTCCCATTTCCTATCATGAGACTTTAAGTCCTGTCCAGCCATCACCAGCTCAGTCTTCAATGAACCTTCCTCGGTGGTTATTAAATGCAAAACAGCAGAGGAAAAGCCAAAGACCTCCTTGTTCATGTTTTCCTGATCCACTTGCTTCTCACCACCGCAGCAGCATGTCTCGTGCCGATATATTTCCTCTCCCATCTCCACATCACACTTCAGCAATAAATTTTCCCATTTGTACTGGCACTACCTCTATAGCTGGTGGGTTATCCACTCCTTTTGTCCAATCTTCATGGGTTCCTCCCAGTATGACAAGCAGATCGAAGCCTGCGATTGATAACTCCTGTGGCAAGAATATGATCAGAGGAGGAACGAATTTTAATTTCACATATTTAAAATCTTTGGATGCGGCTGGAAAAACTAGGAAGAGGGCCGCAGCTAAAGATGATCGTTTCATGAAACCAGCAAAGAAACCTTTTTTCAGAATGCAAGAGGAGATGGCTGCTTCAGCAAATCCCAGACAAGAAGAACAGATGCACTCTAATACAGTAAATGCTGAGGCCATGACTGATTCCAACAATTCAGGGGCTCTTACTCAAAATGAAGGTTCGAGGACCCTGTCTTTGTGTGGCTCTTTAAAAGTTGATGGTGGGTTGAAATCTGGACCTGTCAAATTGACCGCTGGAGCAAAGCACGTACTGAAACCCAGTCAAGATCTGGATCAAGATATTTCTAGGTCAATTCATTCGACAATACCCTTTTCCACTGGGGATAATTCTGGTAAGGTTATAGATCCTCAGATGACAGCTACAGAAATTTACAGGTTTTAGCGGATCCCAATCTAAGAGACTGAAGTTTCTGACAGCTGACTGATTGTGTTGGCTCAAACTACAAGTTTAGCTGTTGTAAAATGCTTTGGCTTGGGTGGAAATGACTAATTGCTTATGCAACTTTTGCTTTGGATTTTGTATCTCTTTGTTCTTCCATCTATTGGCCGTTTCTTCAGCATCCATGAGGTAAGTATATAAATCTTCAGCCAATCGTCTGTATTGTGTTACTTGTTATGATGACAATATTAATTATGCATAGTCTTATTTTGTTTCTACTTGATCTTTACTTGGTATGTTTGAGATATTAAATGCACTGCTGTTGTTTGGTAATCGCTTTGTATCTTCGTTTCGATTTCATCAAGGCTGAGCAGGCGTAAGTTTGCATCCTTTTCTTGTTCTTATATATGTTATTTGACGATTCTCGAGCATTAAGTAATTCCTTATTTCTGAAACCATCTCTTGTCATAGGGAGGTTTTCTGTGCATGAAACTCTCCAATCGATAGCACAATACTTGTTGCTTACATTCTGAAGTGGATAAACTTAATTAGCCTAAGTCTAATAGGCCCAGTTGTTCAAGTGAGCTGAGTGGTTGCGTGCTCATTTGCAATATCGTTTCTGTAAGTATCACATGATTTTAGGCATTAATTCTGAGAATTGAAGATATGTCCATCTCTGTTCTGTGATGGAATATTTGGGAAATGATGCACATATGGAAATTTAGTTCGGCAAGTGAAAAACTGTTGTGCCTCGAGAAACCAAAACAATCGCCGAGAAAGATAAAGAACCAACCAAAATCAACAGCACAAACAATCCAACACCAGTTTTACGTGGTTCGGCGAGATGCCTACGTCCACGGGGCAAGAAGGGGGGGGAGTTTTCACTATTAGAAATCAAGAGGAACAAACTAGGGTTACAAATATCTCATAAACCCTCAACAATCAACTCTCAATCTCTCCAATTGCTCCTAGAATAGAAGCCCAAATAAAACTCTCTCAATCTGCTCAAATTCGTCCTTGCTCTTAACCCTAAAAAACACCCAAAGGGTATTTATACAAACCCAAAACGAAACGGGTCTGAAAACAGATCCAACTCAAAACCGCAGCGGCGGTCGACCGGTGCGGTCGACCGCGATCCATCTCGGTCGATCGGTCCGGTCGACCGCCCTCCGTGCAGCGGCTGATCCAAAATTCCAGAGAGTTCGTCGGTCGACCGCGCCGGTCGACCGGCCCTGATCCAAACGCCCAGTAGCTTCTGTGCACGAATGCGGTCGACCGGACCGGTCGACCGCCAATCTGTTTGCCTCAAAAACTGAACCTGAGCTCATCTCTTCAAATCTCCACCTCGGCGAAGATTCTTCCAAAAACTGAGCCGACACCGAACAAACCAACGCCTCAACTGCTGTATCCAGTACGCCATGGCAACGGACTCATGACAACGGACTCTAATTACAACACGTCGAGACCCAAACGGGAGTGCGAACACTCAACCCCAAAACAACTGTGCCTACTCGCCAAACAACTGAGTCTGCACTGACTACACCAAATGCCTCACTTGCTGAGACCCAAATGGGAGTGCAAACACTCACCCCAAACGTCGATGTCGCTCACCAAATTGGCTGCATCATAAAGACTGCCTACGTATCCTCTCTGAGGAATCAAGCCTTTACGTAGTTCACCAGATGGCCTCCAAAGACCCTCAATCCAACCTGCGGCTGATAGCATCAACAACGATCCCAATCTGAAAACAATCCAACACCTCCACCTGAGGTGTAACAATGTCCGTGTCCAAAACATATCCACCAGCTGCATCTAAATCAACCACCTCATCATCTGCACCCATAAATAAATGACTCTCACGTTGTGCCACCTCAGCTGGAATTCCAACCAATGCAGAATGACCTGGAGTATGTGAGGAAATCCCCACCCAATGTGAAGTAGCATCAACCTCCACCCGCTGCGATATCCCTCTGATCTGATCAATACTCTCCACCTGCTGAGAGTCCAAAGTGACAAACCTGCTCAGACCAAACTCAGAAGCGCCCAACTGATAGCCAAATGAACTCCTGAATCCCAAATGCGCAATCGGATCCAATCTCACATCCACGATGTGACCAAGTGCTGGGTAGCCAAATATCCGACGCCGACCAAAATCTAAAGCAGCTCCACCAGATCTAACAACTCTATACGCAGCAGTCGACAACCTCATAAGATGACCCAAACCTGTCGAAGCCTGAATACCAGATCCACTGCTCGACAACCAATGCCGATCCTCCTCCAAAAAGGAACGGCTCACTAAATCCGCCATCTCATCACGTCGCACCACTGTCTCCTCTCCTAAGAAGTGTCTCCAACTGCCATGAGCTCAGCACCAATGCAAGAAAGGACTCCTACTAGAACAAGTATGACTGGTAACCTTTCTGCCCATACACCTCCTCCAACTATTGCGGACTACTAGGGCTTTATACCAACGGGACTTGGTTGCAACCCAAATATGCCTAGTACAATCCCCAACATAGGAAACAAGAAAACGATTACCTCCCGATGATGCCTCCTCGGAAAGCCCCCCAATGCCTAACTGAACACCTCCAATAAGACCCCTCGATCGGTGGATAGAAGTGCTGAACTCCACCTCGGTCTCCTCGCTCATCCCAATGTGCTCGCAGGACTTCAATCTGTAGGTCATAGCACTCCTCAACAATCTGTGCACGATGTAACCAACAATATATCCCAGCACCAACCAATGCCACAGTCTAGTCATAGAAGTCGTCAGCGTCCTATCAATCATCGTGCTCCCAAGCAGATAATACAAGTTACTCCGTCTGACGCCCTTCATAACAATCATGGACCCTGATGTGACCTTCAAGCGAGAATCCGCCAAAGTCACCCTATAGCCTGATGCCTCCAATACCCCAAGTGAAATGATGTTCTTCCTCAGTTGAGGAACGAACCTCACATCAGCCAACTCCCGAACCATCCCGTCACTCGTCCTAATCCGAACAGTACCAATACCACCAATAGGGCATCTGTAATCATTACCCATAAGAACAGCATCCCTTCTTTCCAACTCCTGAAAGCTGGAGAACCAATCCCTTCTAGGGCATATGTGGTAAGTAGCACCTGAATACAACATCCACTCGGTGGAGTCGGCAACATCGACTGACGGAAGAGCTGGGCACGAATAGCCCGAAGAATCTGAATCTAAAACATCGTCACTAGCCTTGGCAATATTCACCTCTGAAGCTTGAATAGCTTTCCCTTTATTCTTCACAGCTTACAATTTTGGGCATTCGGCTTTCCAATGTCCATCCTCTCTACAAAAGGCATACTGATTCCTACCAACTGCAGGATGCCCCCCTCTATACTGCGACCTTATTCCACGGTTTGGACTTCTAGCTCTTGCAACCAATGCCCCCGCAATCGGCTCAATGGAAGTCTCCTTGTCCTTCTTTCGAAGTTGATAGTTCACTAGGCTGTGGTGACCTCACTATATGAAAGAGATGCCTTTCCATTAATAAGAGTGAGGACGAAGGTCTTATATTCCTCGTCTGGCAAGGAACTCAATAGCAACAATGCTTTATCCTCATCTTCAACAATGACATCTACGTTCGTCAAATCTGCAAGTAGCTTCGTGTAGTGGTTCATGTGATCACTAATGTATATCCTCTTCTTCAATTGGAAACGATAAAACATCCTCTTCAAATGCAAACGATTTTCGACGCTCTTCATCAAATATTTGCCCTCTAGGACCTCCCAAATCTTCTTTGCCGAAGTTTCATTCATCACATCATATTTAAGGTCTTGGGTAAGGCAAGACCTAATCACACCACACGCCGTTCTATTCATTTTATTTCAAACCTTTTCATCAACGTCGGTCGGTTTCCCGTCCAACTCCAATGTATCTTCCAAATTTTACGCATTTAGCGCATCCATGACTTCACATCGCCAAAGTCCAAAATTATTTGTGCCGTTGAACTTTTCCACATCTATTTTTATAGAATGTATATTCAAACTTTGGACGGCCTTCACACCAGAAGAACCCTCCTCACTTTTATCTTTTTCAGCCATATATCTCAAAGCACCACCAAACCAATGCGGAAACAAACGAGAAATAGATCCAAATTGAAAAAGACGAGATTTTTACCAAAAAAGATCCCACCTTTATCACCAACTGAAGCCCTAGATAAACTTCCAAAGCGATCTACTCCTCCAAAATAGCCCAAGCGTAGCCCGAGCTCTGATACCAATTGTTGTGCCTCGAGAAACCAAAACAATCGCCGAGAAAGATAAAGAACCAACCAAAATCAACAGCACAAACAATCCAACACCAGTTTTACGTGGTTCGGCGAGATGCCTACGTCCACGGGGCAAGGAGGTGGGAGTTTTCACTATTAGAAATCAAGAGGAACAAACTAGAGTTACAAATCTCTCATAAACCCTCAACAATCAACTCTCAATCTCTCCAATTGCTCCTAGAATAGAAGCCCAAATAAAACTCTCTCAATTTGCTCAAATTCGTCCTTGTTCTTAACCTAAAAAACACCCAAAGTGTATTTATACAAACCCAAAACGAAACGGGTCTGAAAACAGATCCAAC
>BQKN01000515.1:0-13140 GCA_022839385.1 Asparagus kiusianus | reverse complement strand
AATTTTATACGCCTACAGATACCCCCTCCAAAGTATTTCAGTCTCGTTCTTTTCTAGAAGAGTTTGGAATACTTTGGATGTGATTGTCCCAACCTTTAGTCGGTATAACGGGACTTTGGAATGGCTTCTGTCCTGGATTCCTTCGATTCCTTCAGGTCATTCAGTGCTTTGTAGAACGCATATGAGGATTCCGGTGCTGCATTTATTGTCTGACCGTCGTCGGAATTTTGAACTTGAAGTCGATTCCTGATTTCTTGCTTTTTAGCTCGAGTTGGTGGATTCAACACGGAACGGATCATCGATTGACTGCGTTGAATCTTTGTTTACAACGCGTTGTCCGGCATTTGAGCTTCATTGCGACGCGTTGTCCGGCGTCCAGGCTTCATTGTAATGCGCTGTTCGACGTTTGACACAGTTTATACTCGTACGTCTGCTGAAGTATACACAGTTTAAGCTCTTAAGGTATTGGAGCGTGGCGGATACTTGAGTCACGAGACCAATCCATAGAATTGATGCGTCAATGACTTGTACTTATAGAATTTTTGGCAAATTCTCAGCCATCAACGGATTTGATAAGCCTTTACCGACTACCGTTTGAGTCGGGCTAGCATGCGGATTGTTTAAATCCGTTCCGCATGTGACGTTAAGCTAAAAGAGTTAACCCTTTTAGTGCTACGATATTGAATACGTAGACTTCGTCTTTCTCCTGTGAAAAGACTAAACAGCAACGTGTATGAGACGTTGACTTAGGATTTTTGGCAAATCCTCAGCCTTCAACGGATTTGATTAGCCTTTACCGACTACCGTTTGAGTCGGGCTAGCATGCGGATTGTTTAAATCCGTTCGCATGTAACGTTGTGCTCAGAGATTGAATTCTCTGAGACTTTGTGCTATGATGTCGAATACATAGACTTCGCCATTGTTACGGGAATAGGCTACCCGGCGACGCGTGTGAGGCGCTGACTTATCCCTACTTAGGCTTCGGGATAAAATACCCCAGAATTGAACTCTGGTGTCTTTTTCAATCGGAAAAAGACTAAACCGGCGACGCGTGTTAGGCGTCGACTT
This sequence comes from Asparagus kiusianus, assembly GCA_022839385.1. NCBI lineage: Eukaryota > Viridiplantae > Streptophyta > Magnoliopsida > Asparagales > Asparagaceae > Asparagus > Asparagus kiusianus. The sequence continues at coordinate 12,072 of BQKN01000515.1, read as the reverse complement.
ATCCTTTCTTAGGATTCAGGATGAAATTCCCCATGCGTGTAAGGCATGGATTTCGGTGTTATTAATAACAACCTGCCACAATGTTGAATATGTGGACGAGTGTTCTTTTCAACGGTTAAGAACGAACCGGCAGCGCGTGTTAAGCGCAGGCTTATCCTTGCTTAGGTTTCAGGATAAAATACCCCAGAATCGAACTCTGGTGTCTTTTTCAATCGGAAAAAGACTAAACCGGCAGTGCGTGTTAGGCGCAGACTTATCCCTGCTTAGGATTCGGGATAAAATTCCTAGGATGAATTCAAGATTGATAAACTCTTGGAAAAGGTTGGTGTGGGGAAGGAAGAATTTTATATTCTATTCCCAATTTGAAAAGGAGACTCGAGGTGGGATCTCCACCCCCAGAATCCGGAAAGGTGAAACTAAGAGTGGGATCTCCACTCCGAGAATCGAAGAGATTCGGATAACCCTAACTGTCGGAAGGTTTGATTATCGAACTAAAGATGAATTTCTCGTTTATCGAGAGTGAATTGTGGTTTTGGTCCTAACTGTAGGAAGGTTTGACCAAGCGGGAGCTTGAGATGATCCTAACTGTAGGAAGGTTTGATCACTCGATTTGAAAGTGGACCTCTCGTTCATTGAAGAAATCGAGAGGGGATTTTGGTTTTGGCCCTAACTGTAGGAAGGTTTGACCAAGCGGGAGGTTTGAGACGATCCTAACTGTAGGAAGGTTTGATCGTTCGATTTGTGGGCCTCTCGTTCATTGAAGGAATCGAGAGGGGAATTTGGTTTTGGTCCTAACTGTAGGAAGGTTTGACCAAGCGAAAAAGGAGAGTAAGAGTACAAATCACTGTAAGATGTTGGTTCGTACAAATTACTCAAAGGGGGTTTCTGATGTTAAGTGATAAAGACTTAACAAAAACGGGGTTCTGACAATTCGTCAGTGATTTCAAGAGTGTTTAGTGTTTATCACTTTATTCATAATGATCGGGTTATCCCTAAGAATATTATATTTAACATTCTTCCGGGAACTTCCCATTACATGAATTATCGACCCCCAGCTTTCTTTACAAAACTGGGTGCACGATCGGGTTATCCTTAAGAGTACCACGCACGGCACTCTCCAGGAACTTCCCGTGGAAGAAAGGAAATAGTTTAGACTCATATACCTATTGGAGTATTAAGAAGCAGTTTATACTCGTATACTTTTTGGAGTGTCAGGAAGCAGTTTATACTCTTATACCGGTCGGAGTTAGGGAATACAGTTTATACTCATGCACCCACTGGAGTTTCGCCGTTCTTGACTGGCTTACTCCAGCGTTATGAAGCCGGCTTCAACCAAGGTCTGGATACTATCTTTAGAGTAAAGCAGGTCTTGGTAGGATGAAGGATCCTCCTGTGGTATGCGCAGTACTTCGGATCCGCAGTGTTGTCAGCTTCCTCCTGATTCGTGATTGGTGGAAGCTTGATCTTGTTATTGTCAAGGAGGGATTTGAAGATGGCTGGAACATCTTCGTCCTTGAAGGAGTATTCTTTTTGAGGCCTCTGATCCGAAGTCTTCTGTTGTCTCCGGGACTGCTGTTGCGACGTTTGATTAGCGTCGACAGCCGCTGCAGGTGTTTTGCCCTTACCACGGGAGGCGAAGTTTGAGTTTGGAGGATTGGTCGTCGATCGACTCCTCTCGGCCTTCTTCCTTCGGAGGAAGCGTTCGGCTTGTTCCCCTCGGACCTTCAAGTCTTTCCAAGTATTGGACGGTGCTGTCCCTATTGCTTCCAACACGTCCAATGCGAGGTTGTTGTGGCAAGTTTGGAGGATGAACTCCTCGGTGATCGGGTCCCGGCAATTCAACGCCTTGTTCCGGAACCTTTTGACGAAGGTTTCGACTAACTCCCCGTCCTTTTGTTTCTCGTCGAGCAACGTTCCAATGGATATCTCGGTGTCGTCGTCGAAGAAGTTGGTGAGGAACATGGTCTCCATATCGTCCCAGCTGCTCACGCTACCTGGCTTGAGGCGGCGGTACCAATCAAAGGCGGCTCCGCGAAGAGTGCCAACGAATGACCGCACCATCAGAGGTTCATTGCCGGAGATAACACCTAGGTGCGATTTGAAATAAATCAAATGCTGAGTGGGGGAACCTTTCCCATCGAACGGCGTGAAGTTGATCAGACTAAACTTCGCCGGATAGGGGATTGATTCCCACTCCCTTGGGTATGGACAAGGAATGCCCGTTTTCTTCACCTCTTGAGCGGACATCAAGGTATTGATTTTGCTCTCGAGGCTTTTGATCTTCAAGTTTTCACTTGTATCTTCGTTGGCATCCTCATTACCACCCCCTGCGTTGATGGGAGGGTCATCGGCATTGCGAGTTTCATCCGTATCCGTATGCTCAACTTCTTGAACAACCTGATTACGGTGGCTTGGTTCGCCTTGCTGGTTCTTCAATGCTTGGAGTTGTTGGTCATGCATCTCTTTCATAGTCTGCATGGCCATCTGCATCTCGAGCCTGAAGGTCTCCTGTTGTTTGGCCATGGCTTCTTCAAGCATCTTGGCCACTTGTTCCGCGCTTATCATGAATGACTCGCGGGGTTCTCCTTCGCTGGATACAGTGTTGTCAGATGCAACCGCAGAGCAAGCATCCGACTCTTCATCTTCTGAAGGTAATCTTGTCCGAACCCTGCCATACGTCCTTCGTGAGATGGCTCCGGACTGCAAACGGGTTAGACGCCGCGATGCATTCAGAATCGACTCGAGATCATCCCGTGCCAATGTCCTTTTGCTGGTCACGTTAGCGGTGACCCTTGGAAATTCTCCATCTTCAACCAACGCTCTCCTTCGTCGGAAACGTCTAGGCCTTGACTTTGGCGTTTCGGTACTGAGCCTCTCGAACACCGAAACTCTTTCGGGGACCGTCTTAGTGCAATTACACTGAGACGATACCGCCCGAATGAGTTTGGAACAGGGGCACTGAGCTTCGAGCCTACGAGGACTTCTTTTTCTGGCTCTGTTCGTACCCCCAGCACGATAGTACAGCTCGTCCGTATGAAAGTCGGAGCAACATATCGCGTGTTGGCACGATTTCCCAGGTATAACGTTATCGTCATCGGACGACAACGTTTCCTTCTGGGGGCAAATTGCCTTCTTTGGGCTTTCAAAGGTTACGCGTCTCGAAACGCGCCTTTGTGGGCGTGAATCTTCGACGAGCTTCTGGACTTCGATGCGTAAATTAGCACGCGCAGTAGCCTTGAACTCCTTGTCATGCTGAGAGTGATAGCGACCCCCAGCATGTTGAGTCGTTCGGGGCTCTCTCATCGGGCCCAAACGATCTTGAATTGGAGCTTTGCCTCTTTCATCGGGGATTGGACCGAGGCGTTCCAAAATTGACCTCCTTCTTCGGGATGGTTCTGCAGGATCTCCCGGAGCAATTGTAGGGATCATCGGCGATTTGAGTTGGCTCGCCGGAGATTGAACCTGCTTCGAAGGCTGTAACGATTGTGCCTTAACCTGAATCGCCGTTTCAGATTTCGGCCTCCATACTTGGCGGGTTGGTGGCGGTTTCTTTGCCACCTCCTTCTGCAGCCTTCTACGGGCTTCTTCAATTTGAGCCCGTGCCTGCGCTGATAGTGCGCGGCGCTTGCGAATGCGCTCCTCCAGCGTTGATCGGTTCCGTTTGACGCGGATCCATTCGTCCGTCGGCGGCTTGGAGGAGTTGCCATTCATCGGTTGTTGAGGCCGTTTACCTCTTCTGTTCTTCAGATCCGCCTTGTAGCGAACTCCGTCAACAGATTCCATGGCCTTTGCGAATTGTTTCGCAAGGCGTTGCCGTTGCCTTTGGCGGGCTCTCTTCGAGAGAGTCGCTACGCCCCCTGCGGCAGAAGGGTTGGCTAGAGTAGATCCGACCTGGTTGGAAATTGGGGATATCTCACCCAATGCAGCTTCGGCATCAAACGGGGCGAGATCTTCGTTGGTAGCTTCAACATCTTCGTACCAACGAAGTTTCCTCTTGGAGGAGAACTTTGGAGACTTGGGCTTGCGGGAGGAGGTAGATCCGGACGAGGACGACAGGTACGCCTCGAACTTCTGTTGGTCGAACTCGTATTCGACCTCCTCCACGACCGGGATCGGGATCAGCGGCTGCGACGCAACGATCTCGTCGGCGAGATCGGTGGCTCCCACTGTGGTCGCTAGATTGTTCGCGGGAAAAATCGTGTTCTTCTTCATTGATTCCATTGTACACTTTCGTAATAATTTATCAATTACAGAAATCCGGTCTTTTTATAAGATCCGGTTACAATGAAAAATCAAAATGAAATGAAAAAGATTACAACTTTTATCCTTGTTTGCCGAACAAATCGCGAGCTCCTGTTATGCGGTCACTCGCTTTGGTGGGTTCTTTGCCTGCGCCGGGGTTGTTTGCCGTGGACCACCGCATGATCTCGATCCGGTCGGATCTACACGATATGACGGGTACTATTCCACCAAGGGAATAATAGCCGGGAGGGATTGTTTCACCAAGGAAACAACCGCTCGATGCTCGGGATCTAAGAACCAAGCTTAGATCCGGAGTGTGATCGTGTAGATCTCAGATCCGATTCTCTCGATCTCCTGCCTTATTTGACGTTGACGATCACCGAGCACCGGATCTGGAAGTCCAAGCCTTCAAGCCTTCAAAGTTGAGATCTTGTTTAGATCTGAGTCTTCAATCCAGCAGGGCTTCGCCTCCTCCAAAATCTAACCTCCGAACCAAATGAGCACAAGGCCTATTTATAGGCACTCGTTACTGTGCCCCGTGCACAGAACAGGGCCTAGCCACCCCTGGGTGGCTCGGCCATGGCCGACCCACCCTGGGGTGGCTCGGCCGCCGAGCCACCTCAGGGTGGCTCGGCTTGGGCCGAGCTACCTTGAGGTGGCTCGGCCCAGTGCCGAGCCCCCTCGGGTGTGTGGGTTCCGTCGTTCGGTTGTTTCCGGTTCTCCGTTGTTCGGATTTGATTCGGTTTGTGGTTGACTTGATCTGGAATCGATTTGTTGACTTGATTCCAAATATGGCAGTTAATCCACTTCTGAGTTCGAGTCCGGAATTGATCTTGATTCGATCGTTATATCACCGAGTTCGCTCTTGTTTAGATGACTCGGTGATTCCCCGAAACGTTGGTTTGATTCCGCGTGCGAGTGGATGCATTCCAATGCTTGGGTGCGATTTGTTGGCTTCGTCGCCTCGTTAACCTTCTCCGTTGCGTATGGCTTGGCTTCAGCGTTAACGGGATAACGGTCGTGCTTGGATACGTCGCTCGATGGTCCGTTTGTTGAATTGGCGTCGTCGATAAGGGACCTATAGGCAATTTTATACGCCTACAGTTATTTCTGTTAATTGATCTGACGTCAACTCATCTTTGGGAAAACTAAGATCATGATTGGTTGGAGCTTAGATGCAAGCTTGGGGATGAATAGGATTGCCTACTGTTTTTTTTGCGTAAATACAAAAGATGTAGCAGAAAAGAACAAATTACAGTGATAAACAATAGTTAGCAAAAATACTAATCATAAAACCAGCTAACCAAAGGCACACAAAATTTATAGTGGTTCAGATAAACAATATTGCATCCACTTTTCCTTCTCGCAAAGGGGCTTTCTCACTATGATACAGCTCACCTAAATCACAAACTCGATTCAGTAGACTTACAAAATCGCACCCTAGTTTCAACTCGTAACTAGTCGTCTAACCTAACTCTCACAATATGGAACTCCTAGTCCTAACTAGTCTCAATACTCAATTCAACCAGCTTGAGTATGCTATAAAAGAAGTTCAATAATTGTGCAAACAATTCTTCGAATGATTTGAGCGAAGGTCGATGAAGAACGTGGATAAAGATGGACTCCTTAAGGGCAGCTTTCCTCACTATGAACTTATCGGATGATATTGTGCCCGACAAATGAGCAATTGACGAGACTTCAAGGATTGAAAATCTCTTCTTGATCACCAAAAATAAACCCTAGGTTTCCTCTCTCTTTCTCTCTCATTTTTTCTTCTAACTAGGTTAGAAAACAATGCCTCAAAATGTAGGAGAGAATTAGGTCTTCTTATGCAAGGACGTTTGAGATTAAAAATTGAAAATTTCGAATCAGCCATCTAACCATCGATGGTAGCTCTCTACCATTGATCATATCAACGATCTCGTCTCTGGACTTTTGCACGATCGGATCTAAGGTAAACATCGATGGTCTCTTGGTCACAATTGATGATCAATGTGAACCATCAATGGTCCACAAGCTGAAATCAGCTTTTGTGCTGTTCTCGATCCTTTTGTACTAGATCATCTCAAACATAGATTAGACTCAAATAACTCAAATAAGAGATATTGTACAGACAACATCCTAACAATCTCTCCCTTTCGATAATAACTAACTTGAAATTTGAATTCTCGTAATTAACAAATGTTTGAAATATATAGACAACAAATAAGCACACATACATTTTCATGAAATAGGAAATGATATGCAATATTCCCCTACATTCATGTGTAAATGAAAATGTGATGAAATGATAGATATTGTGAAGCTCGCCCTACAACCATGCATCGAGCTTTTTAAAAAATATTTGAGAAACCAAAAAAACTCATGCATACAACAAAATTTCATTCTATTCTCCCCCTTTTGTTTTTATCAAAAGCTAAAAACACACTAATGGTCATACAGGATACAAGACAAAATCAGAGAAATATTGTTCGTAGAGTGCACGGGAGAGATATGTGTCGCGCGCCTATGCGGAAGCGTTGCACGCACACACACACAACGAACCTGTGATCACGAGTAGAAGAGAACCAAACACTTGCACAAACCAAGCCTAATACGACAAATCAATCCAAACACAGAGATATACGTGGTTCGGCAAGTTGCCTACGTCCACGGGGAGAGGATGGGGAGATTTCACTAAATCAAGGAGAATACAAAGGGTTACAATCACACAAATTCTCTCAAAATAACCCTCAACCAAAGATCTCACCTTGCTCACAATATCTCCCTCTCACAATGCTCAAAAGATTTCTCAATCTCTGATAAAAACCCTAACAAATTGTTTTCCTATTTATATCAAAATAAAAACCCAATCAGAGTGCAAACAGGAAACCTGACTATGCAAAAAACCCGTCGTAAGTCGACTTAACAGTCACCACAAGTCGACTTGGCAGAGAGAAAAACAGCAACTAGAGAGCAGATCGTAAGTCGACTTATAAAACCTGATAAGTCGACTTGCCATAAGTCGACTTACAGCCGACTTAGCATAAGTCGACTTGCTCTCTGTGCATGAGTCGACTTATGCCAGTAAAACCTGTTTTTCTGATTCTTCCACAATTCTCCACCTCGGTGAATTTTGCCAAAACTGAGCCGACACCAAACCAAGAGCATCACTGTGTCGTCTCTCCAAATACGACTGCACCACCATGGTTGCCTACGTACCCCCTCTCCCAAGGGATCAAGCCGCCCGTAGTTCATCCAAATGGCCGCCAACGCCCTCAACAATCACAAATATTCAACAAGTTTCTGTAATGATCAAACTTGTTTGGAACCACCTTTGTGAGCATATCCATCGGATTATCCTTCGTATAGACCTTCATAATCTCCACATCGCCATCTTCAAGAACATCCCGAACGAAGTGATAACGAACATCAATGTGCTTCGTCCTCGCATGAAAAACCTGATTCTTCGCCAAATATATAGCACTCATGCTATCACAATGAATAGTGACGGATCGCTGCGATATACCAAGTTCCTCCAAAAGTCCTCGAAGCCAAATAGCCTCCTTCACAGCCTCTGTAACTGTCATATACTCTGCTTCCGTCGTAGACAAAGCCACCGTAGACTGTAAGGTGCATCTCCAACACACCGGCGCACGGGTCAAAGTGAACACATACCCCGTAGTAGACCGGCGCTTATCATAATCCCCGGTATAATCCGAATCAATATAGCCAATGCATAGCTGTCCACCTGTAGTGTCCCGCTCATAAACCAAACCAACATTGAGCGTACCTAGAATGTACCTCAAAATCCATCTCACGGCGTCCCAATGACCTACTCCTGGATCGTGCATGTATCTCGACACCATGCTCACCGCCTGTGACAAATCCGATCTCGTACATACCATCGCGTACATCATGCTCCCAACTACGCTCGCCTATGGAGTCTTCGACATCAACTCACGATCTTCAACTGACTTCGGTGAAAGGCTAGCTGAAAGCTTCAAATGGGCTCCCAATGGTACACCAACTGGCTTCGTATCCATGCTAACATGGAATCGCTGTAGAACCTTCTTCAAATAAGCCACCTGTGTCAAACAAATTTTTCCTTTCTTCTTGTCTCTGCCGATCTCCATTCCTAAAATGCGCTTCGCCTCACCCAAGTCCTTCATCTCAAACTCATTCGAAAGCTGAACTTTCAAATCATCTATAGCTGACCTGGAACTGGAGGCAACCAACATGTCATCGACATAAAGCAACAAATAAATATACGCACCTCCTCTCAACTTGCGAAAATACACGCAAGGATCAAACTGGCTCCGAGTGTACGAATGACCAAGCATAAAACCATCGAATCGCCTATACCACTGTCGATGAGACTGCTTCAAACCGTATAGCGATTTCTTTAACCTGCAAACCAACTTGTCTTTCCCTGCAGCTCGGAATCCCAATGGCTGAGTCATATATATTTCTTCATCAAGATCACCATGAAGAAATGCTGTCTTCACATCCAGCTGATCTAACTCCAAACCATACTGTGCCACCAAAGCTAGCAAAATCCGAATCGATGAATGCTTCACTACCAGAGAGAAAACCTCATTGTAATCAATACCTTCCTCCTGTGCATAGCCCTTCGCAACCAACCTAGCCTTGAATCTCACTGGAGTGCCCTCAATGCCCTCCTTCTTCGTGTACACCCACTTGCACCCAATTGCCTTCCGCCCCTTTGGAATCTCAACAAGCTCCCATGTATCGTTCTTGTGAAAAGACTCCATCTCCTCCTGCATAGCCACCTGCCACGAAATAGCCTCCGAACTCTGCTCGGCCTCTCTGAAAGTAGTAGGAACCATCTCATCGATACTCTCCACCGGAAGTGCATATGCAACTGTGTCGGCATACCGTGCTGGCACTCGTATGTCTCTCCTCTGTCTCCGTGCCGCAATAGAATCCTGAACCTGAGCCGTCGGTCCCTGATCCTGTTCATAAGTATCCGTATCCTCCGCATCACCGTCGTGCTCGTCTGGCGTCACCTCAGTCGGCACTCTAATGGATACTGCACTATCTGGACTCTGTGGAGCTGCATCAATCTCCACCATCTGCGAAATCTCCTCTGTCGGGTCGCTCTCCACCTGATGAGAGGTGGGAAGCTTCAAGATAGAAGCCTCATCGAATGTGACGTCCCTACTCAGCACAATCTTCTTATCAACTGGATCCCAAAGCTTGTATCCCTTGACACCACGCTTGAATCCTACAAATATGGCCTTCCTAGCTCGAGGTTCCAACTTATCAGTTCTAACATGATAATATGCAGGGCAACCAAATACCTTGAGCTGGTCATAGTCATGTGCTGTCTCTCCAGACCACATCTCCATAGGGGTCTTCCCCTCAATCGCAGATAAAGGCAGCCTATTAATGAGGTGGCTCGCATAAGAAAGTGCCTCAGCCCAAAAGACCTTCTCTAAACCACTATGCGCCAATAAACATCGAATCTTCTCCAGCAAAGACCGATTTAACCTCTCTGCCACCTCATTCTGCTGCGGTGTATGACTAACTGTGAAGTGCCTCTCTATGCCCTCGTCTCGACATAGCTGCAAAAAGGGGTCTGAAGTATACTCGCCGCCGTTGTCGGATCGCAACGTCTTGATCTTTCTCCCAGTCTGCAGTTCCAATCTCTTCTTCCACTCCACAAACAAATCTAGGACTTCACTCTTATGCTTCATGGTGTACACCCAACATCGCCTAGAATAGTCATCAACGAACGTGACGAACCAATGTCGACACCAAGTGATGCCGTCTTGGTGGGACCCCAAACATCTGTGTGCACGTAGTCCAAGATGCCCCTCGTCCTATGAATGGCCATCCCGAACTTCACCTTTGTCTTCTTGCCAAGTACACAGTGCTCACAGAATTCAATCTTCCCACTCTTGACTCCTTTCTAAAGCCCCTGCTTGCACAATGCCTGCAGTGACTTTTCACCTCTATGTCTTAGCCTGTAGTGCCAAAGTCTGCTCATGTCCGCCTCTGAAATCGCCGAAGCAACCTGGCCAATTTCGGTGCTCCCCTTCAGATAGTATAGGTTATGACTGCGGACTCCCTTCATCACCACCAAAGATCCCTTTGTAACCTTCGCTACAGCATCCTCAAAGGTCACCCTGAATCCCTTTGCCTCCAAAGCCCCAACTGAGATAAGATTCTTCTTAAGTTGAGGAACGAATCTCACCTCCTTCAACTCACGGACTACTCCATCGTGCATCCGAATCCTCACGGTACCTATCCCATGAATACCACAGGATTGATTATTTTCCATGACCACAACACCCCCATCGAGTCTCTCAAATGATGAGAACCAATCTCGCCTAGGAGTCACATGATAAGTAGTGCCAGAATCAAGCATCCACTCTGATGCATCCAAATGGTTCACCTCCGGAGTAATCAAAAGAGAAAAGCTCGAATCATCGGAATCATTACCGCTAGCAACATTTACCTCATTGGCCTTCGGGCCCTTATTCTTGCTATTCTCCTTTTCTTTGACTTTCGGGCAATCTCTCTTCCAATGTCCCTGCTCCTTGCAGAATGCACATTGGTTCTTTCCAAGCTGGTGACGACCTCTTGACTTTGACCTCCCTCTATTTCCACCTTTCTGATATGAGCTTCTACCTCTCGTCGACAAGGCCTCTCCTGAAGTACTAGCACGGGAAGTCTCCTTATCCTTCCTCCTCAAATCGTAGTTCGTCAATGCGTTAGTCACTTCACTATAAGTGATAGAAGATCTCCCGTTCAGCAACGTAAGCACGAAGGTATCATACTCCTCATCTGGTAAGGAGCCCAAAAGAATAATAGCCTTGTACTCATCTGTGATCTTCTCATCCACGTTCGCCAAGTCCGGCGACAACTTAGTATAGTTGTTCACATGAGCCGCAAGCGAGGTGCCTCGGGACATCTGGAATCTGAATAATCTTTGCAGCAAGTGCAACATGTTCTCAACACTCTTCGTGAGATACTTGTTGTTGAGAATTTTCCACATCTTCATCGCAGACGTCACCCCAATCACATTGTATTTCAACTCATGTTCCAAACAGGACCTGATCACCCCGTAAGCATTTCGATTCATCTTTTCCCATAACGCCTCTTCATATTTAGGTGGCCTCACATCGACCATGATGGTCTCCTCCAAATTTTGAGCATTGAGCGCATCCTGTACGTCGCTCATCCACAAACCAAAATTGATTTTGCCGTCGTATTTCACTACACTAATCTTAGTGTTCTGAAAACCCACTTGAACTGTGCTTGCCATCTTGCTGCTTTCACCAACTTCTTCACCCATAATCACAAATTCCAAATTGTAGAGAAAGATCCAAACTTTGAAAAGAATAAGAAATTACCCAACTGAACCCTAGATTGGATTTCAAATAGAACTCCTAACCACACGAGGAAAGCGAGATCTCCAACGGCAACTTCAAACCCTAACTCCACCAAAGCCTAGAACTCCAAGAACCAGACTTCCAACTGAATCTTCCTCCACCTAATCCAAAACCCTAGATCTGAATCTGGGCTCTGATACCACTTGTCGCGCGCCTATGTGGAAGCGTTGCACGCACACACAACGAACCTGTGATCACGAGTAGAAGAGAACCAAACACTTGCACAAACCAAGCCTAATACGACAAATCAATCCAAACACAGAGATATACGTGGTTCGGCAAGTTGCCTACGTCCACGGGGAGAGGATGGGGAGATTTCACTAAATCAAGGAGAATACTGTAGGCGTATAAAATTGCCTATAGGTCCCTTAACACAGCTCGACGACGCCGATTCAACAAACGTACCATCGGGCGACATATCCAAGCACGA
>BQKN01000514.1:311457-427774 GCA_022839385.1 Asparagus kiusianus | reverse complement strand
TTTTGTTGATGGCTAGTGCCACCCATGTTTGTTGACAATCTCACAAATCTACAACTCAACCCTCATCATGTTACACGGATACGGGTAGATCAAAGTCTTCATTCATGGTTGTTTGCCACCTTCTCTCGAGGAGTACTGGTAGAAATCCATGATTTGGCACACTCTTATCAAATTTGGATCGTCTACAAAATTGATTCCTTACTATGGCTCCTGCTATGGATCACCACCGAGGACCAAAAAACAGTCTATGGAAAATTATTTATGAGAAATTAAAATTCTAACTGATTGTCTTGATGCGATCAATTCTCCTCCCAGTGATCAAGTCTTAGTGCAACAGAGCCTATTTGGCCTTAACAATGATTACGAATCCTTGATAACGGCCGTAACATATTTTTCTTGCAACGTTACATTTGATGATTTGAAATCCAAACTTATCTTGCACAAACAATGGGTTCGACATCTGAAGGAAATGGATCTACATGTTAATCAACAATATATAGGCTCTTGCAATGGGCATCACAACGAAATGTGGCGAGTCTATTACACGTGTTCCCACTTTAGCAGTCCAAAACAGTGCCACTTCTAGTGAAAATTAGTAGCAACAACCAAGCAGCACTTGGAGAGGCCACAGTGCATGGAGAGGGGGTCGAGGCCATAGTTTTTTAGGAGGCAAAGATCGAAAGAATTATGGTGGGCGGGGATATCAATATTAGCAATAAAATCAACCTAATTGACCTCCTAACCAGGTTCTTTCATGAATAGAGTGGTATTATCTCCTCTAATTGTTTATAAATTGCTAACAATATTATTCCTTCTACTTCATTGAATTTGTCATATAGTCTATTGAAATTTTGGGGTCTTGGCCATCCATAATTGTTTGTCAATTTTGTTTTAGTCCCAGACACACTGTACCCTCCAAAATACTTTTTCTGCTCCATCCTTTGCTACTATATCTAATGGTAAGACTAATGAAGTCCTATAGTACCCCAATTTAGCTGCGTCCACTCACATGACACCATTCAAGAGTATGCTATCTTGTTAATCTCCTTACACTCACTAGTAGAAAAACGACCAATCTAGACGGAAATTTCCGTCTAGGTTGATCTATGTACAGTCTAGATTGGTTTACCTAGATGGAAATCCGTCTAGTATGCTCCGTCTAGAATATTTCCGTCTAGATTGGAGCAAACTAGACGGAAGTCCGTCTAGATTGCCAATCTAGACGGAAAGCAACCTAGACGGTTGTGTAATTTCCGTCTAGATTGACAATCTAGACGGAATGCCGTCTAGTTTGATTCAACCTAGACGGAAAATTTTCCGTCTAGATTGTTCCGTCTAGATTGGGCGTTTTTCTACTAGTGACTAGTCAAACTAAAGTTTGAGTAGGAAACAACTACCTTTTGTCTATTGCTAGTATTAGTGATGTGTGTTTAAATTCTTTTGTCATAAACATTCATCTCAAATAGGTTTAACATGTACCTTAGTTAAAACATAATTTAAATTCGGTGAAAAGATTATCTGATGATAATAATCGCATGGTTAACTTTGATTCCTCTTTTGTGCATGTTGAGGACAAACCAATAAGGAATGCTTGTTATGTCATATAGATGGCTACGTGTTAATCATCTACGAGGAGCTGACATGTGTCCCTTATTGACTAAACATTAGATCAGCCACACCTTATGCAGGACGACTCAAATAGCTTCAACACGCAACCCTTCCTAAGAAGGGTCGAGTCAAAATACATCCTCACTCGAACTCACAATTTGACTCGACCCAATTCCCCTTTCGCTCTACAAAGCCAGATCGAGAACTTTCAAAGCTGAGCAAAAAGGAAGTACTTATCGGCTCGCTCATAAGACCGGGATGAAACGTGTCACTTGTCAGCCCTCTCATAGAAAGAAATCGAGAACTAGTTTCTCCTCAAGCCCCCTGCCGACAGTCGATTTTCCATCACATTAAATGCATGACCAGAGTCATCATTACTCCAGTCCTGAAAGTCTTTATGACTCATCGAACCTCATCAATACCACGCACACTCTGTCACCCTCATATTAAACGCCTAGATGACTCATCCCCCTTTACAGGTGACACATGTAAAGTAACTATCGACTCAACCGAAGTTATGCATCTACCCCTTAGATCTACTATATAGGGAAACTGCTATCTACTGCTTAAGATAAGCTAACTCTGACTGGAAAACACCATACACTCACTCTCTTTCTTCTCCACTCAATCTTATCATTGACTTGATTATCGGAGGAATCACTAGAGATCCTAACTCAGAGACTCTCATATATTGTTCATGTACAAGACTAGATTCTCTACTCTAGAACCTTCCTTCTGAAGAAGATTAAGGGACCTTAGTATACTACAACATCCCACTTAACTCTCTGTTAGATAACATACATCAATAGTTGGCACACACTGTTAGACTTTTTTTTCTTCTTCATGCAAGATGGCTGGTTCTGATCATCCGAGCCACAATCCGTCAGCTAAAGAGCCTCATATAGGCTACGTTACTCGGTCCCAATTAGAAGAGTCCGCTTAAATAATTTCTCAATCTCTTCAACAGTAGTGTGTCTCCTTCATGAACGAGCTCCTTAATCAGATTCCTCATTAGTAGACTTTTCCGTTGTTCGTCCCCCCCCCTCACCCCCTCCTGTAGGTCAGGTTGAGCAACAATCGCCAAAGGACAATGCTATGTATACTTCTCTCCACTTCGCCAACAGGCTCATTTTGCCATTCCACCTTGTCACACCTAGTAGTATGTCAAGGTGACAAGGGAAAGCCCTAGCTGTAGCCATGAGCAAACTACATGGATGGATTTGTGTGGCCTCAGATATCCCTATGCTCCTCTGGGTCCTTCCACCACTAATCTAGTGACTGGTTATGACTAGATATTTAACACTATTGCCGAGACCATTGGAGGGAACACTCCCCTCGCCAAATGGATCATGAATGCTCCCTGCGCTAAATTTAAGATGCCTCATATTAAGAAATACAAAGGTGAGGAAGATACAACGAAGCATGCACAAAATTTCTATGACTTGATGAACATTCAACAAATAACTAAGTCAATTATCTGCATAGATTATCCTATCATCTTGATAGGAAGTGCTAAGATGTAGTGGAACTCATTGGACAAAAAGTTCATCAACAATTTTTAGTAGCTCAGCCAAAAATTTGTGCATCACTTTTTAGCCAACTCCAAGTAGGAGAAGCACTCTATATCTTGCTACAAATAAGGCAGAACTCTAGGGAAAGCCTTAGGGACTACTTCAAGTTATTCCAAGCCAAGAAGATGGAAGTCGATGATCTTGCAACATGGTCACCATGGATACAATATTGGCTGGACTACAAAACAGCAAGCTAGCCAACTCGCTCATTATACATCGAGTCACAAACTATGAACAATTGATGGCTAGGGCACAAGGGCACATGGATGTGGAAGACGCCCGAGCCTATAAGAAGGTGGCTAGAGAAGCAGAAGCAGTATCAGAAGTAGTGATAACATCATCTATTGTGGGAGCCGAACCCTTTCCTAAGGAGAAGATGGAGAAGGATCCTCTAGAACCAACTCTAGGACAAGCAGGGCCGACAAGAGGAACCACAGGAGAGAAGCGACCAAGAGATCGACCCTTACTTTCCTCAACACTTCTCTCTCACAAGCCCTCTACTTGGTATAGAATGAAGGATATTTGAACTGTACTCTTCCCCGCATGAAGTCAAACCCCCAGTTCAGAGACCCCAAGCAACATTCTCAATACAACATAGATCACGACCATCATACCGATGACTGTCAAGTCCTTCAAAGAGACATTGAGGACTTATTATAAAAAGGATTCCTGAAGAGACTCATCCATCAGTGACCAAAGGATAACCTACTCTGGGGAAGTCTGACAGGAGGTCGTGATCCAGATCACCTCATCCCCAACATCAGCAAGATAAACAGCCTATAGAATTCGGTAGCCAGGGAGTCAACAACACCATCAGCAGTGGTCTAATAGTAAAAGGAATGTCTAATAACACTTGGATATCAATTTGTGTGAGAAGAAACCAAGGACGGATCAACCTATTTCTTTTAGCAACACTGATCTGAAAGGCATCGAGATGTCTCATGATGACCATCTCATTATATTGACCGAGCTCAATAGCTTCCGGATCAAGAGGATCTTGGTCAATACTAGGAGCTCCATTAATATCCAGTTCATCGACGCCTTCAATTAGATGGACATCAACAAGTCTAAAAGGTAGCCTTGCTGAGGTCCCCTCATCAGGTTCACAAGACATTCGTTCCTACCAGAAGGGATGATGTTCAGCGAGTACCATCACTAATCCACTATCTAAACCTAATTTTTGATGATGAATATAAATTCGTCCTACAATGTTATTCTCAAAATAATTTTCCTAAATAGCCTACAAGCGGTCCCATCCACCATTCACCAAATGGTAAAATTCCTAACCTAGAAGGAGTCGGGTTCATGAGGAACAATCAGAGAGAGGCCAGATCATGCTATTTGCTATCAATGAAAGGAAAAGGAGTATTGGAGACCCTATCAATTGAGAAGATTCGCCTCTAGATGTAGAAAGAATTGAAACGCGAGCGGACGACTCCTATTTAAGAATTGCAAGAAGTACTGATTGATCTTGGCTGGTCAAGGAAGGTCAAGACTAGGTCAAGCCTCATTGAGCCCTAATGGAGAGCTGTGAAGGGATATCTACGCGAGAATGCTTATGTGTTTGCGTTGGTACCCAAAGACATGAGGGAATTCCCCTTGAAATTGTGAGCCATAAGCTCTCGGTCGACTGACATAGAAAGCGAGTTGGACAAAAGGAAAGACATCTCAGCCCAGAGAGGCAGAAGTAGCCACAGATGAAGTCGACCGGTTGCACAAAGACAACTTCATTAGAAAAGTTCAATACCCAGAGTGGCTATCCAATATGGCGTTGGTCAAAAATTCCCTTAGCTAGTGGAGGTTGTTCATGGACTTCACTAACCTAAACAAAGCTTGTCCAAAGGACAGCTACCTACTTCCAAGGATCTATCAATTGATAGATGAGAGCGCATGCCATGAACTACTAAGTTTTATGGATGCCTTCTCTGATACAATCAGATCCTAATGGAGGAGCATGATCAAGGAAAGTCCTCATTCATTACAGACCAGGGAACCTACAGCTACAAGGTGATGCCCTTCAGACTTAAGAATGTAGGGGCCACCTATGAGAGGTTGATCAACAAGATCTTCACACATGATTGGCCATAATGTGGAAGCATACGTGAAAAACATCCTTGTGAAGTCAGAGCAGGCAACATATCATGTATCAGATCTTTGTAGGCATCAAAAAATGCTCATAGATATCCAAATACAACTCAAGACTGAGAAAAGAACAATGTGCATGCGTGTGACAAAATACACTTACAGGCGATATGTATAGGCGCGGCAGCCCATGGTGACGCGCGTAAGGCGCGGCAGCACATGGTGATGCGCATAAGGCGCGGCAGCCCATGGTAACGCGCATAAGGCGCGGCAGCAAAGTATGACGCACAAATGATAAAGTATCCTCTTATGTAAATTGTTGACAGTTTTTAACATCTCTTGGAGGTCCACGTGGTAGCATATTAGAAAGAGAACATGTGCTGGCGTGGACAAGCAGTTAAACCACGAAAAAAAGTGGTTAAAAATCGTGGGAGGACGGTTTCAAACAGGATGGAACGTGAACGTGGCTGGAACTGTCTCTTTGGCCGCGCCAGTCCACACTGACGCACCAATAGCCGCGGCAGCATAGACTAACGCACCCAAAGAGCCTACATTCGATCAATTATTTTGCATCCATTTCCACTGTTGTGCAGCTCTATCCCTATAAATATCTTCCTAAACACGAAGCAAAGGACAAAGATCAGATTGGAGCATAGAGACTTGAGCTTTTGGTGATTTTGAGCAAGAGAGAAAGAGTCTTCACCTTTCATAAATAGCTCTTAGTGATTCCTAGAGATCTAGGCTCTGACTTGATCTTTGAAAGAGTGAACATCTTACATCAATAAGATATTCACTTCAAATTTCTACTTCGATAAACGAAGAAGGAACCTCTAAACCCCTTCACAATCGGTGATTTGGTGGTCCACGAGTCAAAGCACTCCCGGCACAGGCAAAGTCCCACAAAAACAGAAATCGATAAACGATTTTTGTGTTATTTTCTAGAAAGTTGTAATTTTCTTATTTTTCATTGTATTTCATTGTAAACGACTGAAGTTTAATGGAATCATCAATGGAAATGACTTTTGATGAAAACAATCTTGAAGAAACTTTCTATATCCTCAGACACTACTGCATGAAGCTTAATCCAACTAAATGTGCTTCCGGGATACAATCAAGTAAATTCCTTGGGTTTATGATTACCCAACGGGGCATTAAGATCAACCTTAAGAAGATAACTACCATAGAGCAGATACCTGAGTCTCTCACATTGAAGGACGTCTAGAAGCTAAATTGCAAGATAGCAGCGTTGGGTCACTTCCTTTCAAAATATGCAGAGAGAAGCCTCCCATTTTTCAAGACTTTGAGAGGAAACAAGGAGTTGAAGGAAGGTATCAGCTGGATGGAAGAGTGCAGTGAGGACTTCAATGACCTTAAGAGGTATTTAAGCATCAAGCCACTATTGAGCCAACCTAGAGAAGGAGAAATCTTGTATCTCTACTTAGCCATCTCCTAAGAAGAAGTAATCAGCTCTGTCTTGATCTAAAAAGAAGACAATGCACAGAGGCCAACATGTTACATCAGTCGGGTCCTGAAGATGACCAAACTCAACTACACTCTCATCGAGAAGGCCTCCTTCACTCTCATAGTTAAACCTAGGAGTCTTCTCTCCTACTTTCAAGCTCATACAGTCGTGGTGCAGACAAACCTAACCTTGAAGAAAGCACTTGGAAATCCTACTACTTTGGGAAGAATGATCAATTAGTCGGTCGAGCTTAGTGAATATGATGTATAATTTGAGGCCAAGATGACCATAAAAGCCCAAGCTTTGGCCAACTTCTTAATAGAGTCATTTGTAGCAGACGACGAGCCATCTCCGTTCATACCAGTCACCCTACCAGAGGCTTCAACTCCCAAGACGGCCAAGGTGCCTCCTTCTCAAAAGAGCTATACTCATGAGCATGATCTGTCTGAGTTCTCCTTATGGTGGTTATTGAAGATGAAAGGATCCTCTAGAGAGGGAGGCAGTGGAGCTGGAGTAGACCTAGTGGCCCTGATGGGTCCACGCACAAGCACTCCATCACTTTTGAGTTTTCAGCCTCTAACAATGAGGCCAAGTACGAAGCACACTTTGTAGGACTCTAAACTACCTTAGCAGTTAAGGTTGAGCTCATCTACATCCTGGTTGACTCCTAGCTTGTTGTCTACAAAATAAGGGGAGAATATGAAGCTAAAAACTCGAGGATGATCCTATATCTAAAAGTGGTCAAAAATCTCTTGTACAACTTCAAAGACTTCGGCATCACCCAAGTCCCCTACACCCTCAACGCTTGAGCAGACGCCTTATCAAAGCTCGGGTCATCTACTTTTGAGAATAGTTAGGGACCTGTGTACATAGACACTCTCAAGAACCCCTAGCATCATGGCAGCTTCAACAAACTCAGTCATGCAGACCAAGACATCAATGGAACCCTATTGGATGGATCTACTCATCTAATATTTGATAGGAAGGACCTCACTAGAGAATGCTACTAAAGCAAGGAGTCCACAAAGGAATGCTTGAAGATATCTTATGATCAATAACCAGCTTTATCAATTGTCATACTCTAGCAGTAGTGTGGGGTCCTATCTCCGATGTCTCCAATTAATAGAAGCCAGTTATGTTTGAGAGAGATCCATGAAGAAACTTGCGGGAATCACTCAGGAGCTAGAACTCTCGCCTAGAAGGTGAACATCCAAGGCTACTACTGGCCTATCATCCTAGTCGAGTCGAAAAGACTCGTCTCAAGATACAAGACCTACCAATTCTTCCCAAATGTGTCACGAGCTTCAGCCACTAAACTCACCCTCATCATGTGCCCAATTCCCTTAAC
Organism: Asparagus kiusianus; assembly: GCA_022839385.1. NCBI lineage: Eukaryota > Viridiplantae > Streptophyta > Magnoliopsida > Asparagales > Asparagaceae > Asparagus > Asparagus kiusianus. The sequence continues at coordinate 419,703 of BQKN01000514.1, read as the reverse complement.
TCAATAGGGACTTGATTGTTGGGGCCTCTCCAATAGCTTCAGAGCAATGGAAGTTTTTGATTTTTACCATTGATTATTTCACAAAATGGATAGAAGTTGAACCGTTGGTCAGAATTGGCGAGAATAATACCACCAGTTTTTTGTAGAAATCAATCGTCTGTAGCATTAGAGTTCTTATTTCTTTCATCATTAGCAATAGCACCCAATACGACGGCAATGACTTCCAATGTTTTTGTAGAGAATGGAAGACATAGCCCAAGTTCACTTCAGTAGTACACAAAAAATGCAACGGACTTGCAAAGGCCACTAATAAATGCATACTTCAAGCTTTAAAGAAGAAGGTAGACAATGTGGTTGGAAACTGGGTTGAAGAGCTACTTGGAATTCTATGGTCCACCACACCACTCATAAGAACTATACTGGAGAAACCCCATTCAAGCTAGCATATGGAGGTGAAGTGGTCATTCTGGTAGAAGTCGGCATGCTAACCATCCGACTGTAGCACTTTGATAAAGATTTGAATTTGACCGGACATTGAGTTAGACTCGACATTATTGCTGAAGTTTTAGAAAACTCTTTTAGGTCATAAGTTATTAATCAGCAGCACATCGCCAGGCACTACTAACAAGATCTAGTCTCGAAGATTTGGTGTTGGTGATCTCGTTCTTCGAAGAGCACTTTTTGACAGAGACACCAAGCACAACAAATTGGCTGCCAACTGGGAAAGACCATACATGGTAATTGGAGAAGTACATCCTGACACTTCTCAGCTACGAAGTTCTAATGGAATAATCTTGCAGCATCCTTAGAATATAGAACATCTTAAGAAATGCTTTCAGTAATTATAACTATAAGATTCTCATATAATATAAATACTTTTTGATAAATCTTATCATACTATGCTTTTGTAGTATTTATAAGACCCCACAAATGCTCAAGGCGCATCTCGAAAGACCTTATCCTTATAGAATAAAACAAAGGCACGTCATTAACTTGGCCGGCTTCAACTTTAAAGACCTTGGTATCCTTTTGAAATAAAAACAAGGCAGATATCAACTCAGTTGATTTCGACTTGAAAGTCCTTGGTATCCTTTAGAAATAAAACTAAGGCACGTCATTGACTCAGTTGACTTCAACCCATAAGACCTTAGTATCCTCTCAGAAGAAAACCAATGCATGAATCTAACTCATCTTAAGTCTTAAAACAAGGTGAACTGTAGATAAATATATAAATGCAAGAAAGAAAAGTACATAGATTGAATAGACAAAAGTGCATATTTTCATTCATATATCAAAATATTTACAATACAATATCTACATTGCTAAAGATGTCAAAAAACAACAAAAAACAGAAGATACATGAAGCTATTAAGGGGCCTAACTAGGAGCAGGTGTTGGGCCTGAACTGGGCATGATGCTGGACCCAAGTGTAGAAGTTGAGCGTGGAGGAACAGCGGTAGTAGATGTTGGTGGAGGATTTGACTAGGCTGGAACCCAGCCTCTTCATACTGGTCATCTCTAGGGTCCTAGCCCAACTATCTCGAGCAGAGCTCTCATCAGTCTCTTGGGCTGACTCCTTACCCTTCTCATCTCCATTTTCGACATCTAACACTAGCCCTTCTCCCCTCCTCTCTAACTCCCGGAGAGATTTGAAGCAATTGACGACTTTGGGAGGATAATAGAATCACTCAGGATTGACTTGAAATTAGGGAGAGCTGCACCTTCAAGTAATCAAATCCGATCTTGCAAGCCAAGGCCACCTCCACCTTCCCAAGAGAGCTATTATGGTATTTCTCCACAACCTTAACCCAGTAGGCCTCGGACTCGAGATGGTTAGAGTGACCCTATAGTGCATGTACTTCAGTGAGAGATGACTTTCATTATCTCTCAGCCTCTAATGCTAATTGAGCTGCCTCCTTTCACAGATTCTCATGAGCCTCCACCCACTTGTTTAGCTAGTCTTTAAGGGTAGCAATAAGTTGGCAAGCCAGCGCCTACTCAAAAGTTAACACCACTCTCTCGCCTCTCAGCCTCGACCTCATCCCTCAAGTATTTCACCATGTCATCCCATTCATGGAGATCATGCTCGAGATGACTGACGTCCTCCTTGATCTTGTCTATCATGACCAACTATCGATCATGGCCGAATTCTTGCTACTAGACACCTTTAGGCCATTATTCATCTCCTCCCGCATCTCTATTTCCCGGTGTCATTTTCCTTTTCCCCTTCTCTAAGCCACCAGCTCGTCCTTTTTGACAAAAAGATTTAGCTCAGCAGCCTCTCGGGCCATCTTCTCAGCTTCTAGATTTTCCTGGAGCTTGAAGTAGACTTCCCAGACATGCTCAAAGTGCCCTAACAACTCCTGCTCTACCAAAGCCCTTTGGAGCAAATAACTCTTCAAGGTTTGGTGAAGACTACAGTTAGGCATATGACCACAAGATGTCATCATACTTAGGTAGTGAAAATTGGTCCATAGCCCTAGTCTGGGCCATTCAGGACTTCAAGATGGATGCCCTCTTGTCGAGACCCAACCAAGGAACGGATCGGTTCTCCTCAGGCTACTCCCTATTGTAGATAGGGCTGACTTCAGGCATCCCCATCATCAACTTCCTTAGCTACCCCCACACACCCACCGGGATTTTATTGATGCGGTAGGGGAAGGGAAACCCAATGCAACCCGTTTGAGCAGAAGGTACCTCTATTGTGGCTGAATCTTCAGTAATTAGCTCCTTACCCTCTTAATGGGCTGACTCGACTGGCGGAGGCTGAATTGTCTCCTCCACGGTCCAAGCCTAGACATTCATAATCTCAAATACCACTATCTAACCCCCTGCGACCTGAGCGGGGAACTCCTCATTGACTACAATGATGATGTTAGCTGACTCTATATGAGTGGTCTCAGGGGAGGACTAGCGGTGAGGTTGTTGCCTTCCTCAACTTCTTGAGCAAGAACAGCTGTAGCGCTTCTACTGCGCTCTCCTTCCTAGCCCTGGTTGGCTCTGCACTTCTAGAGGGGCTTTGGCTGCTTACTTTTTGCAGCCTTCTTCTCTTCTGCTCAGACCTCTTAGCCTAAGTAGTAGAAGCACTCTGTGCAGCCAGCTAAGCTATGATCTTGCCGGCTATCGCTACTACCTCCTCAGCCTTTGCTAGGGCCAATTCAGACCTCAGACGTTTTAAGGGCATAATTGAGGTCCCCCCTGAGACATGTCTTACTCTTTTAGCAACAGAACTAATATCACTACTAATATCACTACTCAATTCTGCACAATCCAAAATGGGCTCGAATCTTCTCAAGCCCAAGCTTATCCTCAGCCATAAGGAAACCCTGCTTTAGGACATCCTTCTTGATCTCGGGCCAATCCAAGCAAGACAGGATCGAGTTAGCCCTAAAGACCTAGATGAACTTCTCCTTCCAGTCCTTATTCGACTCAGGAGTGTTTGAGATGACTTTGAAGCTTCCCAAGTTCTAGACATAATAGTGGCCCTCATTCTTCCCAACCTTAACACTAAGAAGATGGTTGCGGATGCGAGAGTCAGTTCGACTACCACCTGGTGGCAGATCGCCACGAACCCCACCAGTGTAGTGATAGAGCTCGGCTTGATTTGAGAAGCGAGAATCACAGAGCTTCGAAGATGTAGTGGAGAAAGAGCTGGAGTAGAAGATAGAGTCCATACTCCAAATGTCGAAGGTACACCAGAGCAATGACTCCGCTGTAGTCATATACTACCTAAGCCCTCTCCGGTGCCAATAGAGTGAACTCACGAGGGATGTCGTAGTGGTCATAATAATTATCAAGCTCCATCACACACATCTTGGAGCAGAACTTCATTAGAAGATCGATCCTAGCCTTGTTGTGGGCAATATAGTAGGAGCAGAGGAAGCCAATGGGAAAAGAGAACACTAGCGAAATGACCAGTAGATCAGAAATCGCTCAACTGACTGATAATTCTAGTGTTTAGAGAGTTTGTAAATAGACCCCTCAGAGGAATGGAGATATATATAGGCTTGGAGGCAGGCACATGGTGAGATCATAGCAGTCGACTCGATTAATGATGGATGGCTGAGATCGACCTTGGAATTTGAAGTAATTGCTTAGGAACCAAATCGCTGCCCTTCGATTACACGCTATCTATGCTCATAGAACGAGACGACATTAGCACATGATCTCCTGTGATGTTAGAACATCACATCAACAGTGGCTTATCAGTTTCCTCATAAATGCACCTCGAATACCCAACAATCAACTATTCATTTATACTCAGACTCGGCCAAGCACGTTCAAGTGAAAGGGGCCATTGTTCTATCGTATAAATGGCTAAGTGTAAATACTCTATGAGGAGCTGACACATGTCCCTTATTGACTAAACATCAGATTAGTCACACTTTATGTAGGACGACTCAAATAGCTTCAACCCCCGACCCTTCTTAAGAAGGTCCGAGTCAAAATACATCCTCACTTGAACTCACCATTTGAGTCAACAAAACTCTCCTTCACTCTATAAGACTTGGTTTAGAATTTTTGAAGCTAAGTAAAAAGGCGATACTTATGAGCCCGCTCATGAGATCGAGATGAAAGACATCACTTGTTGACCCTCTCATAGAGACGAATTGAGAGACGGCTTCTCCTCAATCCCCCCATCGACATTCAATTGCCATCACATTGAATGCATGATCAGAGTCATCATTGTTCTAGCCTCGAAAGTCTTTATGACTCATCGGACCTCGTCAGCACCACGCATACTCCATCACCCTCACATTAAACACCTAGGTGACTCATCCTCCACTACAACCGACACCTATCAAGTAGCTGCTGACTGAGCCACTTGCTTGGACTCAGCCAAAGTTATGCAACTATCCTTTGGATCTGCTATAAAGGGAAACTGCTGCCTACTGCTTAAGGTAAGCTAACTTTGACTGAAAACACCATACATTCACTTTTTTTTCTTCTCCACTCGAGCTTATCACTGACTTGATCGCCGGATGAATTAGCGAAGATCTTAACTCCGACTCTCTCACATGTTGTTCACGTGTAGGACTGGATTCTCTATTTGAGAACCTTCCATCTGAAGAAGAGAACCCTAATATCCTACAACATCCCACTTAACTCCCTATTAGGTAATATTCATCAACAATGCTCTTCTTCAGGGTGCTAACAGGAATGAGTCTATCCTCTTTATTCATTCATCACCTTTGAGTTTGCACTAGCCTTAGTTTCATTGAGATATGTAGCTGATATGTAGCATCGTTAGTTAGGTCATTGTGGTATTACAGTCTTTGGTAAGCTTGAGTCAAATAAGACCATTGTGATGACTATTAGGTTTAAGAATAAATAAATGTCTTGTAAATTGGAAAGATCACATTGGTTGCCTTTTAGTGATGTTTTGAGCATTATTATAGCACTCATTTATATTTGATACACTCTGATATTTGACAATCACCTATTTTATCTAATTTGGGATTCCATATTATGTCTATTTTGTTGACGATTGCACTCGTTTTACTTGGTTATATCCTATGAAAAACAAATCAAAGGTTTTTAATCACTTTTACAATTTTCAAAAACTGGTTGAAATCATGTTTACATTCAAAATTCGAATGTTTCAAAGTAATGGTAGAAGAGAATTTGATAATGATGCTTTCAAACAATATTTTCTCAATCCCGGTACTTATTTTTAAAAATCTTGCCTCAATACTCCACAAAACAAAATAGGGTGGTGGAGAGAAAACATCAACACATTTTGAGATGGCTCAAACTTTTTCAATTGATGCTAAAATGCCATCTTAATTTTGGGTTGATGTAGTCTACAGGGTTGTATTTGTGATAAATAGATTACCCACTCCTCTTCTAGATGTTATTTTTCGTTTGAAAAACTTTTCCAAAAGCCACTAGACTACAGTTTTCTCAAAGTTTTTGGTTGCCAGTGTTTTTCAATTCTATTAGCAATCACAAATAAATTTCAACCACGATCTAAATGTTGTATTTTCTTAGGCTATGCTCATGACTATAAAGATTATTGGTATTTTGATTCTGTTACTCATCGTGTGTATGTTAGTCGTCGTGTTCGTTTTCATGAGTCTAATTTTCCATATTCTAATATTGTCATTGACCACTCATGTGAAACTTCTCCTCCTATGTTAGTCACTCACTCTATGTTAATTGCCACACGGTTCAATCAATTGTCGATACCTTTTTTAGTGATATCTAGCCCATCTCCTCAAATTTCTTTAATTACAATACCCGTATCCTCTTTCACCACACATGATCTTGACTCTTCTACTCTTCACTCGAGCCCTCATGCCCATTACCATGATCATCAGCCCATGGCCACGACCACTCCTAGCAGTCCATGCCCATGACCAGTAGCCCACGGCTGGTAGCTCTCATGCCAATGGCTAGCAACCCTTGGTCAATAGCCACAGAACCACTCCCAGGTCCTTCCCTCTATCTAGCAGCCCCACGCCTATGTTTAGTAGCCCTACCACCACTGAGTCGTTGACCTTAACAACCAGCAACTCTAATTTCAAATCTAGCAGTGTCATGCTGCACTTGCCTCATCCGATTCTTTCTCTTGCCAAAAATTTGTTCATTCGTGACTACTATGGTGCGCGTTCCACTCTATCTCGATTTGTAACATTCATCCCATGTAACTCTTTCCAACATTGAACCCACTGGTATCACACAAGCTTTAAAAGATTCCAAATGGAAACAAGTAGAAGAATTTAATGCTCTTATTAATAATAAGACATGGAAATTGGTTCTGTTTGACGAAGGATAGAATTTGGTTGGTTGTAAGTAGATTTACAAATTAAAATACAACTCAGATGGTTCTGTCAAGAGGTAAAAAGCTCAATTGGTTGCTCAAGGTTTTCATCAGCAAGAAAGTATTGATTTTCTTAAGACTTTTAGTTATATTATTAAACCGACCACAATTCATCTTGTTATTTATTTATCTATCTCTTGTGGTTGGATCATTCAACAACTCGATGTCAAAATTATGTTTTTACACGTTTACCTTCCTAAAGAAGTATATATAAAATAATCTTGTGGCTTTTTGTTCATTCTCATTTTCTGAATCATGTTTGTAAATTAAACAAAGCTAGTTATGGTCCTAAACAAGCTCTTGGCACTTGATTTCATCGGTTAGTAGCTTTTTTCTCTTGTTTTGTTTTCATTGTAGCCAAATAGATACGTCCACATTTATTTATCGACAGAGTTCATATATTCTCATTCTTCTAATGTATATTGATGACATTGTTCTTGCAGGCAACTCACCCTCTCCCTTATTTGTCGCTTTATTTATTTATTATCTACTCAATTTTCGATAAAAGATCTTAGTGACATTCATTATTTTTGTTGTTCAAGTTCTTCAAAAATCCGATCACATTTTCTTGTCTGAACATAAGTATGTTCAGGACATTTTACAAAAATTCCACCTTCACTCTCTTAAACATTCCCTTAGCGGCCAAGAACACTTTATCCCTTACTGATGGAGAATTATTGATAGATTCATTTGAATATAGGAGCATAGTAGATGCTTTACAATATCTTACAATGGCCAGCCCCTGATACCGCTTTTGATGTTCATGTAATATCTCAGTTTATGCATACTCCTCATACCAGTCATCTCCATATTGTGAAAAGAATATACAGGTATTTGCAGGGCAATACCGGATCATAGTTTATCATTTCGCAAGGCATCTGGTCCATCCCTTGTTGTGGCATACTCTGATACAAATTGGGGTGGTTGTCCCGATAGTTCTCAATCCACATGCAATCGTTTTTAGTCTCAATCTGATTTTCTGGCACTCTAAAAAGCAACCACCTGTCTCCACGTCCTCTACAAAAGCTGAATATATAGCTTTAACATATATCGTTGCCAAAACTATGTGCATTCGACATGTCTTGGAAGAACTTAGGATTGTTCTTTGGCATCCTGCTACACCCTTTTGTGACAATATTAGTGCCACCTACATCATCGCAAATCATGTTCTTCACGATTGCATCAAACACATTAAGGTTGAATATCACTTTGCTCGAGAAAGAGTTGCCCATGGTGATTTACCCGTCTGATACGTCCTCACTCATCTCAATTTTGGCCGCTATATTTACCATATGATTGTAAGTGGTTTCGTTCTTCGAAATCCAATCTGTTTGTTTATCCGCCCGATCATATTTAGGGGGTTAATGATGTATATGTATGGGTTGTTCTGTATACAAGAGTGTTTGTGTAACTACGTAATATATATAGTGATATAAATAGAGAAGAGGGAATCCCATCTAGGGAAAGCCGACTAATTCTATCGTGAACATTGTTTTCTCTTCTCTCAATATCTCTCAGTACCATTTATTAATTTTCAAATCAGTATAAAACAACATGCAAAATCGTAGATAGTAAAATATCAATACAAACCGTTAAGTATCAATATAAACAAAATACTGACTCATGATAAACTACACAAGAATCACTACAATAACTAATTTTGCAACATTGGCTTCTTACATCTCTCCTAACTTGAAATTAGTCCCTTAAATAATTGTTTTTGCTTCCCCCTTTGAACTATGTCCCGGTGTTGGCTTTGGTAGATCCTTCCAACTCATCTATCTTGGCCCTTAACTTGAAATTAGTCCCTTAAATAATTGAAATTATTACTTAGTTTTTCAATGTCAAATTAGTTCTTCACTTAGTTTTTCCATCGAACGTACAAACTTAAGTTGGGTTAGTGATTAACCAAACATGGTTAGATACATTTTTACCCTCCTCAAGATTTAAAGGCTTCTACATGTTTTGCGCGACAGAAGCTTCTTGTGCAACACGAACAAAAACTCGAGATAAACCACAACCAATAAGCAAAACACAACCACAGCAAGAACAAACGATTTACGTGGTTCGGCAAGTTGCCTACGTCCACGGGGCAAGGAGGGGGGGTGTTCTTACTATTAGAAATAAGAGAATACAGGTAGAGTTACAAATCTCACCGATCAAACCCTAAAACAAAGCTCTAGATCTCTCACAACTCTCCCACAATTGGATGTAATAATCCTCTCTCAAAGACTGCTCAAAATCGTCCTTGCTTTACCCTAATTAATCAGGTTTAGGGTTATATATTAACTCAGAAACGAACCGGGTCAAAAACCAAAAGCTCAACCCAATACAGTTTGCAGTCGATCACGCAGGTTTTGTGGTTGACTGCGACGGTCGACCGAACCACAAACCCGAGACTTAAATCGATTACAGTCATCCGTGGTCGACCGCGACGGTCGACCGCCATCAGTTCCGAATCTCACTGGCCTTCGTGCACGTTCGCGGTCGACCGTGACGGTCGACCGCCAGTCTACTTGGCTGATTCTTCTGCTGTTTCCTGTATTTCTTCAATTCTCCACCTCGGCGAATGTTTCCACCAAAACTGAGCTGACACCAAATCATCCAATAGTCCCTCAACAAGTCAGGGAACCAAACTAGAGCTGAAACGCGATCTCCCCCCATTTGAATCAACAGATCAAATCGGTTGTATCTGAAAGACTGCCTATGTATCCTCTTGCCCAAGGAATCAAGCCGAACGTAGTGCATCCAAATGGCCTCCAAAGACCTCAGCAATGAAGGATGTTCAAAAGCTTCAAACAATGATCAAATTTTACTCCTGAAATAACTTTGGTCAACATATCTGCAGGGTTATCATTCGTGTGGACCTTCTCCAATATGACATCTCCATCATCCAAAACGTCACGTACAAAGTGAAATACAACATCGATGTGCTTCGTGCGCGCATGATAAACCTGGTTCTTCGCTAAATAGATAGCCGACATGCTATCACAATATACCCGAATGGTTTCCTGAGTGATTCCTAAGCCCTCCAATAATCCACACAATCATAAAGCCTCCTTAATAGCTTTTGTTACTGCCATATACTCTGCCTCCGTAATAGAGAGAGCCACTGTGGACTGAAGCGTGCATCGCCAACATACAGGTGCACTTGCCAATGTAAAAGCAAAACCTGAAGTAGACCGGCATTTGTTAAGATCTCTAGCATAATCTGAATCCACATATCCAATACAATCCTGCATATTCTTCTCATCCTTCTGGAATACTAAACCAACATCCACAGTGCCTCGAACATACCGTAGAATCCACTTCATAGCCTCCCAATGACCCTTCCCGGGGTCGTGCATGTATCTCGATACCATGCTCACGGCCTGTGACAACTATGGCCTCGTACACACCATCGCATACATCAAGCTACCTACTGCACTGGCATATGGGACCTTCGATATATAATCTCTATCCTCAATTGAAACAGATGATATCAATGCTGAAAGCTTGAAGTGGGGAGCCAATGGTGTGCTAACTGCTTTTGTATTGCTGTCAAAGCTAAATTTCTTCAACATCTTCTGCAAGTAGTTCTTCTGTGTAAGTTTCAAACTTTCTTTCATCCTGTCTCTCTCGATCTCCATACCCAATATCTTCTTTGTCTCTCCAAGATCCTTCATCTCAAACTCGGATGATAGCTCATCTTTCAACTTTCGAATAGCCGAAGAATTCCTGGAAGCAATAAGCATATCGTCAACATATAAAAGCAAATATATATGCTCACCATCATGTAGCTTGTGCATATAAACACATGGGTCATATGGGCTCCTTGTGTACCCTCGGCCAATCATAAAATCGTCGAATCTCTTATACCACTGTCTTGGTGACTGCTTCAAACCATAAAGAGACTTCTTCAGCTTACAAACTAAATCTTCCTTTCCTACAGCTTTGAATCCCAGGGGTTGTGTCATGTAGATCTTATCATCTAAATCACCGTGTAGAAAGACCGTCTTTACATCCATCTAGACCAAATCCAAATCCAACTGTGCCACCAACGCTAATAAAATCCGTATCGACGAATGCTTCATAACGGGTAAAAATACCTCATTGTAATCAATGCCTTCAAGCTGTGCATATCCCTTAGCAACCAATCTGGCTTTGAACCGAATATCCCCAATAGAAGATCCCTCCTTCTTCGTATATACCCACTTGCAACCAATAGCTTTCTTACCCTTAGGTAGATGTGCAAGTATCCTAGTATCATTCTTCTGAAGAGACCGCATCTCCTCCTCCATAGCTACCCTCCACCTGATCGAATCGAGGCTAGACTCTGCCTCCCTGAATGTGGCTGGAACCATATCATCAATGACCTCCACTGATAATGCATATGCGATCATGACATCATTATACCTAGCTGGCCGACGAATCTCTCTCCTCGGTCTATCTGCTACAATGGACTCCTGAACATGACCCTGTTCCTGAGTCCTATAATCCACTGTATCCTCTATCTGCCCGACTGTCATCTCATCTCCTCCCAGTGTCATCTCTGTAGGAGCCTCAATGGATATAGTGCTCTCTGGAGTGAGTGGAGTCACATCATCCTCCACCTGCTGTGATATCTCTCCTGTTTGGTCTTCCCCCACCTGCTGAGGGGCTCGAGGCCTCATCATGTATGCCTCGTCAAATGTGACATCTCTGCTAATAACTATCTTCTTGTCCTGTGGATCCCATAACTTGAAGCCTTTGACTCCATCTTTAAATCCCACAAAGACTGCTTTCCTCGCTCTCGGATTTAATTTACCATCACTGACATGATAATAAGCTGGACACCCGAATATCCGAAGTGACTCATAGTCACTAGCCACCGAACCAAACCAACGCTCGAAAGGAGTCTTCCAGTCTACCGCAGAGCACGACAACCTGTTCACGAGATAGCTCGCATAAACTAACGCCTCGGCCCAAAAGGATCTAGGAAATCTACTCTGTATCATCATACACCGCACATTCTCCAGCAAGGTACGGTTCAATCTCTCAGCCACCCCGTTCTGTTGCAGTGTCTCTCGAACTGTGAAATATCTTCTAATGCCGTGATCCCAGCAAAATTGCAGAAACGGAACACTCTTGTACTCTCCACCGTTATCTGAATAGCCTGAAGAATCTAAATCTGAATGCTCACCAAAAGCTTTTGCAACATTCACTTCTGAACCTTATGCAGCTTTCCCCTTATTCTACCCGTTTTTTTCTTTCTACTTTGGGCAGACAATCTTCCAATATCCTTCTTTTTTACAATACTGATATTGATTTCAACCAACACTCTTATAGGTACTCCTATTCCTTGACTTTGAGTGGTTGAACTGGCGACGGTTTGGATCTCAGCCTCGAACTACTAATGCATCTCCTGATGCCTTCTCGGAGGGTTCACCATCACTCTTCCTCAAATCATAGTTCACCAAAGCTGAGGTCGCCTTCTTGTAACTGACTGTAATTCTTCCATTGATCATAGTGAGAACGAACGTATCATAATCATCTTTGGGCAACGAACACTGAAGTAACATTTCTTTGTCTTCATCCTCAACTATAATATCCACATTGGCCATATCTGAAAGTAGCTTAGTGAAGTTGTTGACATACTCCCTGATGGAAACTCCCATCTTCATCTTGAACTGGTAAAATCTCTTCTTCAAGTGAAGCCGATTCTCAATGCTCTTCGTAAGATATTTCTCATTGAGTGTTTCCCACATCTTCTTCGCCGACATCTCGTTCATAACATCATAAATAAGATCCGGCATCAAGCATGACCTAATAACACCACAAGCTCTACTGTTCATCTTCCTCCAAATCTTATCATCCATATCTGCGGGTTTCTCTTTTAACTCAAGAGTCCCGTCCAAATTCTTTGCATCCAAGGCATCCATTACCTGACACCTCCACAATCCAAAATTGATCTTTTCTTCGAACTTCGGAATATCAATCTTCGTGTTATTGATGCTCAGACTCTGTATCGCCTTTGTAAGAGACGAACCTGATGTGTTTGCTTCTCCTATGTTGTCAATCTAGCTATGATACCAATTGTTGTGCGTGGCGGAAGCTTCTTGTGCAACACGAACAATACCTAGAGATAAACCACAACCAATAAGCAAAACACAACCACAGCAAGAACAAACGATTTACGTGGTTCAGCAAGTTGCCTACGTTCACGGGACAAGGATGAGGGGAGTTCTTACTATTAGAAATCAGAGAATACAAGTAGAGTTACAAATCTCACCGATCAAACCCTAAAATAAAGCTCTAGATCTCTCACAACTCTCCCATAATTGGATGCAATAATCCTCTCTCAAAGACTGCTCAAAATTGTCCTTGCTTTACCCTAATTAATCAAGTTTAGGGTTATATATCAACTCAGAAACGAACCGGGTCAAAAACCAAAAGCCCAGCCCAATACAGTTTGCGATCGACCGCGACGGTCGACCGAACCACAAACCCGAGACTTAAATCGATTACAGTCATCCGCGGTCGACCGCGACGGTCGACCGCCATCAGCTCCGAATCCCACTGGCCTTCGTGTACGTTCGCGGTCGACCGCGGCGGTCGACCGCTAGTCTGCCTGGCTGATTCTTCTACTGTTTCGTGCATTTCTTCACTACATGATCCTTGGGCGCTCTCTTGGGGATTTTATAGATATTGGAGAACATAGAGCCATTATAAAGAGAAACCCAGAAGAAAAGGTTAATTTGAAATATCCCCGTAAATCGAACGATAACCGAGTACACAGACTAGCTGAAACTGACCGAGTACACCGACTAACTGAATAGATAATAAGAATTTAAATCGAGTGACTAAATAACAATTTCTATGATTTGAGAGACTAATTTCCAATATTAAAAGATTTAAGAGACCGATATAGAGAACTCCTTTTAAGATTGATGAACGCTTCCCATTATCAGTCTCTAGAGAGGACCAGTACGACTTTTCTCCACCAAGTGTCCTCGTCTGTGTGTTTTATTGTCCTTGTCGACGAAGGCAGGTAAAGGCAGTCACCGACAGTATGTACTGAGCTGGCATTTTCTTCTCTACGCCAAACGACTCGATGGAAAGATATTGCCAGCTTATTGAAGCTGGTGATGTAAGTGAAGTTTTAAGAGCTCTTTTATGTTTTTACGTGGAAACGTAAATTTTGATTGGATTAGGCGGTGTTTGTTTCAATTTTTTTTGGGATATAGGGTGAATTTCAAGTTTTGGGATGTAAAAAGTGTTTTTTTTAAGTTTTGGGATTCTATAAACTTTGTTTGTTTCAAAATTAATTTTGGGATATTGAATCCCTAAATTATAAAAAATTAATATATTTTTAGGATTTGTGAAATCCTCCCTTTTGTTTTAATTTTTTTTTGGGATATAAGGTGGATTACAAGTATTTTGGGTTTTAGAATTCCATAAACAATGATGCTTTTCTTGGGCTGTGTTTAGCAAAGGGGTAATGGAGGGGTTTAAGGGGTTTAACTCTTCATTAACTCGTTAACGACTAATTTATTGATAAGAGGTTTGTTAATTCTTGATAAGCGGTTGAGACCTCTTAATCCTCCAGAACTCATCATTTGGAAGGGTTTACAAATCGTCCTATTAAGAGGGTGTAACATTTAACCTGTCTCTCACCATGAGGGTGAGCTACCATGTTTTTGAAAAAAATTAGGTAGGGTCATGAGAAAGTCACATCTAATTGTGATGGCAAATTGCATTTTTCATGGGAAAAAAGAATGTGGGACAACTGAAAAAGGGAGAGTGTGAGTGCTTTTAAATTTTAAACTTTAGATTGTGTGGTTCATAAAAGATGGAGAGAGCTATGGTTATTTTGAAATTTTAATATTGGACAAATTTTTAAAATAGGCCCTATTAGAATTTTATTTTTTAAAAACGATACATTTGAGATTTAATTGCTATTTTCAACCTAGTTTCAGCCACCTGGCGGAAACTGGATCGAAATGGCAATTAAATTTGAAAACTTCACGTAATTTAAAATCCGTTGAAGTTTAGTGTCTGATCAGCGACGCTAAAATCCAGTTGATCAGGCACTAAACTTCATGGGATTTTAAATCTCGTGAACTTTTCAAACTTTAATTGCCATGTTCGACCCAGTTTAAGTCAAGTGGCTGAAACTAGGTCGAAAATGTCAATTAAATTTTAAAAGGATTGTTTTTTAAAAATAAATTTCTAATAGGGTCTATTTTAAAATTTTGCCCTTTAATATTTTAGTTGTAATTTAAAAGACTTTGGGGTGTCAATGAGAACAATTTTTGACATGCTGCTTATATTTTGATATTTCAATTCTTACTTAGTTGTGGATACTAATTTTTTTATTATTTCAACTCACAATAGCTATTTGTCTATTTTTATCTTTGCTATTGAAACTTATTCATCTATGATTTCATTCTTCAAGTTGGGGATAAATAGAGCTGCTTTTTTACAATTTGCGTTGCAAGTTTATAATCTACTTATTGAAAGTTTTTCAAAGACACTTTATATAATTTATAAATTTTGAATATGTGCAATCTCTAATTTGTTGTGTACTTGCATTTCGGAGAGGGAGTCAGAACAAATTTTTGAACATTAATAAGGTTAAAGTTGACATATTTAAAAATTTAGCATGATTAACCTACTTAATCCTTCTCTAAGTCATGTTGGACCCTAGAGGAGGGGTGATTAGGGTCTTAATGCAATAATTGTGCAATAAAAAATGAGACAAGCAATGCACCACAAAATGAACAACGAAAGTAAATGAGATAGAGTTAGAAATCGTTATCCAAGTGACGCGCGATATGTTAACGAAGTTCGGCCCGCTGATCTACGTCCCCGCTCCCCACTCTCGAGGAGAATCCACTACACAACTCGGTTTGGAAGCCGGAACTTTTTCTACACAACGATCTCCACAAGATCTCACAACTGCACAGTTGATCACCACAAGATCTCACTCTCACACAGTTGATCTCCACAAGATCAAGCTCACAACAATAGTAAATAGTGTAAAATCTCTCTCTTTACAGTGTCCCTATGGCAAGGAGAAAGATTACACTGAAGCTTGGGATGTGAACTAGAAAACAAAGAAAACAAGATTGAAAGTTTGGTTCTCAGTAAAACAAAACTCTAGTTTTTCAAAATACTTGGGACAACTTGAAGACGAGGGGTATGAGGGGTTTAAATAGGAGAAAATACAACAGTCAAAGCCCACACCCAAATCCCCTAAAATCCCGTAATAATCGTTTCTGAAATCTGTACCAAAAAGGTCGTTGAGGTGAACGACGGTCGACCGTGGAATTTTCGCGGTCGACCGCGAGCCACTTTCGAGCCTGAGAAAATGTCTAGAAAGTTTTACGATCGACCGTGGCGGTCGACCATGGAATTTTTTAGACTGACGGTTGACCATCACGGTCGACCGCGAAAGTCTCTGCTGGCTACTAAGGGAAAATCAAGGGCGTGGTCGACCGTGGCAGTCGACCGCTAACTGACACAACAGATACAGGTTTTGAAAGCAGTTTTGACTCTTTAAAAAATCTGTAAAAAAACTAAAATGACTTCTAAAAAATGTGTAACTTTGTAAATTATTTTTAACACTAAAAACAAACTGGTTAAAAAAGTAATTTTGTGAATAGGTCCTCATACTTGTGAAAAATGATATTTTTTCAAAACGCTCAAAAATATAAGTATGAAAACGTGTGTGTGATATCCCAATAGCTTCAAATGAAATCTACAACTACTTGCCTACATTAATTCTACCAATAGAGAGAAAATAAAAACTAGCAAATATCCTCACATAGAATTACATTTCTTGAGTCTTGATATTGCTTTGAGTTGATGAAGCTTCTCATTGCGTTTATTGTTCTTGATTAAACATTGCTTCATCACTATGCCTCCTCCTCCTTTGGATATCATCATTGTAGCTCATAGTCCATCCAATCCTCCATAAGTGGTACTAAAAAGATTGATATATATTAGCTACAATATCACTCAACAAACAATTAGTACCGATAATGGTGGTTGTAAATCATCATCAAAACATAAGGGCTAACAATCTTCCTCTTTTTGATGATGACAACCAACCATTATATGGGAGCAAAATAAATATAGCTTATAGATAGTAGCCACCCCTATCTATGAGCTCCCCCTAACTATGTGCAACAAATGAGGAGATTTCTCTCCCCCTTTGTCACCATCAAAATGGGGTAAATGGAATGGTAAACAAAAAATGCATATGATGTGCAACAAACAAACAAAACAAAAGCTTTTACACAGTGCATAAACCCAAACTATTTTTTATGCGACAAAAATCATCTTCACTAAGAAGCTTGGTAAAGATGTCCGCTAATTGAGATTTAGTGTCAATATAAACAAGGGAAACATCTTGCCTCTCTACATGATCGCGTAAGAAATGATGGCACACATCAATATGTTTGGTTCTAAAGTGCAAAACAGAATTTTTTAAAATATTTATAGCACTAGTGTTATCACAAAAGATTTTTATATTTTGTAAATTCAAATCATAGTCAACTAAACTTTGTTTCATTCATAAAACTTGAGCACAACATAAGTCGACGGCAATGTATTCTGCTTCCGTAGTGGATAAGACAACACAATTTTGTTTCTTAGAGACCCAAGAGACAAGAGAGTTACCAAAGAATTGACATGTACCACTCGTACTTTTGCGATCTACCTTACATCCGGCAAAATCGGCATCACAAAAACCATAAAGATCAAAAGAGGTGCTTTTAGAATAAAATAAACCAAGATCAATTGTTCCATTGACATATTTAATAATTCTTTTAACCGCAATTAAATGGGATGTTTTAGGAAAAGCTTGAAAATGTGCACATGTACACACACTAAACATAATATCGGGTCTACTAGCGGTAAGATAAAGAAGACTACCTATCATACCTTAGTATAGTTTTTGGTCTACATCCTCACCACTATCATCCGCATCAAGCTTGACACTTTTACTCATGGGAGTTGGTGCATGCTTAGCATTCTCCAGTTTGAATTTCTTCACCAATTCTCTAGCATACTTACTTTAAGAAATGAATATATCATTCTTAGTTTGCTTGACTTGGAGCCCGAGAAAGAATATGAGCTCTCACATCATGCTCACCTCAAAATGATCTTACATAACTTTAGAAAAATCGTTGCATAGAGAATCATTAGTAGCACCAAAAATAATATCATCAACATATATTTGAACTAAAATGAGATCATTTTTCCTTTTTCTCACAAAAAGAGTATTATCAATTTTCTCTTTTAAACAACCATTTTCAAGAAGAAAACTAGAGACGTGAGTATACCAAGCTCTAGAAGCTTGTTTCAACACATATAAAGCTTTTTGAACCCGGTAAACATGATTAGGAAATGAATGATCCATAAAACCAGGGGGTTTCTCAACATATACTTTCTCTTCTATACAACCATTTAAAAAGGCACTTTTAACATCCATTTGAAATAATTTGAAATTCTTAAAACTTGCAAATGCCAAAAACATCCTAATAGATTCTAACCTTGCAACTGGTGTAAAAATTTCATCATAGTCTATGCCCTCCTCTTGATTGTATCATTGGGCAACTAAACGAGCTTTATTTCTTGTTACAATGCCATTTTCATCAAGTTTGTTTCTAAAAATCTATTTTGTTCCAATTATACTAGCATTGTTAGGTCTAGGAACTAGTTTCCAAATATTATTTCTTTGAAAATTATTTAATTCATCATGCATAGCTAAAACCCAAAACTCATCCTTTAAAGCATCATTAATTTTTTTAGGTTCTATTTGAGATAGGAAGGAAATATTACCACACTCACTCAAAGCCTTTGAGCGAGTTAGAACCCCTTGTGAAGGATTCCCTATTATTTGCTCCTTTGGATGATTTGGTGCAAATTTCTATGCTTTGGAGAATTCTTCTTTCTCTTGAAGTTGAATGTTGTTTCTTTCACCATCCTTTTGAGAATCTATTGAGGGTGTTTCATTTAGTTGCAAGAATTCTAATCCTCCCTCAACATCATTATCATCTTTCCTAGGCAAACGAACTTGTAAACCAATATTAGTCTCATCAAAAGTAACGTTTATAGATTCTTCAACAACGAGAATTCATTTGTTGAAGATCCTATATAAGTCTTACTTCGAGGCGCATATCCTAGGAAAATGCAAACATCAATTTTAGAATCAAATTTATCATGGTGATCTTTTGTATTTAAAATAAAGCATTTACAACCAAAGATATGAAAATATTCAATAAAAGGAGTTTTGCCATAAAATAGTTCATAAGGGGTTTTCTTAAACTTTGGTCTAATCAAAACACGATTCAAAACATGGCAAGTCGTATTGACGGCTTCCGCCCAAAAATACTTAGGCAAATCAAAAGAATTTAACATAGTTTGTGCCATCTCTTGATTTTTTTCGTTTAACAACACCATTTTGTTGTGGTGTTCTTGGAGCAGAAAACATATAACTTATACTACGTTGTGCACAAAAATCATAGAAATTCACCACTATGATTACTTCTAATTTTAACAACTTTCACCTCTTTTTTATTTTTAATTCTTTTGACATAATTTAAGAATTCTTCAAAACATTCATCTTTACTACCAAGAAAAATTGTCCATGTAAAACGAAAAAAATCATCAATGATAACAAAAACATAGTGTTTGCCTCCTAGAGAGGTAACATGCATAGGACCAAATAAATCAAGATGAAGTAATTGTAAGGATTTAGAAGTTGATACCTCATTGATGGATTTGAAGGTAGACTTAGTTTGTTTACCTTTAGCACAATCTTCACAAATGATATCTTTGATGAAATGTAAGTTTGGTAACCCTTTTACAAGATTCCTCTTGGATAATTTGGATATCAACTCAATGTTGGCGTGTCCAAGCCTCTTATGCCAAATCCAAGGGTTTTCATCAACCGCCGCAAGGCATTTAACATCTTGATCTACTCGCTCATTCATCTCAAATATGTATACATTAGATTTTCTATTAGCAACAAAAATAGTTTTTACATTTGAGCTAACAATGCACTTATCCAGTTTAAAAGAAATATCAAAACCTTTATCACTCAATTGGCTAATACTAAGAAGATTATGATTCAAGCCACTAACCAAATAAATATCTTCTATTACGGGAGAAGGTGTCTTACCAATGCATCCAATACCTATGATTTTACCTTTCTCACCGCCACCGAAGGAGACGCTATCTCCTTCAATCCTTGATAGGGTTGCAAATAGCTCTTTGTTACCCGTCATATGATGTGAACAACCACTATCAAGGTACCACATCTTTCTACATCGTGTTCGTGATGTTCCCTACAAGAGATGAAGATGTAGTAACTTTAGGTACCCAAATCTTGGGTCCTTGATAGTTAGTAAGCTTGGTACCTTTGGGTACCCATGTCATTCCATAAAAATCATGATTATCTTTAATCCTACAATGAGTGAAGATATGACCATGTTTCATGCAATATGTGCACACAAAATTTCTCTTATGTGTAGAAGCATGAGATCTATGAAATCTATTTCTCTCATGGTGATGATGACTAGCATATGCATGAGTAGGTCTAATTCTAACATTTTTAATTTCAAGTCTTTCAATCTTAGATCTTAATTGTTTGTTTTCAAAATCAAGATCCCCTAGTAATTTATCTTTTAAAGTAAGAGATGATTGTAGTTGTTCAAGTTTGGAATCACAAGAAGTATGTAATTTTTTAAAAGAAGAATATTCTTTTGGCATCCTTTTAAACTCAATGCTTAACTCTTCTAATGCGGTTGCTAGATCACATTGCATGTAAAAGGATTCACTTTTAGTATCGGAAACTACCTCCTTTTCATAAGCCATAAAACAAATGTTAGGATCATGAAGAGCAATCTTTGCTCCTTCTTCATTGCTATCCGAATCTCTTGGTTCGGATTCCTCCCATCCGGCATACATGGCTTTCTTCTTCTTGTATTTCAAATATTTTTCCTTGAGCTTAGTGTTGGACCCTAGAGGGGGGGTGATTAGGGTCTTATGCTAATCTAATCCGATTAAAATGCTAATTAAAATTACTTAACAAGTTATCCTAGCAAGTATGAAATACAACATGATATGTAAGCTAGGATAATCAATATGAACAACAAGATATATCCTAACAAAGAGATATAGGCAATATATGTGCAAGGACATATAAACTCAAGGGTAAACAATCTAACCTAGATAGTGGGCAAAATAATCAACAAGCAATATACAAAGGCGATATAAGATATGAACATAAAAGTAAGTGCGCCAATGCAATCACAAACAAACAATATGATTACGGAGTTCGGTCCCCACGACCTACGTCTCCGCTCCTCACCTCGAGGAGATCTCCACTATCACAACCGGGTTTTTTTACGTTCACCCGAACAACGTTTACACCTCACAATACAATCACTATGCAATCACACCTCACACACTAAGTGTTGGTCCTAGCCCGTGTCCTCCTCCTCAAGTGCTCGGTTACAACCTCTCCCTAGGCACGTCAACCGACGCCACTCCTCTTGGATTCGACCCCGTCTCTCACCACACACTTCTCTCGGTGTACAAGTGTATTACAAGTGAATCCTCACAATTAGGCTCAATACAAAGTGTTTGTTCTCTACAATGAATGAGAACGAATTATAAGCTCACTCTCTAAGATACACAATCCCACAACCCAATTATACTATGAATGTAAATACAATAAGCTCAATGGTTGTGTGTGTACAAAGAGATAAATAAAATCAACTAAACTCAATATAAACACTAGCTTAATAAAATAATAATCAAACAATAAAATGTAAAGCTAGATTGAGTTTAGAAAACTTCTCCAATAAATGACAAGAGTGAGAGAGAGATGATTTGAAGCCCAAACACCAAAGATTATCTTCTCAAGCCCTTGTGAAATTATCTTCACAAACCAAACTCTTAAACACACTTAAACCCTTGTTTAAACTTGTTTAAAAACTTTTTTTTATTAGTCAAACAAAAAGATCAGCAATGGGGTATTTATACCCTCTAAGAATCTCAGATAAAACCCCAAAACAAATGACAGAAAAGTCCCCAGAAGATAGCTCAGAAAAATAGCCGTTAGAGTCTAACGGATCTATTGGCGGTCGACCGAAAATATTCGCGGTCGACCGCGAAGAACAAAAAAATCAAAGAACTGTTCTGGACAATCGTTGGTCGACCGATGGAGCTTTCGGTCGACCGCATCAGTCGACTGACCAACTCTCTGCTGCATGCTTACGAAAGATCAAATGAGCGGTCGACCGGTGCGGTCGACCGAAAACTGACACAGCAGAAAACTGGTATGCTGATTTAAAACACTGTTTAAAAATAGCAAATAAATTCCAAAAAATGTAAAACTTTGGGGAATGATTGTAAACATGATAATAAACATGACACAGTAGAAAGGACCTCCCAAATAAAAAATATCATCATTTTACAAAATAGTCCAAAACATAAAAATATGAGATACTTGAATTTTGATGTTTTGACATAAACCAACTTTTAAAACTTTGTGAAATATTTTTATAGACTTAGTAAAACATGTATAAATAGATATTTAAGTCTATAAACTAATAAGATAATATTTTCATAAAAATTACATATTCTATGCAGTAAGTACTAAAGCACAATAGAGTATGGAATATGTAATATCATATATAACCATAAAAACCAAAACACATGTATGTATATATATAACTATATATATGCATAGAAACCAAAAACTTATGTATATATATAACTATATATATACGAAGAAACCAATAAATGTGTGTGTATAAGATATTGAGCTTAGAGTATATGACACACATAATATAAAATCTAAAACTACATTACCCAAGCAATCTTGATCTTCAATTAAGCTTGACTTGGTACACTTGCGGATGAAGCTTGAACTTGATCTTTAACTTTGAATTGTAAGAGCTTCAACCCGACATTCCGCCAACCTCCATTGGATATCATCGTTGAAGCTCTATTCCATCCATCCTCCAACAATGTTGTTTGTCTATAATAAATAAGAAAACACAAATACTAGACAAACAACATTAGTGGTAAATTATTTGTTAAACATCATCAAAACAAAAAGGCCAACACTTAGGGCAATCTTTGGTAATATGACCCGATTTGTTGCATTCAAAGTATTTTCCTACACGTGAAGAAAATTTGTTGTTAGATCGAGGAGTAAACTTCTTATTCATTTTAATGAGTCTTGATATTCTTCTAGAGATGTGAGCCACTTCTCTAGAAAAATCAACTTCACTATCCGACGATGATGAGGAGTTATCACTAGCTCCCTTAAGAGCTATGGTCTTCATTTTTAGAGATGGCTCCTCAATTTCCCGTGGGGGTACTTCCTCCTTCTCCTTTCCCTTAAGCTTCTTCTCATGAATCTTAAGCTTGCCAATGAGGCCATCAAGAGCTAGAGTAGTAAGATCATGAGCTTCCTCTATGGCCGTAGTTTTGGGCTCCTACGCCGGAGTCAATGAACGAAGGATATTGTAGTTCATCTCTTGGATAGTCAATTGCTTGTCAAGACCATGCAATTCATTGATTATATTAGTGAAGCGAGAAAACATAGCATCAATGGATTCATTTGGAAGCATTTTAAACAACTCATAGTCATGCATAAGCCCACTAATCTTAGATTCCTTAACTTGGGGGTTCCTTCATGTGTAATACATAATTTTACCTAAATTTCATATGCGGTTGCACACGTAGAAACCCTATTATACTCATTGGGGGAAAGTCTGCAAATTAAGGCATTCATGGCCTTTGTATTGAGATTAGCTTGGTGCCTTTCTCCATCGGTCATGTTACTAATCTTGGACTTTTCTACATATTTCTTCTCTATGAGTTCTACTGTCAAGATCAATGCAACGAAGGTAAATCCTCATTCTAGCCTTCAAATAGGAAAAAATGCTACAGGTGAAAACTGGGGGTCTAGTGGTGGATTGTCCCTGTAACATATGCACATTCATTGAAGTCTCCATAAGATCTTTTCTCTAAGGTGGTTAGACCAAAAACTAATATAGAGACCAAGCTCTGATACCAATTGTTGGACCGTAAAGGGGGGGGGGCGGTGATTAGGATCTTCAGGTAATAATTGTGCAATAAAAAATGAGACAAGCAATACACCACAAAATGAACAACCAAAGTAAATGAGATAGAGTTAGAAATCGTTATCCAAGTGACGCGCGATGTGTTAACGAGGTTCGGCCTGCTGACCTACGTCCCCACTCCCCACTCTCGAGGAGAATGCACTATACAATCCGGTTTGGAAGCCGGAACTTCTTCTATACAACGATCTCCATAAGATCTCACAACTACACAGTTGATGACACAAGATCTCACTCTCACATAGTTGATCTCCATAAGATCAAGCTCACAACAGTAGTAAATGGTGTAAAATCTCTCTCTTTACAGTGTCCCTATGGCAATGAGAAAGATTACACTGAAGCTTGGGATGTGAACTAGAAAACAAAGAAAACAAGATTGAAAGTTTGGCTCTCAGTAAAACAAAACTCTGGTTTTTCAAAATGCTTGGGACAACTTGAAAAAGAGGGGTATAAGGGGTTTAAATAGGAGAAAACACAACAGTCAAAGCCCATACCCAAATCCCCCAAAGTCCCGTAATAATCGTTTCTGAAATCTGTACCAAAAAGGTCGTTGGGGTGAACGGCGGCCGACCGTGGAATTTTCGCGGTCGACCGCGAGCCACTTTCGAGCCTGAGAAAATATCCAGAAAGTTTTATGGTCGACCGTGGCGGTCGACCGTGGAATTTTTTAGACTGACGGTCGACCATCATGGTCGACCGTGAAAGTATTTGCTGGCTACTAAGGGAAAATCAAGGGCGCGGTCGACCGTGGCGGTCGATCGCTAACTGACACAACAGATACAGGTTTTGAAAGCAGTTTTGACTCTTAAAAATCTGTAAAAATACTATAATGACTTCTAAAAAATGTGTAACTTTGTAAATTATTTTTAACACTAAAAACAAACTGTTTAAAAAAGTAATTTTGCGAATAGGTCCTCATACTTGTGAAAATTGATATTTTGTCAAAACGCTCAAAAATATAAGTATGAAAACGTGTGTGTGATATCCCAATAGCTTCAAATAAAATCTATAACTACTTGTCTACATTCTAGCACTAGAGAGAAAATAAAAACTAGCAAATATCCTCACATAGAATTACATTTCTTGAGTCTTGATATTGCTTTGAATTGATGAAGCTTCTCATGTTCTTAATTAAACATTGTTTCATCGCTATGCCTCCTCCTCCTTTGGATATTATCGTTGTAGCTCATATTTCATCCAATCCTCCATAAGTGGTACTAACAAGCTTGATATATATATATTAACTACAATATCACTCAACAAGCAATTAGTACCAATAATGATGGTTGTAAATCATCATCAAAACATAAGGGCTAACAAGTTAAATACTAAAAAGTTCCATTTATCTTAATTGTCCAATCCAAACGGAATTTAATTATTTTTAGCTCCTCGTAGTGGGCTAACTAAATTAAACCTTCTCCTTAATCATTTTCTCTTAACCTCTTGCCAAACAACACCTTAGAGATTGGTCCACCGAAAGGCTGAACCAATCCTAGCCTAGCTAAGGGGTGAGAAAATGAACTGATCCAAATTTTGCCATACAACTTCCAACCCCTTAAGCCGTAGGTTAAGTGAGATTTGACAAAAATCGCCAAAGAATAAAAAATGTAGATCTAATAAAGGTCTTATAAAGAATCCTATTAAGGAGTCACGAAATAGTGATACATATTTCAATTAAATAAAGAGATGCATAATGTATCCTAACTCAAATTTAGGTATTGGATAATTATTATTCATTAAGTTTTAGATTTGTTCTGATAGGCACACGTCACAATCTCACAATCACGGTACATGTCCTAGTTAGAAAATAGCTTGCGACGTGTGTTCTAATAGAAACTTAATTCATGGATGAAAGTTCTAGATTTTTGTTGAAAGGCATGTTGTTATCTTATTCTTCTCTACGATTTTTTCCGAAGGACCCTCACTAAAAAATTTATGTCCTACGATGCGAGTAGGTTAAAGAATTAAATTTTACTGCCTCATGTGAAACAAAAGCTTAGTTTCATGAATTCTGTTTATAAATATCCCTGAGCGATGCTAAAATCTGAAACTATAAGATATAAGAAATGAATATCTTCAAAGAAATATTGGTACATCACCTTGATTATGTTCATGAGTAGCTATCACCACGCTAATGTCTTATTAGTATTAAGCCAACGCGTTGCTGCAGGTGTTGATGTAAGCTATCAAACAGGAATGGGATTAGCGGGCAATCCCGAGTTAAGCGAGGGGGCTTATAATGTGGGTTCCCTCATCTCTCTTGAAATTCGGTCCATTGTCTGCACAAAAGAGCTGCACATAACACTTGTTAGAGTACTAGAGTCGGGTTCTTCGGTGGTTCCCCCGATAGTCAAGTCAATATTTGAGCTTTAGTGGACAAGATACTGTTTGCAGGAAAAAGTACAAGAAAATTGAGAAATCAATTAGTATTAATCTTCCAAACTGACTTAGGAAAAGAATGAATACAATCTCTCAAAGTAACCTCTCTCTAATTGACTTAGAAAAAAATTACAATTTTCTTATCGGTTTCCCAATTTACAAAAGAGAGAAGAATCAACGAAGACCCTTCCCTTTGTTTAATATTGGGTTCTTCTTGGTGACGGTAGGAGTTTGAGTCTTGTATCCCATTGATAATCCGAACACTTCGCTTCGTGGAACATTGATCTTCGCTTCTGACTTTACGTCGAGAAGAACTTGTTAAACAAGTTTTGAACTCTGGCCAAGTTAGGAACTCTTAAAAAGAGTTAATTTCGACAAAAGAGATTAATCCCTTTAAGCCGAAAAGAGCCGATCTCTTGAACTTTAAAATTCAATATAGAATTCAAGAGCCAATTCCAACCCCTCCACAAACTCCAGTCCTTTTTCAGTCGTAAAACCAGTTATTTATAGGGTTTTAGGGGCGTAACCAACCCCTTAATTTGCTCCATAATAAGGGCTTAATCGCCCCCATTAGTGGAAAATGGTTTTGAACCGTTCAAATTACAATTGAAATAGTCAAACGCGAGAATCTAGAGCGACCATCACATTAAGCCTATGAAACGCAGGGGTGTGTTTTGGAGTTAGAACGCAGGGGTAACCCCCGCATTTTGGCGAGAATCACGTTCTAGAGTGACCCTCGCGTTCTGGTGAGAATCGCGTTCTAGAGCGACCCTCGTGTTTAGCCTATAAAATGCGTGGGTGGACCCTCGCGTTTAGGAGTTAGAACGAGGGGGTGGACCCTTCTGTTTGCTTTGAAGATATCGTTAATTATAATCTCTTTTTTAAGTTCTGCAAAGATCGTTATTTTGTAATCTTTGCATTTGGCTTTTTGAAGTATGAGAGTCATCAAATTGTAATTCTCGTCTGTTGTCGTGAAAGTCGCCAGATTGTAACTTTTATTATCAGCGTTTTGTGAGGATCAGCTATCTGCTGTAATTTTTTAATAGCCTACAGAACCCCCTCCAAAGTTTTTGAAAGTTCGCGGTTGACTGGAACGAATTTTTGAAATAATTTGGATATCTTCTTTGTCTGATTCTGAGAAATTATTGCTCCTCATTGCTTTGGTCGTTGAGAAATTTGATATGCAAGATCCGCATTTTATCTTCAAAGATGAGAAGGTTGAGTTTAACTGTTAGAGGTGTAATGTTAACATAACAGCTATTTTATGGGCTTATCATCCTATTGAGGAGGATTAATATGAGTTCATCAAATGTATGATGTTAAATGGTTTAAGATGCTTGTGATTTTAATAAGATTTTTGATGACTTATCACTCTATTTGAGAGAGTTGATAAGTTAATTTTAACATTAGAGGTGTGGTGTTAACTTGATGATTTTTGGTACTTGTGATTTGAACAAGATTTTGAAGACTTATCACCCTATTGAGAAGAGTTGATAAGTTAATTTTATTATCAAAGTTGTAGTGTTAACATGATGACTTTTTTGGTACTTGTGATTTGAACAAGATTTTTAGAGCTTATCACTCTATTTGAGAGAGTTGATAAGTTGATTTTATCATCAGAGGTGTGATGTTAACTTGATGATTTTTGATACTTGTGATTTGAACAAAATTTTTATGGACTTATCACCCTATTGAGGAGGGTTGATAAGTTAATTTGATCATCAAAGGTATGATGCTAACTTGACGATAGTTTGTACTTGTGATTTGAACAAGATTTTTTAGGACTTATCACTCTATTGAAGAGAGTTGATAAGTTGATTTTATCATCAGATGTGTGATGTTAACTTCACGATAGTTTATACTTATGATTTGAACAATATTTTTGAGGACTTATACTCTATTGAACAGAGTTAATAAGTTGATTTCATCATCAGAGGTGTGGTGTTAACTTGATAATTTTTTGCTTATATCACAATCCTGATCCAAACTCCTTACGACATGTAGAGATTTTAATTGTCGGATGTGTATTGTTAACCTGATAGGATTGTGTTACGATTTGAGCAACTTTGTGGACTTATATCTTGTTGGGGAAGATTGATAAATTGATTTGGTTTGGAAAAGCTTAATATATCAAGAATGAGACAAGTTGAATTCGAACTCTGTGGGGATGTTAATCGTCAGAGGTGTTATGTTAACTTGACGATATACTGGCTAAGGATGGTTTTGTGAATTTTGTAGTTAGCAGAGGTGTTTTGTTAATCATGTCAACTTTTGTGGTCTTATCATCTTGTTGGATAAGATTGCTAAGTTGATTTTGGTAGTGATGCATGTTGAAGTGCTTATACTATCAGAGGTGTTCTGTTAACTTGACAGTATTAACTTACTTTCTTTCAAAAAAGATTGATAATTCAAATTACTCCTTGAGGAGATTTTCGTTGTTAGAGGTGTATTGTTAACATGATAATTTTGAGAATTTGTTATTCTGTTCGAGAAATAACAAATAATCAAACCCCAGTCTTGAGCGAGTTCAATTTCTCTTTTTAGACTTAGCAGGGGAGGAGAAAGGGAGTCTCGTGGTTTTTTATGAGTAATATTTCTTGAGAAATTTCCTGTTAATTGGCATCATGAGCCTATCGTCTTTCTGATCAATGAGACGGTAAGTTCCATTCGAGTAGACTGACTCTACTACGAAGGGACATTCCCATTTGAGATTGAATTTTCCTTTTGTCTTATGTGTCATGACCATAAGTCGTCTGACTGCTAAAACTAGGTCGCTTTTCTTAAAGATCCTTTCTTTGACCTTTTTGTTGTAGGCTTTTGAGATTTGAGATTGGTACAACTCGATCTGTTATTAGGCATGAAGCCGCTTATCATCTAATGCTTCCAGTTCTTGGAGGCGTAGTCGATGTTGTTCTTCATCAGTCATCTCGGTTGCAAGAGCAACTCTTTGGGATGGGATCTGAATTTCTAATGGTAATACAACTTCACAGCCATAAACTAAAGAAAATAAAGTAGCTTTTTTTGGGGTTCTTACCGTTGTACAATAAGCCCATATACATTCACCAAGTTTTTCATCCCAGTCACGTCAACTTTTATGATGTGTTTGGGAGTTTACTTAGAAAAGGGAAGGAAGGGGAAGGAAGGGAAAAAATTCTCCTTCCTTCCCTTCCCCTCCATTACACCCCAATTTAGGGTGTAAGAATTTGGGCCAAATTTCTCCTCCATTCCCCTCCTCTACACTCCTAAATAAAACTCTCAAACAAGGTTAAAATGAAATTTCCTTTCCCTTCCCCCTCTCTACCCTCCATCCAAACAGGCTATTAGAGACAAACTTTTTGAGAAGCTTCACAATAGTTTTATAGAAAGCTTCTACAAGGCTATTAGCAGACGGATAATATACCGTTAATGTGACACTTTGAATTCTAAACTTGTTACAGAATCTCTGGAAGTCGTGGTCGACGAATTGAGTTCCATTTTTGTGGACTATTCATCTTGGTACGCCAATGCGGTAGATAACGTGATGTTTAATGAATTTGATCACGTTTTAAGTCTTTACTTCTTTTAAAGGAATTGTTTCTGCCCACTTGGAGAAGTAATCGGTTACTTCTAAGATAAACCGATGTCCTTTTGTTGTTAGTGAGGAGATGGGTCCAACGATATTCATTCCCCACATCTCGAATGGCCAAGATGAAGATGTTGGACGTTGATTTCCTGGTGCTTGATGGAGGAAGTCACCATGGATCTAGCATACATGGCATCGTTTAGCATAATTAACAACGTCTGTCATTATTTTTGACCAAAAATAACCAAGTATCTGGAGTCGGTCCCGCAATTTGGGTCCATATTGATGAGCTCCACACATTCCATCATGACCTTCTCTGAAGACTTCTCATATTTCTTTTGTGGAAAGGTATCAAAAACAGAACCCCATTATGTGATGTTCGATACAAAGTTTAAGAAACCGCATTATAATAAAACCGAATGGCATTCCGTTTAAGGCAGCCTCTTCTTTAGGATCATCAGACAGTATGCCCTATAAAATATAGTCGATAAATGGGAATTGCCAATCCTTTGGTTCGAGATCTGTGGAAGTTTTGCAGATGATCTCTACTGTTGCCTCTTCTGTACAGTGGCACTTGGGGTGATACAAGTCACGACTTGAGACAAATATCTTTACTTCTGCTTTCGTGTGGTAATGTTGCCAACGAAGCTAAAGCATTTGCATACGTGCTTTGTTGCCACGAAATGTATCCGATAAAGAAGCCTTCGAAAATTTAGGCTAACTTTAACACCGCGAAGTGGTAAGGCACTAAGTCCTCATTATGCATTATAGATTTCCTCAGTTAATTGCATTTTTAATAGCAACGTATTGTACTCTGCTACATATTGGTGCATGGCTCTTGTTTGCATCGGAAATATTTTTTATTGTTGAATCCATTACACGTTTATCATTTTATATATTCCAAAAAAGAAAGTTAGTCTTTTTATAGATTTCCTTATACAATAAAAACAAACAGGGGGATCTCCTAGAAACACACGTAGAATTATTTATCGATTGCTGCTTGCGTGAGATCTTTGCCTGTGCCGAGTATGTTTTAGTCTGTGGACCACTAACAATCAGATCCGATTGATCGGAACGAAGGCTCGTTATTCTTGTTTCGTGAAAGAACAAGAATAGAAGTAAATACCTTGATGACGTGAGA
Organism: Asparagus kiusianus; assembly: GCA_022839385.1. Taxonomy (NCBI): domain Eukaryota; kingdom Viridiplantae; phylum Streptophyta; class Magnoliopsida; order Asparagales; family Asparagaceae; genus Asparagus; species Asparagus kiusianus. The sequence goes on along the minus strand of BQKN01000514.1, from coordinate 388,669 downwards.
TAAACACTCTTCTCGAGATAAAATCGACGTTTAATCCTAAGGAAATGACTGAAGGATGCTGAAGGGACTGCATATCTATCGAATGCTTCTTCTTTATGGTGAAGAATTCGCCAAGAACTTGCCTTTAGATATGAAATTTGTGCTCCTCACTCTCCAAAATGTTAAGGCTTCGCCATTGCTCAGATCTCCTTAATCAGCACATCGTCAATTGCCAATTACCCTTCACAAATGACAAATGGAGAGTATTTATAGGGCTTCGGATGTCATGTTTGCGGATACAAGTGTATCTTCAGCTAATAACCAATCTCCTATGTTTAAGGATAGCCTCAAGGCAGTTAGGGAGGTTCTGAAACCGTTAAAACAGATCAAAAACCGTCAAAATGCGTCCTGAGAATCCTGATTGTTACGAAACACTAAGAGTGTTTCGCACCATGTGCGAAACACTCTTGGTGTTTCGCACATGGGTGTGAAACACAAGGCTACTAGTGTTATTCTTCCGTCGTTTTGTCATTTTACGCGTTCCATTAACTCGTACGCTTTGCCGATTCGCTTTGTGCGCTTGTTTACTTCTTTACGGTATCGAATGATCCTCTTTAACTCAGATGATGATGTTCATCGTCTTCTTTTCATCTCGAGCTATATGTTATAATCTATAGGTAATTTTTGATGCCTAGAGATACCCCCTCTAAAGTGTTTCATCCTCATTCTTTTATAGAGGAGACTGGAATACTTTGGATATGGTACATCCAGCCATCAATTCTTTAACTTCTTTAGCTTTTATCTTATTCAGTATTTTTGTCGAATAGCCTAAAATTCTTTTGGTGTTGCGTTTATCATCTGACCGTTGTCAAAATCTTGAACTGAAACTGGTGTGTTGATTTCTGATTTAGCTCACGTCGTTGAATCGACGTTGAACTGACAGTCTTCATCAGGAGTTTGTATCTGAATTACGATTAAACTCCCGAGGGTAATTTGGAACTGAGAATTATCCTAAGTCTTATTTTGGCAAAATTGTTGATGCGTTGACTTACGTTGACCGACGTTGTGGTGTGAACATAGTTTATACTCATACGCTAACTGAAGTCTATAGAGTTTAAGCTCTTAAGGAGTTGGAGCGTAGAGAATCAGTTTATAATCATATACTCATCGGAGTTTCAGAAATCAATTTAACCTCACATACCCATCGGAGGTTCATGGAGATGTAGTTTATACTCATATACTCATCGGAGTTTGGGAAGAGCAAGCTGATAATATATCAGAGGCTCGTCAGGTTGAGCTCTTTGTGTGAGATTTGATTGTAGGACCAGCTGTAGATGCTGATATAACTACCATCTCTGAAGCTACCCCAGGCATTCGAGTAACGAGACCAACTGATGAAGCTGATGCGTCAATGATTATTAAAACTGATTGAAGATAAAGCTTGTACAAGCTTTATGAAGAGAACCTCTTTGAGTTAGAAGAGTGAATCGTCATCACAAACTATTCATTATAGGATTTTTGGCAAACTCTCAGCCATTAACGGATTTGATGAGTCTTTACCAACTACCGTTTGAGTCAGGCTAGCATGTAGATTGTCCATTCATTCTACATATAATGTTATGCTAAAAGAATGAACTCTTTTAGAACTTAGTGCTATGATATCGATGACATAAACTTTGTCATTTTCACGGGAACGTACCACTCGACAATGCGTATTACGCGTAGGCTTATCTCTAATTAGGGATCGAGATAATGTCCCTCATGCCTACAAGGCATGATTCTAGTGTCTTTAATAACAATCGGCCACAATGTCGAATACGTGGGCTTTCGTCCTTTTTGCGGTAAAAGACTAACCGGCAACGTGTGACTTATCTCTAATTAGGGATTGAGATAAAGTCCCTCATGCGTGTAAGGTATGGATTTTTATCGCCACGATGTTAAAGACGTAGACTTGGTCATTTTCGTAGGAACAGACCACCCGACAGTATGTGTTAGATGCAGACTTGTCTCTAATTAGGGATCAAGATAAAGTCCCCCATGCATGAAATATATGGATTTTAGTGTTGAAAGATTGTGTCTTCTCTTGGGGAAAAGACGAATCTAGTGCCAGAGAAGAAGAATTTTATATTCTATCTCCTGTGTCAGAAGAAACTCAAAGTGAGATCTCCACTCCGAGAATCTGAAAGGCGAAACTAAGAGTAGGATCTCATCTCCGAGAATCTGAAAGATTTAGATAAACCCTAATTATCGGAAGGTTTGATTACCCAATCTGAAGGTGGATTTCTTATTTATCGAAATGAAATTCCAACTTCGATTCTAACTGTTTAAAGGTTTGACCAAGTGGGAATTTTGAAATGACCCTAACTGTAGGACGCTTTGATCGCCTGATGTGGATAGAAGACTCTCATTTATCGAAAGAAATTTTCGGTTTTGGTCCTAACTGCTTAAATGTTCAACCAACTAAGAGTTTAAGATGATCCTAACTGTTTAAAGGTTTAATCGTTCAATTTGAGTGTGGACCTCTCGTTCATGGAAGAAATCGAGAGGGGATTTTGGATTTAGCCCTAACTATTTAAAGGTTTGACCAAAGTGGAGTTTGAATGGATTTAACCATGAAGAATTTCATGGAACCACCATTAATTAATTTGATCAATGAGGGATTTTATGGTGGAGGACCGTGAATCATCAAGCACTCGACAGTGAAAGTTTTGTGAGGAAAGATTAACCATATGCAGTCGTTATATCTCATCTCAACGAAAGGGTGTTCCAAAAATTATAGTGGGAGGGTTTTAATCATATTGGAAACGATTAAATAGCCACTGTGAGAGGTTCTTAATCATTTTTATCATGATTAAGAATGAATTATTCTGATAATTATGAATTATTCTGATAATTAGCTTTTACCTTGAATAACCAATTGGTTTTGGGTTATCCTTAAGAATACCATGTGTAGTATTCTCCAGGAACTTTCCATTAGAATGCATTAAGGTATTCCACCCCCAGCTCTTTGACAAACTTGAATCTAATTGTATTCGGTCATATTGTTGGGTTATCCTTAAGAATATTAAGAGTAATATTCTCCAGGAACTTCACGTTGTTGGAAATAAGAGAAGTAGTTTAATCTCGTACACCCGTCGGAGGATATCGGGTTATCCTTAAGAATATTATGTGTAATATTCTCTAGGAACTTCCCGTTAAATGTAAGAAACAGTTTAGCCTCGTATACCAATCGGAGGTAAGGGAGAAACAGTTTATACACTTATACTTGTTGGAGTCTCATGGAGCAGTTTATCCTTATATACCTATCCGAGGATGTCGTTCTCATTTGGCTTATTTTACCGTCATGATATCAGCATCAACCAAGGCTTGAATGATATTTTTCAGAGTAATACAAGTCTTGGTAGGGTGATGGACCCTCTTGTGATACATACAGTACTTCGGATCCGGAGTTTTGTTTGCTTCCTCTTGATTTGTAATCGATAGCAGCTTGATTTTGTTGTTGGCAATGAGGTACTTAAAGATGGCTAGAACTTCATTATCTTCGAAAGAATACTCCTCCTGGAATCTCGAATCAGGAGTTCTTTGTGACATTTGGTGAATGTCAATAACAGTTGCAGATGCCTTAGCCGTCGGTTGGCCTCTCTCAGCCTTCTTCCTTTAGAGAAAGCATTTGGCCAGTTCACCGCGTAATTTTAATTCTTTCCATGTGGTTGAATGTACAAATCCCATGACCTCTAGGACATCCAGAGAAAGATTATTGTGGTAGATTTGTAGGATGAATTCCTCTATGACCGGATCTCAGCAGCTCATCACCTGGTTGCGGAAGCGTTCGACGAATTATCAACCGTCTCCCCATCCTTTTGTTTCTCATCTAGAAGTTCTCCGATCGACACTTCAGTGTCGTTTTCAAAGAAGTGGCTAAGAAATGGGCTTTTCATATCATCCCAGCTATTGATGCTTCCATGCTTGAGATGTCGGTATCAATTGAAGGCAACCCCACGAAGGGTGCCCACAAATGATCGAGTCATCAAGGGTTCATTCCCAGAGATCACTCCTAAGTGAGAATTGAAGTAGATCAGGTGTTGGGCTGGTGAGCCTTTCCCATCAAATGACATGAAGTTAAACAATTTGAACTTCGTCGGGTACGGGATTGACTCCCACTCTCTCAGATATGGGCATGGGATGTCGGTCTTCTTAATTTATTGAACGGGCATTAAGTGCTGGCCTTACTCTACAGCTCTTTCATCTTCTTGTCCTCATCTACATCTTTCTTCAAAGGATGTTGAAGAGAATGAGTTGGACCACCCCCACCATTTTTATCTTTGATGAGAATCCATTCTTCTGTCGATGGTTTGGAGGAAATGATAGCAAATTTTCGTTAAGGTGGGTGGATTACTTGATGCTTCCTGGACTCTAAGTCCGTATAGTAACGAACCCCATCGACTTGTCTCAAGGCCTTGCTAATTTGACGAGCTTGGCTTTGGCGTCACCTCTGACGAGCCCTCTTCGTCAGAGTTGGCATACTTTGGTTGAACAACTCCTTGACTAGAGATGGAATTGTGACGAGCGAAGTCACTTGTAGCCTTCATCGGTGAATATTCCTCCTTCAAAGACGAGGCCTTTTTGCACTTGTAGGGAGAGGAGGATTTTGATGAAGACGATGAGAAATATTCCTTGATCTTAACTTTGTTGAACTCGTACCCGACGATGAATCAAGCGGGATCTTGATCTTCGGTTGTGACACAACAGCCTCGACAGAGAGGCTGTTAGCTCCCACTGTGGTCGTCAGCGTGTTTACATCAGAAATCTTACATGTGTATCGTCTTACAGATTAAAAAAAGAAAGTTAGTCTTTTATAAGACTTTCTTACACAATAAAAACAAACAGGGGGATCTCCTAGAAACGCACGTAGGATCATTTATCGATCGTTGCTTACATGGGATCTTTGCCTATGTCTGTGATGCTTTAGTCCATGGACTGCCAACAATCAGATCCGATTGATTGGAACGAAGACTCAATGTTCTTGTTTCGTGAAAGAATAAGAACAAAAGTAAATACCTCGACGACGCGAGATAAATACTCTTCTCAAGATCAAATCGACGTTTGATCCTAAGAAAATGACTGAAGGATGTTGAAGGGACTGCAGAGAATGTGTTATCTAATGTCGTAAGGTGTAATACCCGGAATGGTTATCTAATGTCGTGCTGGTGAAGAAGGCTCTTAAAAAGTGGAGAATGTGTGTAGACTTTACTGTCTTGACAAGATATGTCCAAAGGATAGGAACCCCCTCCCTTGGATCGATCAGCTAGTTGACAAAAGCACAGGACATGAGCTACTTAGCTTCATGGATGCCTTCTCTGGCTACAATTAGATCCGTATGAAGGAGGTGGACCAAGTGAAGACATCATTTATTATAGACCAATGGACCTATTGCTATAAAGTGATGCTCTTCGGTCTCAAGAATGCAGGAGCCACCTACTAGTGGCTCGTCAATAAAATCTTCAAGCCCCAGATTGGCCGAAATGTGGAGGCTTATGTAGATGACATCCTGGTGAAATCAAAGCGAGCGTCGACCCACAAAGCTGACCTTGATGAAACCTTCTCTATCCTTCAATGTTACCACATAAAGCACAACTCAGCCAAGTGTGCTTTTAGGGTGCAGTTGGGAAAGTTTCTCGGGTTCATGATCACCCAAAGAGGCATTGAGATCAACCCTGAGAAGATAATCACCATAGAGCAGCTACCTGAGCCTCGTACATTAAAGGATACCCAAAGACAGAATGGAAAGATAGCCGCACTAGGTTGTTTCCTCTCCAAATCACCTTAGAGGAGCCTTCCATTTTCAAGACTCTAAGAAGAAGCAAGGAGCTAAAGGAAAACAAGAGCTGGACAATGAGCCTCCCATTTTTCAAAGACTCTAAGAAGAAGCAATGAGCTGAAGGAAAACAAGAGCTGGACGGCCGAATGCAGCGTAGCCTTCAGAGATATCAAGACATACTTGAGCACTAAGCTGCTACTAAGTCAACCTAGGGAAGGGGAGACCTTGTATTTATACTTGGCCATCTCTCCCGAAGCCGTCAGCTTTGTTTTAGTTTGAGAAGAAGAGAATACCCAGAAGCGAGTATGCTATGTCAGTCGAATATTGAAGGCGGGTGAACTCAACTACCCTCTCATAGAAAAGACTTCCTTTATCCCCATCACCACTGCCAGGAGACTCTGCCCCTACTTTCAAGCACATTCTGTATTTGTGTGGACCAGTTAGACTCTGAAGAAGGCACTCGGAAGCTTCGCCACTTTGGAAAGAATGGTCGCCTGTATTTGTGAAGATAATGTACAGTTTGAACCAAGGACGACAATTAAGGCCCATGGTTTGGCCGACTTCCTTATTGAGTCAACCCCACCAAATGATGAATCAGCTTCACCCTTACAGGAAAAACATCAGAAGCCTTTGACATCTCAAGCAGTTAAGGAACCTACCAAATACCTCGGTAGCTCTTCAGGGCAAAACCAAGGCATTTGATAATACATTTTATTATAATTTTATACCATCATTATCTATTTTATATGAATAAATATACCACTAATAATTATTTTTATCTTTAAAATGTAGGTTAATACAGAATAAATCTCAAACTCCCATCTCTCAACAAAGGCCCATTGATTTAATGAAGTAAAGCCCAAGCCCAAAAGCCAAAAGAGGAATTGCCAAATTATCCAAAAGCCCAAGCTAATAAAAGAAGAAAAGCCAAAAGAAAAGCCCAAGCCCAAGAGAAGAAGAGAAGCCCGGACAGCAAAAGGGAAGCAGCTCACATTGATAGGCACATCGATGGGCACATCGATGGGTGCATCGATGCGCTTATCGATGCCCTTATCGATAAGCCTATTGATGACCTTATCGATAGCTCCGGCAAGCAGTTACGAATCTAAGACTAAAAATTAATATTTTTGGATAAGATTTCAATCCAAGGGCTCTCATTCGTTGATATTTATTATAAATAGGGGTAGAAAGTGAGGGGTTAGGGGTGTAAAAATTTTTATAACTCTATTTGGAGAGGAGTGTTACTCTTAATTGAGAAGACCTTCCAAATTTATAATATTTATCGCAATTAATAAAAGAATTTTTCTCCACTTTAAATTTTTCTTTTCTTCTCTTTGTTGGATGATGAAGATGGAGATGAAGAGCAATTTGAAGGTTTGCTTTTCTTTTATTTTTCTCTTTTATTTCTTTTTAGTAATTTCTTTATTATTGCTTATTAGTTAGATTTACATTCATACTTGTAGTGTAGATTTATTTTCTTGTATTTTTATTTCTTTTTGCACTTTAATTTGTAGAGTAGATTTATTTTCTTGTATTTATTTTTTATAATTTATTCTGAGTTTAGATTTTAATTCTTTGAGATTAGATTTATTTCTTGTTCATAGTTTAGATTTTTATTTTTGTAATTAGTTCTTTTTCTTCTTGCTTTTATTTCTTAAGATGTGAAATTAATTCTTGTAGTAATCTTAGAATTGTATGAAACTAGTCTAATTTCCTTTATATTGTATGAATTATTCTCTTACACTTAAAATGATCATGTTTAGGATAATTAACTAGAGAACTAACTGATAGAAGAAGAATTTAATAATCTATGCTTATCTTAAATGGTTTGATAGGTTATACTTATGAATTCTAGGATTACTATCTTGTTGTTGTTCTTATCATGATTTTTATTTTGACTTAGATGATAATTTGATAGGTTATACTTTTCTTAAATAGTTTGATAGTCTATACTTAATAAATCTAAATTAAAATATGACAAAAAGAGAATAATTGTATTTAATAATTGAGATTAGCTACTGGATTCAATTCTAGATTTCTCATATATTTAATTGAACCCTCCATCTTTTGTTTTCTTGACTTTTCTCTTTCTTGCTTTTTATTATATTCTTTGATTCTTACTTCTCTTCGCTCAAATTTAATTTATTGTTACTTGCATATATTCAAAACAATTATTCTCACTCATCATAACTCTCACACTTATTCTTTAATTCTATTTTGTCACGCACACAACATAAGAACCAATTCTAATAATCTCTTAAAATCACCTTCCTCATGGGATCGATAACTTTTTATACTATAACTTGATCAATTGTGCACTTGTAATTTTGGTACATAATTATGCCGTATCAGCATTCCAACCATTCGGTCGTCTTCGAAGAAATGATCTTAGTGCCCTCATTAAGTCCAAGGGACCACCCAAAGACCTAAGTACCTCTGCAGGGTAAAACCAAGACACTGCAACCATTAGGTCGTCTTCGACAAAAAGATCTTGGCACCCTCATTAAGTCCAAGGAGCCTACCAAAGACCTTAGTACTTCTTCAGGGTAAAACCAAAGCACTCTAACCATACAGTCATCTTTGACAAAAAGACCTTGGCACCCTTATTAAGTCTAAGGCACCTACCAAAGGCCTTAGTACCTCTTCAGAGTAAAACCAAGTCACTCCAACCATTCGTTCATCTTCGACAAAAAGATGTTGGTGTCCTCATTAAGTCCAAGTCACCTACAAAAGACCTTCGTAGCTCTTTAAGGTAAACTAAGACATTCCAACCATTCAGGATTCTTCAACAAAAAGACCTTGGTGCCCTCATTAAGTCAAGGCACCTACCAAAGACCTTGGTACCTCTTCAGGGTAAAACCAAGGCATTCCAACCATTCGATCATCTTTGACAAAAAGACATTGGCACCCTCATTAAGTCCAAGGCATCTACCAATAACTTTGGTACCTCTTCAGGGTAAAACCAAGACACTCCAACCATTCGGTCGTCTTTGACAAAAAGAACTTGGCGCCCTCATTAAGTCCAATGCAACAACCAAAGACCTTGGTACATCTTTAGGGTAAAACCAAGGCACTCTAACCATTCCATCATCTTTAACAAAAAGACATTGGTGTCCTCATTAAGTCCAAGGAGCCTACTAAAGACCTTGGTACCTCTTCAAGGTAAAACCAAGACATTCTAACCATTCGGTCGTCTTCGAAAAAAGGACCTTGGTGCCCACATTAAGTCCAAGGCACGTACCCCATGACCTTGATGTCATTGTGAATAAACCCAAGGTATGGAGCCTAACCACTCACTCAGCTTCGACACTAAGACCTTGGTACCTCTGTAAGGTAAAACTAAGATGCTCCCACCATTTGGTCGACTTCGATAAAAAGATCTTGGCACTCTCATTAAGTCTAAGGCACACACCCGAGTTACATCAACAAACAGACTAGACTCATCTCAAACCACCAAGGTCAACAAACAGAGCAAAACTATGCACAAAAATATCTGAAGAAAAGCGGAATAAAAATATGTAACAATCAGAAATGAAAATAAGCCTGAAATTTCATTCCTTATGTCAAGATATTTACATTATCACTTATATCCGTATTTATAACAAAAAAAAGAAGATAAGTTCTCAGGCGTCTCGGCTCGGGTCAGGAGTAGGACTTAGAAGAGAGGCACTCGTTTCAAGATCTAGAGCATCCTGAGCGGCAGAAAGGGTGGCCTCTTCTTGGTCATGCCTAGACTCATCTTCGTCGTTGTCGTCATCCATCTCTAGCGTTATTCTCCCTCCCTTCATCTCAAGTTCCTTTAAAAATCAAGGCAACTTGCGACTCGAGGGGGATAGAGGCTGTCAGGGGTTGGTCAGGACTCTGGAAGGAGCAATGCTAAAAGATAGTTAAAGCCTGCCGTGCAGGCCAACGACGCTTCTACTTTGCCTAAGGGGCCTTCGCGATACTCCTCCACGACCTTTGACTTATAAGTCTCAGAATCTAAGAAAGCAATTCGACCCTCCAAGGTCGGGATGGTCATCTGAGTCGCCTAGTGAGCCGACCATTCCTCCTCAAGATTTAGCTTTAGATTTTGGGCGACTAAGTGGTCCGACTGAGCGCATTCTTGCGCATCAAGTTGGGCGCACTTCTCACCCTTGACATCTTCAGCGAAATACTTGATTCGGCCATCTCTATAAGAGATTACTCGTTCAAGCCGACTAACTTTTTCTTTGAGCTTAATAATCATCACCGACTACTTGGCACGATGCTCCTTAAGCCATTTGATCATATCTTCCCTCATCTCCAGCTCCCGGCATAATTTGCCTTCATTCTGACTCTAAGTCGCATGCTCAGCCTCCAAAGTGACACATTTCTTCTCGATAGTCTCCCTAGCCACCCTTTCGGCTACCATAGCCTCCTCAAAATTGACAGGGAGTCTCTGCACCAAAGTAAGCCGAGAGAACTACTCCTGCTCAATCAGAGCACCCTGTAGAAGATAGCCCTTAAGGGCCAGATGCAGACCAATGATCCCTTTGGAGTAAAAACTGCTCCAAGGCCCGGACCTGAGCTATCCTTGACTAAGCTCTCCCTATCTAGAGGTCTATTTGGGATAAACATGTCATCCTCCGAAAGCTCCTCTCGATGTGTAGAGGCCCCTCTTAGCTCACCAATCAACATGGCTCTGAGCTCGTCCCATACTTGGGTATCAATCTCAGGGATGCAATGGCGGAATGGGCAGCTAAAGCCCCCTCCGGTACCCAGGCGGCATCAGCCTTCGATAGCTCCCTAGCTGACTAACATAGAGCCGCCTCCTCTCTAACAACCTCTGACGCCTCTACTAGCTCTTTACCCAGCCTATGGGCAAACTCTGGTAAAGGAGTCAGAATTACCGACTCCCCAGCTTAGGCTTCGGCTACGGCCGGCACACCCCTTGGTCACCCTTTGATTGTTTAGGAGGAGAGGCCTCATCAAGGATGATAACCTCTATCGTCTAGACAGAAAGGATGCCTGGTTGTGGGCCCTCCTTGGGACTCACCACAGAAATCTCCACCTTCACTGCTAGGTCGGCTTGAACCTGCTCGACCGACACACTGGGCCCCTTGCCCCTGCTCAACCTCCCCCTCATTAATGCTCCTTGTGACTTTGCAAGACCTGTAACATTTCACTCGGACCAGGTCTAGGCCAACTCCAAGTAAAATGGACACACTATTACAGGCGTTTTAGTACTAAAAAGTAATCTCTAATCAATAGAAAACAAGTGTCCCACATTATGTGATACCGAATCAGCTCTTCACTTCAAGATAACAAAATACCCAGCTTGGATGACTCGACACGCCGACATCTTGCGAGGGCGACTCAAAAGGCATTATATGTCGATCCCTAGCTAGGTCGACTTCTTGTCAAACTACTCGACCGACCATTTGGCCGACATCTCGCGAAGGTGACTCAAAAGGTGGTACTTTTTGACCTTCTACCGGGCGAGTAGAACGGCGATGACTACCTCGACCCTCGAGCCCCCTCCCATGAACTGACAACTGATCACCTTACAATAAACACCATAAAATGCATAATCGGCGCCATCATTTCTCTGTCCTCAATAGTCTTTATCACAAATCAGATCACGTTGGCACCATACGCCACCAGTCACTTCATATTAAATGCGAATGTGACCTCCCCTCCACTCATCGGCCGATACCTGTAAAGCAGATGCTGACTTGACCGCCAGCACATACTCGATCGAAGTTACCATCCTACCCCTCTATTACCACTATAAATAGGGGTACTATTTTCAATAAAAATATAAGATCTTTATCTCTACCCATAATACTTAAGAACTTTAACAGTTCAATCACTTCTTCACTTAAGCAAATTACTGACTTGATTATTGGAGGAATAATCGAAGAACACAACTCCGCCCTCTTACAATTTTCTACCTGTGCCGGGAAGAATAGCCCACTTCAAAACCAAAATTTTGGAGGGTTAGAGGACCTCCATCAACCAAATAACTTCTCTAATTGATTATTTGATATCAGCCATCAACAGATTCATATATACCTCTCAAAGTTAAGATTTTCTTCTAGTTGTTAGCTCAGAACAAACTACAAACTAAAGATAATTTGATCAACAAAGGATGGATAGGAGACCACTTATGCCTTGTCTATCATGAAATTGAGGAATCAATAGATCATCTCTTCATCAAATATCAATTTACTCGTGACATATGGCAATTCTTTCTTCCTTCGCTGAAAATTACCTCTTTTCAACATGATCTTTTTCAAATAAAGAAGTCTAAGGGGTAGTTTATCAATGATAAGAACTATCGTTTGCTTTGGTCCATCTTATTGCCTACATTGTGCTGGTGCTTATGGAGAGAAATAAATAATATGATGTTTAATGGTAAAATTAGAGATCATTCCAAGGTGGCACCTAATGTAGCCTATTTTCTATTATTCTGGACAGGGCATAAAAAAGCGGCCAAGTTGAAATCTATCATTCAAGAAGATTGACGAGCTTTTGAGTAAAAGCGAGGATACTGCTGATCGATCTTGGTTCCCAAGCTGATTTGGTTAATGATAAATATTTTGCTTTTTTGTTCACTTTTGTTGTTAGAGTTTTTTGTGGTCTTTGCTGATAGTTTATCAGCTACTTAATGTTGTTGATAGGTCTTGATACTATACCTTTAGTTTAGATTTAGAGTTTTCGAATGTTGGATGAGGTGACAGCTACGGCCCTCTCCGTCCTCCCTTTCTATTGCTCTTAATATTGCTTTAGGTTCTCTTTTGCACATATATGGTTTATATAATATACATCTTTTGAAATAGTGCATCTTGCCCTATTTTTTACATAAAAAAGTTAGAAGTAGGAGATAGTACTAAATAGGTAAGCCACTTACCGACAATTATCATCAATCCTAAAATCTTGTAGTTGTGTTTAATCATGAAAAAGAGCTTGACAAATTTATTTGGTACACTATTGACAACACATCCAAATTTAACCATCACATTCATTTCATTACCAAATCATGATCATGGATACCTCTAAAAAGGACCATATTCCTTTCCGCGAAAGTATGCCACATGCATATCACAATAGTGAGACCAAAAGATCCTCAATTCAGTACTGACCAATCATTTTTATATTCTCTCAAAAACTTTTCCTCGCATTCTAATAGCTGGTTATAGCCACAATCCAACCTAATCACCAGCGCAAGTGAAACTAAACAGTATTTCGTAGAACCATCCTCTCTCCTCGCTGTAAAGCAAAACGCCAAACCGTACAAATAAAGTTTAGCGAACTAAACATTGTTCATATCTACTATTTTTAATTTTTTTTTCTTTTATTCTTGCGTATATTATTTTATTAATTGATGTGGAGATTCACTCCGTGTATATTAGTGAAAAAATTATCGCTGAAGTTTTTATAAATAGTTATATACTAAACGGTAAAATTACCAGATTGGTATATTTTATTGACCATTTGTGACATATTGGTATATTTTCTTACTCCGGTGACAATTTGGTATATTATGCTGACTATGAGGATAAATTAGCCTATATTTTGGCCGGAGCTAAAATTTCAACAAAATTGAGTCACATGATCCTCACATGTTACCTATGTGGCTGCTAAGATGGCGGTAATTAGAATCAACTAAATTATTAAAAATAAGTTTTTTCTAGCATTAGGGCTCAAAATATGGTTCAAATTGGGGATTTTTTGTTCTTCTTCCTCCTAGCATTAAATTGGCTAGAGCAACTGAAATTGGAGTTAGATTTTTTATCATGAAGCTCTTGCTCAAGCTTAGACTCAAGTATAAATATGGAAGAAGCAAACTAATAGCTCCATGGAGATGAGGGTTTAAATTGAGGATTTTTTTCCTTCTTTCAACTACTCTACCACCTAACCTCACTTAATCTACATTAACTACATGTGAGGAGTCACGTGACTCAATTTGACTAGAGTTTTGGTTCTGGATAAAATATAGACTAATTTATCGTCGTAGACTACATAATATACCAACTTATCGTCAAAGTAAGAAAATATATCAATGTGTCACTAAGGGTCAACAAGATATACCAATTCTTTAATTTTGCCTATATAAAAACCATATAATCAATTTGGCGATAGATACCTTGGTGAATAATCTAACGATCTAGACATGAATAATTGAACTAGAAATTCAGATTAAAGTTACCGTTCACCGACGAAAATAATGGAAGTCATCTCCTCTCTCCTCCCGTAGCCAATGATGGGAATTAGGTCTCTTTTCTGCATACGGTTGAGAGGAGGGACTCCCACCCTTTATATAGATATTTGTGATTAACCCTACCCATCATGGTTTAATCACAACCGTGGGATTACACTCCGATTGATCCTATCATTTAGATATTCAAGATAACCACCCAACTTGATAAACATGAAACTTATCTAACCAGACCATGTGGTTAGCATCCTGATCCTAACTTGAATCGATGGCAACTTTAAATCAAATCCAAAATCGAGTAGGTTGGGTCACATGGGTTCGTTGGATTAATCGAACCCAACATGTGTCACTAAGGGTCAACAAGATATACCAATTCTTTAATTTTGCCTATATAAAAACCATATAATCAATTTGGCGATAGATACCTTGGTGAATAATACTCACAACAATGTGTAGGCTTAATACTAGTAGAAAAAAGAATAAGGGGTGAGCTTAAAAAAAACTTTGTTGTAGAAACTACTGAAAAATTACGATAATAATTAACTTAGTGGAGGAGATATTTCTTAACATAACTGATATAAAAGCCGTGGTCAGTTAGATATAGTGGAGATAAATAGTTTTCATTGGCATCTAGAAGAGGATGAGCCAAGTCTGAACTAGTTCAAAGCCAAAGATAACCTACCAAAATCTTTTTATGTCTTGGTTCAATTATTTGCCCAAACAAGACCATAGTTTATGCTGATTTTGTGTCACTAAACCAGTTTTAAATGTAGCTATGAAATAAACATTGACGGGCTGCTTGGTTCCTTAAAAAAGAGGCCGGAAACACATTTCCCTCTCCTGACACAATGTTCACCTCGGACATTTTATTTCTCTTTGTTTCTTTTTGTGGGTTTGGTTCGCAGAGAGAGTTAGGATTTATAGCGGCGGAAAACTGTTTCACCTCAGCCAAATCGTTTGTTGCGATTTTCTCTAAAATCTAGTAGATAACTTATGAAACCCTCCATTTGTATCCTGTTGTTAGATCTACAATATTTTGGAGAAATCACTCAGTTGACTAGGGTTACCGCCAAATCCCGCCATTTTTTCTCTCTTCGCACGTCGGATCTACGAAATTAGTGGCTTGTTGTTGTCTAATTTTTGCTGATTTCTTCTGATTTTAGGGAAATCACTCAGTTTCCTTAGATCTCTGTTGATTAATTCAGATTTTTGCTGGATCTCGTAAAAAGACATCACCTTTCTTAGGGGATTCCTGCGGATTGTTGCTAGATTTGGTGAAAGTCGGCAATTACAGGTATGATTCCGCTAATTTTTAAAATTTTTGGGTTTATTACTCACTTGAACAAATAATTATCATCAACTCTTGATATCACACCAACTTGTAAAACTTAATTTTGTGAAAATCAGCAATTTTTGATATGATTCGACCAAATTTTAATTTTTTAGGTTTTATTACTTTGGTCTACCTCAAAATCTCACCAATTTGTAAAACTTAAGACAAATGGGTGATCAAGTCTAAATCCATTTACATAATCAGTTCTATGACTATTTCTATATATGATTATAAATGTCATTAGACCCCAAAGATAGCTAATAGCTTTCGTTGCTTATAGTACCTTGATTCTTGGTATTGTTCTTGTCTCTAGCTTAAATAATTAACAAACTAATTAACTAATTAGTATAGGTGTTTATGTTGTATTATGGCATTTTTAGACTTTTTTAGAGACCTAGAGTGTCTCTTTGTTTGTAGTGTTTGCATATCATCTATCATCTACCCTTTAAAAGAGGGAGTTCATGAAAACTTTTCCTCCCCAAATTGCCCTTCAACCAATTTAAATATACTAAAGTTATCCCTTATAATCGTTACACAAATTTTTCATCATCGTCGTCGTTAATCAAAAGCCCTAAATTTCCGTTGGTTATGTGCCTCCTCTCCTCCCACCAGTTCATCGGTTACCCTTCTCCTCAGCCCATCTCCTCAATTCATCGGTTATGCCGTCCCACGATCTTAAAGATGAGTATTATTGCCCTAATCATCAACGCCATGCCTCTGCCATCATCTCCTCAGTTCTCAGAACTTGGACGTCGGTTAGGATCAGGAAGGAATTTTATTGAAGAAGGTATTTCTAAATTTTACTTATGATTTTTAAATTTAAAACAAATTCTACCTATGATTCGAAGAAGGTTTCTTCTTATCGTTCACTTCGCTACAAAAAAAAACCCTAGCTCTAATCATTAGTTCTTCTCAATTCACCCTCTCCTCTTTTTGTTCTTCATTCCTCTCCTTTTGTTCTAATTTTGCTCTAATTCTCGATTCCCTGCAGTTTCAAGCGATGAAGGTTTCAATATTCAAACAGCTGCTGTAGCGAGTTTAGAAAGTAAGTTGAATCCATACAACTTATTATATCTAGATGTATTAAGAAAGTAGCCTGTCAAGGTTTGAGTTTTGTATTCTTTGGTTCTTTTATCCTCGATGTCCAATTTTCTTTATATGTTCTTGAACTATTATTTTTTGGCATCAGAAAGCCATTGCTTGCATTTAGGATGAGTGCATATCACTTTTGTAAGCTTTCGTTGGTGAAAAATCCAACGATTGAAGTTGAAAAAACAGAGAAGGATATTGAGTTTGAAGAAAAATGCACTTTGGTATCTGACGGAGGGAGTGAAAACAACTATATGACTCCAATTGCAGGTTAGAATCTAAATTTAAAACCAACCAAATCGTTGATATTGATTACTAACTTCATAGTTAAACACCTTAATATTTGTGTGTTTAGTGATTAATGTTTATAATCATGATCCCAGACTTTTGGCTTTGCAATCAATTTCATAGGTTTTCATTCTAAAATTTTTGCATTTTGAAATTAAGCACAACGCCAACGTAATTGTTTTCCCTGAGGCAATTTAGGTTCTATTCATTAGAATTTAATTTTTTTTTCTTGTGTGATTTTTATAGGTTTTTTTAAAATTTTTATTGGGTCTTAAATTTTTAATTAAAATGGGAGTTTAGAGGTATACATGGACACTGCTATTAGGATTAAGGTTGAGAAACCATGGGTTATAATTTTACTACAGAAGGAGATATATGTTAATTATTTGATCTAATGTCTTAATGAGTCTATCCGTATCATTCTTACATGGAGCCTGATTAACATGTATAATTTCCCTGCAGAAGGAGATACAAGTAAATTGCTTGTGAGCTTCCAAGCTTCTTTTCATCCATTTCTATTGTTAGATATTTTATTGGTTAATCTTTCTCTAGGCACTTCTATTGTTTGAGAAAATGCCTTATTGAATAAAGTTATATTTTAATTTGTGGGAGGTTCTTCAGCTGCAAATTTTAACAAAGCTTAGAAACTCCTCAATGAAGATAATTTATATGCTCCTTATGTTTCTGCTCTTATAGTGACTATTATTTTCATTCTATTCTTATTATGAAATAAACAGTTTACATACTCTAGGCCAAGCATTAGCACTTCTATACATTTTAGACTTACGTTGTTGCATATGACATCTCAAGAAATTAATCACACATAAAAATTTGTGCCTATAAATAATCAACTTCCTAAAACTTATTTTCTAAATTTAAAACCAACCTTAACCAGGTTTCATGTTGTGTTTTTCTTGTTGGACTCTTTATTGGCATACTTATGAGTATCCGCTGCATGTGCAAAGCATCTCAGACAATTCTTTTATCTTAGCCTCAAGTTTAGCTATCTCTATGTATTACAAATGCAATCAATCTTTACTCCATCTTATAGTATACTTTTGCTCATTCATCCTGAAATTCATATTTTAGCGACACTTATTTTTGTGCATACTTTTGTCTCCATCTTTCTTTGGCCATAAAGCGTGACAGGTTGTAAGGCAATCGTAAACTTATTTCCTTGTACTTGATAGTTATCCCACAATTACACAGTTCCAGAAACATATGTTTCCTGATCTGCCAACAACATCCTTCTCAATCCTGTGAGATGTATCTTTGTTTCCTTAAATAGCTTGCAGAAAGTTTCACTACTGTATTTCGTTGCCATCAATGTGGATTATATCTCTATTTCTTTGTGATTTTGTGTGTTCCTCTTTCAAAATTAAACCCTATCATGTCTCATCAACTACACAAAATATAGCCATTACTTTAGAATTAAATTAATTAATTCAAAACTTAAACAAAGAGCCACAACAATTACTTTTGTTTAGACTTCTATCTAAAGCATATGGTACTTGAACTTCTATCACATTGACTTTGAATTGTTCTCGAGTGGTATGGGCTTGAGGGCTCAGATGTGAGTCCTATGACCTTATTGACCCCGAGTTCTTCCTACTGTCTGCTAGGCTGAGGAATTAATTGCTGAATGCTGATTACTATAGTTTTCACTATTTTTTTTCTATTCGATCCCTCTCTTGTTGCAGAATTTCATGCACTGATCACTGGGTATGTTGTCTATCTATTTTTCCTAGATTTCTTCTTACATTAACAATAGAAACTTCTGACTTTCTAGATGGGTGATGACACATTGCATCAGGATGTTACTAACTTAATTTTATGGCCATATTAATGTTATTGTTTGTTTTTGAAGAAAATAGTCTCTGAACCGTATGATACTTTTCACTAAGTTGCTTGCAGAAAGGTTCACTAGCGGGTATTCTGCCTTTCTAGATGTGCGACGTCACATTGCACTAAGATGTTGCTAACTTAATTTTATGGCCATATTAATCTTGTTGTTTGTTCTTGAAGAAAATAGTATCTGAACGATATGGTATTTTTTTTACAGTATTTGGTGTCCCAATTGAGATTATCGTACAACATCAATAGTCAACTAGGCCTGTTCCTCAAGTCTTGGTATGATGTGCAGATCATTTAATAATATCAGGTGAAAACAGATATTAAGTCATCAAAATGGTTTTCACCTTTTAACAACAGAAGTTAAGCTACTGAGTAGAATATTGACTACTAAGAAATCTTGTACCAAAATTGCTTATGACTCTGTGTATATCTTCTTTGATCATAATAGTGGTCCTAATGATACAATTTAATTACAGACTGGAATGCACAGTTGGCAGATGATGTAAGCGCAATTGATGTGGCAACATTGATAAAATGCTATCTTGCTAGCCTTCCTGAGCCACCGACCACTTTTGCACTTTATGATGAAATTAGAGATGCCAGAAGCAGTATTCGAGACATGTGAAATGTTCTGAAGAAGCTTCCAAATGCAAATTACACGAGTCATGACACTGGAATTTGTTACTGCTCTGTTGCTTCGGGTGAGCCAAAAGGCATCTGTAAACAAGGTGAATAATCCTTTCTTATTCTATTCTAATGAACGCGTTTTATATACATTTGTATGAACTATACTCATGATACTCATCTCTTCGGGGTGATAAGATTGACTTTGCTGCCAAGTCTTTGCAGCTTATTACAGTGTGTTTCTGTTGTAAATGTATCCGTTACATAGATTGACTTTGTGTGCGCACCCATGAAGAAATAAGGAACTAAGACCCTGTTTGGCTCCAACAGTAGACAGAAACGCATTTTATATACATTTGTATGAACTATACTCATGATACTCATCTCTTCGGGGTGATAAGACCTTCTTGTTTTTTAGATTGTAACTTTGCTGCCAAATCTTTGTAGCTTATTGCAGTGTGTTTCTGTTGTAAACGTATCCATTACATACATTGACTCCGTGTGCGCACCCATGAAGAAATATAGAACTAAGACCTTGTTTGGTTCTAACAGTAGACAGCAACGCTTGTTAGATGTCCTAAATACCACTACAGTTGGTGTTTAAGAATGACCTTGGAGTCTGGTAGGTACTTAAAATACACCACACCACCACTCATGAAACCACATACATTGTTAGCTAACAATCGTTGTAAAAGCTTGGCATTGCACTCAACCTCAAACTTATTGCTTACATCCAAACTCTTAGTAATTCTCTCTTTATCGTAATGACCAAGAAAACTCAAATCACTTGCTTTTCCCCTCCCTCCTTATCTAATAACCGATAACAGCTACATCTTAGCTATCTTATCTAAATGCAGTCAAAACATTAGTCAGTAGCTGGTCAGCTTGAAAAATAGAATGATGATCAAAGATGATTCAATTCAAGCCTTTGAAATAAATTTGTTACTAAACACATTAAAAGATCACATAGGTTATTGGTAAAAGAATTTAGCTGCTGTCTTTCATGTGTAAGCTACCTGGTTTTTTTAACAATATCCAATCTATGTTTGCTTATTAGCCCATTGGATACTATAAATAGAATTCTTATACATGTAAGACTTTTAGCTTTGAATAAAATGTTGATTGTTTAGAGAAGAGAATGGGCATGCCTTGAGTTCTTAATGATTTTCCTTGCTTTTTAGCTTTTACCGCAAAAAATTTTCTTTCAGGAGAATCTGATGATGATCATAAGGAACTGTTAGGTGCTGCAAATGCTGCCTTTAATACAGGTGCAGTACTTGACAATATATGATTCACATGTTATTGATCCTTCACCTCATTATACTTCTATCGAGGAAATAAAGAATACATTTCTTTTCTTTAAACAACACAGGAAAGCTTAAATCCCTGAAACAAAATGAAAATCTTTTGGATTTTATATCTGTAGAACAAAAAGAATTTTTGGACCAACAAGTACAATTAAGAACCACCCTTCTATTCAGGCTTGATTATAATATCAATACACTTTTTGATTCACAAATGCACAATTAGGTTATTTAAATATTTTATATCTTGCCAAATTATAGAGATTTTGACTGCATCAGAGAAGTAAATTGTTTATAATACGTGTGCTTCACTATGGCGATATTTCATAGAGAGGATATAGTGCATACCCTTTGCCTAATTGAAGACTTGTATCTCAATTTGCTAGATTGAGAAAGCAAGAATTTCCTCTCCCTTGAACTTGGCAATACAGTTCACTTGTGGCATGGAGCAGATGAATCTGTAACAAAGATGGTGACAGTGGAACAAGGTGTAGGGCCTATGGACGGCATTAGCTGGCTGCCTGATAGATGATATATTGCAGTTGGATTCGATTCTTGTCATGATCAGTTGTGAGACTCAATCTATAATCGCTTGTTAAGGAATACGCGAGGAGTGCAAAATTTTAGAGTCGGGTCTCTTTGTTGGAGCAATAATAATATCTTAACATTTGGTTGGAAGTATGGGAAGACTATCAATTATGATATGAGAATGAGACCACATGTCATCTGAATGTATAGAGGTCATGAAGGGAAGGTCTGTAGTCTCAAATGGTCGAGCTAAATGCAACAACTTGCTAGCTGAGTTAATGAAAGCTTTATCTACATCTGGAACTTCTCCAATGGCCTCTCACAATCCTCAAACTCAGAGCCAGTGGCTACATTGGTTTGAATACCAAACTTCAGCTATCATTGGTTTGAATACCAAACTTCATCTATCAGGACTCTCTCTTGGATTCGTGCCTGTCTGTTAGCTATGTTGCCAACTTGTCATATCCATCACTTCACCAGATTTTCATTAAATATGTTCCATGTGTGAGATCTTATAGACCCTGTTCATCATTATAGCTGCCATCTCTTTAGTTATTTGACATTGAATATGGTGTGGCTCCTCATTCTCACACAATCAGCAAGAAGTTTTTATCAGCATTACTTCCATCCAATCACATTATATTGTGACCACCGAGCTCAGCATGAACAATTGAAGGATTAATGTTAGGTTAGGTAGTGTATTACCTTAGTACTGTATGCCTCAATTTACGTGTGTCACCGGCTTGTCAAAGTTAATGCATTAAATGGTTATCAGTTGTGATTAGACTTGCGAGCAAGAGGTCAAATCTTGTTAGTGGTGTCTCATCTTTTGTATGAAAGCGTCCAATGATAAAGAAAGATATTTATAATATCTCTACTATTTATTGCATGGCTATTAATTGTTTTGAGGAGATAGAAATAAGGACTAAAGAAAAATATTGATGCCACTATTTTGGTAACATTTATTTTGGATGATTATGATTAAATAGGTCGTCTACTGTCATATGTATATAAATAGCATTGGTTGATTGAAACTCAGTGTTGTAAATCAAATAAAATTCTTTTATAAAATTATTCGTTATTTACTATTGTTAATGATGCAAACAATCTATTATCACCCAATTGATACATAAATGTAATTTCATTATTCAATCCTTTTGAATTTTTAAATTCTATCCATATGTTTGACACATGGTTTAAATTAAATAAATCTTAATGAAATGAATCAATAATAAAATAATAAATTAAAAAAGTAACCACGTGCACTGCACGTGCAATCCAACTAGTACATATATATCTAAGTAACTAGTATTTTTTTAGTTTTAATTTTGTATGATTGGAGATAGTGAAATGAAAATAGAAGGATTATATTTTTGTTTGTCGCTGTTTGCTATTGTTTTTCTATAATTATGAGTTTGTGAATGATATTTGAACTGTTTGGTATTGATTATGGGTAAATTGACAAACTCTTTATTTCCAATTTGATTACCTCAGTATGATATTATTTCATGAAAGCCATAAATCATGGTTGGTTGTGATGACTAGTTACTACGTATTAATAACACATGGATGCTTTATTGTTTATATCTATTTGTCGTGCTTGCTAGCCATATTAATTATTTCAATTTGATGTTTGTATCATAGATGGATGGTGATGGATTGTATGGATGAACAAATTGTTGTTAACATAGTTCAAGGTGTTGAATTATTAGTTTTTATTATAATATTTATGTTCGTAAAGAGAATGCAAGCTAGATGTAAATCAATTCATAGTGGTCCAAGTGAGAAAAAAATAAAATAAGAGAATGCTAGAATTGAACACCTAGAGCATATTTATAATAGTTTTAGTGAAAGTTGTGTAAACTATATTAGAATGTGGAGTGGTGCTTTTGTTAAACTAGCAAGTATATGTTTGCATCGGAAATTGATTTCTTAGTGGAATCCATTACAATCATTTATCGACTTTTACAGATTCAAAAATATGAGTCTTTTTATAAGACTTCTTTACACAAAAGAAATAGATCAAAACTGTAGGTGTCTAAAAATGTCTATAGGTGTCCACACACAGCTCGAGATAAAGAGAAGGCGATAAACACCATTATCCAAGTCGAAGGGGATTGTCCGAGTCAAAGAGGATCATCTAATGCCAACACGCGCATGAAGCGAATCGGCGAAACGTTGATGATGTGGCGACGAACCACCAAAACGGCCAACGCTAGGTGGCCCGCGTACTCACCGGCCACCACCAAGTAGCCAGCATGCTAATCAGCCACCAAAATGGCAAACCAAGTGGCCCGCGTGTTCACCGGCCACCTCTAAATGGCCCGCACACTCACCGGCCACCTCCAAGTGGCCCGCGCGCTCATCAGCCAGCTCCAAGTGGCTCACACGCTCATCAGCCAGTTCCGAATGGCTCATGCACTCATCGACTAGCTCCAAGTGGCCAACATGTTCATTGATTACCTCCAACTTAATGAAATGTATGATGCGAATCAGTGAAGCGTACGAGTCAACGTGACACACGAAATGGCAAAAAAACTCAGCTAGAATTTGTATTTCACAACACCATGTGTGACTCACACACACCATATATATCTTGGCTATTGGAAGTTGTACGTATCTTCTCTAGTTTTCCAATGCATCTTGAATCACCTCATTCCGAGATCGGATGAGAGAGTTAGAGCCAAAATGTCTGAGATGGTACAAACTAGCTCGCAAGGCTGCAAGCCACCATTTGGTGGCACACACAAAGAGGTTACATTTAGACCATGAGTGGCTCGTAATTGGAAGTTGTAGACCTCTTCTCCATCTTTCCAACGCATCTTTAATCACCTCATTCTAAGATCGGACGAGAGAGTTAGAGCCAAAATACCCGAGATGGTACGAACTGGCTCGCAAGGCTATGAGCCACCATTTGGTGGCTCACACAAGAGGTTACATTTAGACCATGTATGTCTCAGATATTTAAATTTGTAGGTCTCTTCTTTATCTTTCTAACGCATATTGAATCACCTCATTCTGAGATCGGACGAGAGAGTTAGAGCTAAAATACTCGGGGATGTACAAACTAGCTCGCACAGTGCCGAGCCACTATTTGGTGGCTCACACAAAGAACTGATATTTTATCCATGATTTTATTTTATTCTGGAGGAACTCAAAATATAAAATTTGTAGATCTCTTTGTTAGATTTCTAACACATCTTGAATCACCTTATTCTAAGATCGAATGCGAGAGTTAGAACTAAAATACCCGATGTGGTACGAACTGGCTCGGACCAGGCCGAGCCACCATTTGGTGGCTCAGCCAAATGGTGGATCGGCCAAGGCCGAGCCACCAAGTAGTGGTTCGTTCTGGTTCGCACCCGGTTCGGTTTGGTTCACTCCCGGTTCGGTTCGTTTGAACCCAGTTTGGCATATTTTGTTCGAAAACATGTTTTGACGGTTTTTGACATGTTTTCACGAGATTTCTTCTATTCCAAAGGTTCCCAACTGCTTTGATATCATCTCTACACATGCTTAGACAGTTGTCAACTGAGGATAAGACCAAATCCATCCTTCTTATCAGAAAACTCCCCAACTGAAGCCTATAAATACAGGCCTAAGGGCTCATTTTACAGTAGGACATCAAGAGGGCGAGGTGCTGTCAAAATTAAGAGTGGAGTCACGAATTTCAGAGGGTTAGCGGATATTGGCAAAGTTTCTCCACAAACAAAAAGAGAGTTCGAGAGATCTGAAACTCCTTTCCCCCATATTCCTCCGGATTTAAGCTTGGTCTTAAATCCCGAGAAGAGTCATAATCTCGCTTGGTCGGGATTACCACTTCAGCGAATACTTTCTTCGTGAAGTAGGAGCTTTGACTTTTAATCTGTCAATCGGACCTGATCCGTGGCGGTCCACGGATATCAACATTCCCGTCACAGGCAAAGATCCCACGCAAACAATAGGCAATAAACATCTGTTGTGTGTTGTTTAAAGGAATTGTAATCTTATATTTTTATTGTGTAAGAAGATCATACTCCCTTTAAAAGCACGAGTTCGGAAAATCTTTTTTAGACAAATATACCCCTTTATAGTTTGAACTACCTTATCTATAATCAAATTCTAATTTTCAATGGTCAATATTACCCTTCACATATTTTATTTATATCTTAATCTATCCTAATCATAATCATATCTTATCCTAATCCTATGTGAACCATGTTTAGCTTAACAATTTAAAAAAACTAATATTAATAAAATATATAAAATATAAAAATGATATTAGTTTGTTAAGATAAAGAAATTACAAGTAGATAACATATTATAACACATGAAGTATTACAAAAAAACTATAAAAAGTTTTAAAATTGCAGAAAAGACCCTGAAAAGTTCAAAATTATAAAAATCATCCCAATATCTCAAAACTTAAAATAAAAAACATGAAATTAAAAAATTAACATCAGTTTGCAAAGAATTTAAAATTTACAATTAACACCTCAATGTCTCAAAAATTATAGAAACACCCTTAAAAGTTTAAATTACAGACAAGCACATTAAAATTCTAAAATTTTAAAACTTACAAACAACAAAGATGAATTCAAGAGATTACCATGATACACCTAAAATTTTTGACATTTAAATTTAAAAAATTTAATTAACACCCTCAATATCTTAAAAATTAAAGAAACACCTTCAAAAGTTCAAATTATAAAAAGCCAACCTAAAATTCTAAAATTTATAAATAACATAAGATGAATTCAAGATATTATCCTTAGACACCTAAAAAATTAAAATTTGCTAAAATTAACCTTAAAATTTTTAAAAAACTCCTTCAAAATTTAAAAATTGTAAAAAAAACTCTAAATTTTTAAAAATTTTAACTAGCACTCATCAAATTCGTCGATTGGTAGACCACTGAAATTTAATATTTTCAAAATTAATCTATAGTTTTAATAATTACAAAAGACATCCTTAAAATTTTAGTTACATTCGTAACATTAATTGATAGATGTTTAAATCCATAGAAATGATAAAACACTATAATATTATACCTTAGCATTAATTGATTTTAATTTAGAAACTTTAATCTTTGACATTAATAATATTTATAGGGTAAAAGAATACAATGAATTACATATGGAGAAACTATTAGAATATTTAGGGATAACTTTAAAAGAATTGAGTTATTTCCATTGCAAATGGAAAAGTGATGGAAATAAATCTAAAATTCAGAAAACGTCAATGAATCACTTGAATTGGCATTAACATAAGACATATCTATTAATGAAGCACTGAATGAGTTACATTAAAAAATAATTTAATAACTTTATCCTAATCAAAGAAAAAATCTCCATGGAAGACATAAGAAAAATTAGTAAGTATTCATAAATTCCATATTGTACGTGTTCTTCAAATTAAATATTAATATTATAATCTAAGAGAAATTGGTAATGAATAATGCAGGTATTTAGTTTAGATCTTTATGGAAAATGACAGGGATAGAGCAAAAGTAATATTATTGAAATAACAAAAAATCTTATTGGATGCACATCAGAAGAATTCATTTTAGAGAAAAATAAAGAGATAGTTCTAATTTATTTAAGTAATAAATTAGGAACACAAAGAATTTTATATATATGAAATTAATATTTGTTCTCATTGAAATAGAAAAAAAATCAAAGTTTATATTTTGTGCAGTTTGTGTTGAACATCATAAGTACATTTGACTACTTTGTAAAGTAAATGAGATGATAAAAAATTAACGAGCCCAGGAAAGATAATAGCATAAAAAATACAAAATTAGCCTGATGTCACAATTGATGTAGATGATGAAGACAATACTCTAGAATTACCCGAGAAATGATAAATGATAAACCTGAAGAAGGATTGATCTTAACTCAATAAAAAAATAGAAGAAATAAAAAACAATATTTTTTAAATATTTTATAGAATAGTTTAATTATTTTGAGTGAAATTAGGAATCTTTAGAAGGGAGTTTCATGAATTTTTTCAGTACTTTATATTCTTATGTGGATGTTTTTATCATATAAAAGTATACTAGAGTTAGCATTAATCTTTAATTTATATTTTTTTATGAAGTCTATCAATTATTAGGAATAAACTTCATATTCTCTTTTGCATCGTTTTAACATACTTTAAATCAATCATTTTGCCATATTGGTTTTAAATATTCACATTCCTTGTATAATACTATTTTAATATTTTTCACTTTGCAATGCTATACTTTCTCAAATAAAGCTTAGTTTCATATCAGTCAAAAATAATATGAAAATTTAAATTATTTTTAAATTATATTGGTTTTTTGTCAATTCAAATATCAACATGAAAATTTAAATTGGGTGTATCCCATTTAAACAAACATAAAAAAATAATTGGGATGTAAGAGTTTAAAGAAAAAAACAAGCACAAACTGCTAAAAATACTTAATCCACGTATTAAATCACGTGCATTGCACGTGTGTAAAAACTAGTCTTATAAAAAGATCGACTTTTTATTTATTTGAGTTTATTATAACGGCTAAAGTTGTAACAGTTTTAATGACAATGAAAACAATAATTTTTGACCCAAACATGCTGGCGACCACAGTGGGAGCCAACAGCTTCTCTGCAGAAGCTGTCGTGCCGCAACCACGGATCCGGATCCCGGTTTAATAAGAGGTCGAGTACGAGTTCGACCAACTAAAGTTCGAGAAGTATCTATCGTCCTCCTCCAACAGATCCTCCGCCCCTCGCAAGCGTAGGAAAAACCAAGGCCTCCGTTGCTACTGCCATCTCGCCTTACAACGCCCCTCCGGCCTCTAACGAGGCCGGATCTGTAGATTTAGTCTCCTCCTTAATCAAGAAGATAGTCGTTGTTGCCGCACCCACTTTATCAAAAAGACCTCACCAAAGGCAGCGGCAACGTCTCGCGCGCCGACTCGCCAAGGCTTTGGAGCCTATTGATGGGATCTACTATGAGGCGGATCTGAAACTCAGAAGACACGGAGTGCCCCAGCAGCAAACAGATGTCCTCTCCTCCAAACAAACAACAGATGAATGGATCCAAGTCAAATGGACACACTCAACCCTCGAGGATCACATTCAAAAGCGCCGCATATTGATTGTGCACGCACGGATTCTCGTGCAAGAAGCGTAGGAGTTGAAGAAAAAAGAGGTGATCAAGAAGCAACAAAAACCATGCCATGTCTGGAAACCAAAGTCCAAAACGGTGTCGATAAAAAGCCAAACAATGCTCGGAACTGCCACCAAGTGGTGGTTCGCACTGGTTCACACCCGGTTCGGTTTGGTTCGTACCCAGTTTGGTTCGGTTCGCACCCGGTTCATCTCCCGCAATCCCGTTTAAGCCTCCGACAGCCCCTGTTTCTGTCCCGATGAATCACACACCTCCGACAGAGCCCCGCGGTAGCGTGGACTTGTCCTGATTCAAGATGAGGATGGCGGATCGCCTGGGTCCTTTATACAAGGATCGAGACAAAGTTTCGATCAAAGAACGCTTGGGTCCGATGACTGAACCCCAAGCAATTACTCGAGCTGGGGGTCGCACACGCCCTCGCAATAATTTAGAGCCTTTCTATAATAGGAAAACTCCTATAACTGACCGTCTCGGACTACAAGTCAGTGTCCAAGAGCTCGTTAAGGTCCTACGCTCACGAAAGTGTGGCTCCAAACGTGTGACTCTTGAGAACACCATCAAAGCAACAATTCCTCAGAAGGAAACGTGTTCGTCAGACGATGACGTTATACCTGAGAAGTCATGCCAACACACGATAGATTGCTCCGATCATAATATCGATGAGTTGTACTATTGGGCTGGGGGTACGAACAAGTCTCGGAAGAGAGGTACCCGAGAAATGGACTCTCACTATCCATGCATCAAGATTATCAGGACAGTATTATCAGCGTGTAGCTATCCTAAGACCGCTCCACAGAGGGTCTCGGTATTCGAGAGAATCTCTAACGGAACGACTAAGTCCAAACCAAAGCGTTTTCGTAAGAAACGATCGGCCGTACAAGGTGATAAACTTCTAGAAGTCACAATTAACATGACTGATAAAAGGAAAGTCGGTTCAACCTTCTAGTTTTGACCCGCTCATATCGCATCATCTAACTCAGCTACGCGTAGGGACTACTAGACGTAGGGATTATCAGAGAATGCAGAGGGGATTATTCTCAGATGATAAAGCGTCAGATGCTAACTCTGCAGTCACTTCTGACAAAACGGTCTCTAGTCTAGGACAATCCCGTGAAGTGTTTATGATTAACACCGAGGAAGTAGCCAAAATGGTTGAGGATGCTCTAGCCAAGTAGAAAGAAGCATTCAAAATCGAAATAGAAATGGCTATGCAGCAGATAAGGGAAGAGCATGACCAACAGATTCAGACCTTGTCTAATCAAATTGGTGAATCTAGTCGTCACAATAATGCCTACCGGATAGGTGACGATTCAAACATGGACGAACACCTTGATGTGGATAACCCTCCCGTTGATCAAAACGTTAGGGGTGGCCCTACTAAAAGTAACGACGCTAGGGGTGTTCCCACCGAAGACGATAATGTCGGGGGTGGCCGCGTTGTTCCTCTAAGAAATCCTCCAAAGCATGATACAGACGAAGATGAGAGGATGAAATATCTCGAGAGCAAAATCAACGATCTGATGTCTGCTCGAGAGGTGAAGAAGATCGGTATTCTGTGTCCTTACCCAAGAGAGTGGGAGTCGATCCCATCCGGTGTAGTTCAACCTGATTAACTTCATGCCGTTTGACGGGAAGGGTTCGCCCACTCAGCACCTGATCTACTTCAAGTCCCACTTGGGTATAATCTCCGACAATGAGGCATTGATGGTTCGGTCATTCGTGGGCATTCTTCGCGGGCCCGACTTTGATTGGTACCGTCGTCTCAAGGCTGGAAGCATCAACAGTTGGGATGACCTGGAGAATCTGTTCCTCGCTCACTTCTTTGATGATGACGCCGAGATGTCAATCAGGACACTCTTTGATGAGAAACAGGAATATGACGAGATGGTCGACGACTTCGTCAAGTGCTTTCGGAATAAGGCGATGAACTGCCAAGATTCGATCACAGAGGACTTCATCCTCCAAACCTGTCACAACAACATCTCTTTGGACGTGTTGGAAATTATGAGAGTAGCACCGTCCAGATCCTAGAAAGAGTTTAAAGTACACGGAGAGAAAGCTGAACGCTTCCTCAGAAGGAAGAAAGCCAAGAGAAGCCAACCGATAGCAAACCCTCTGAACTCAAGCTTCATCTCCCGTGGTAAGGGGAAGGCACCTGCAGCAGTTGTTAACGTTAATCAGACGTCACAACAACAACCCCGAAGATAGCAAAAGACTTCGGATCCAAGATTCTAAAAAGAGTACTCCTTCAAGAACAAAGATGTTCTACACATTTTCGAGTCCCTCCTTGAAAATAACAAGATCAAGCTACCACTTATTGCAGATCAGGAGGAAGCTGATAATACTACGGATTCGAAGTACTGTGCGTATCACAGGAGGATCCTTTATCCTACAAGGCATGCTTCGCTCTCAAGAATAGCATCCAAACTTTGGTTGAAGCCGACGTCATAACGCTCAATTAAGTCAAATGAAGACTCCGACAAGTATAAGAGTATAAACTGCTCCTTCCGACACTCCGAAGAGTATACAAGTATAAACTATTTCCCAATACTCCAATAAGTATATGAGTCTAAACCGTTTCCTTTCTTTCACAGGAAGTTCCTAGAGAGTGTCATGCCTGGTATTCTTAAGGATAACCCGGTCATCCAACTAAGTACAATGTTAGACCCGGTTTTACAAAGGAAGCTGGGGGTGGATAATTCAAGTAACAGGAAGTTCCCGGAAGAATGCTATATGGTGTATTTTTAGGGATAACTCGATCACTACAAAGAAGTGATAAATGAGAAACTCCCACTCGGACTCTGAATGTTTAAGAGTGAAACACATCTCGTTGTCGGGATCAATTCCACTAACTTCCAAGCACTCTTTTGCTGAGATGAGATTTGATTACTTTGTTGGATCAATCTTCCCTCACAAAAATACTCCCACTGGTGTCGATGATTTACAATCTCCCACTACAAAATCCCTCATTGATCAAACTAATTAACGGTGGGTCCACTAAAATTCTTCCTGGTTTAATCCACTCAAAATCCTACTGTGTCTGTGCACTCAACACTCCCACTATTAGAGTCCAGATATAATGCTTGAAATATTAGTCTACTAATCTTTGACAATTGTCAAACCCTTTCTTGTTAAGTCTTTATCACTTGACACCAAGAACCCCTACTGAGTGATTTGTACAAGTCAACACTCCCACTGTGATTTGTACTCCCACTCTCACTTTCCACTCGGTTAAACCTTCCTACAGTTAGGACCATAACTAAAATCCCCTCTTGATTCCTCCAATGAGCAAGAGGTCCACGAATCGAGCAATCAAACCTTCCTATACTTAGGATCATCTCTAACCTCCCACTCGGTCAAATCTTCCTACAGTTAGGACCATAACCAAAATCTCCTCTCGATTCCTTCCATGAACGAGAGGTTCACTTTCAAATTGAGCAATCAAATCTATAAAAGTTAGGATCATCTCAATCCTCCCACTTGGTTAAACCTTCCTACAGTTAGGACCACAATCAAAATCTCCTCTCGATTCCTTCCATGAACGAGAGGTCCACTTTCAAATTGAGTGATCAAACTTATAAAAGTTAGAATCCTCTCAATCCTCCCACTTGGTCAAACATTCCTATAATTAGGACCACAACCAAAATCTCCTCTCGGTTTATTTCATGAACGAGAGGTCTACTTTCAAATCGAGCAATCAAACCTTCCTACAGTTAGGGTCATCTCAAACCTCCCATTTGGTTAAACCTTCCTACAGTTAGAGCCAAAACCACAATTCACTCTTGATAAATGAGAAACCTACCTTTAGGTTGATAATTAAACCTTTCAATAGTTAGGATTATCCGAATCTTTTTGATTCTCGGAGTGGAGATCCCACTCTTAGTTTTACCTTCCCGGAGTCTGGAAGTGGAGATCCTACTTTGAGTTACCTTTGGCAACTAGAGATAGAATATAAAATTCTTCCTTTTCAGTTTTGGGAGATAGAATATAAAATTCTTTCTCTCCCGCATCGGGTTCGTCCTTTCCCCAAGAGAAGACATAATATTTCAACATTATAACTCTAAAATTTGTGCTTCACACAAACGAGGAATTTTATCCCGTAGCCTAAGTAGGGATAAGTCAGCACCTAACACGCGTTACCGGTTAGTCTTTTGCCGTAAGAAGAACAAAAGCCCACATATTCAACATTGTGGTAGGTTGTTATTCATAACGCCAAAATCCGCACCTTACACGCACGAGGAACTTTATCTCGACTCCTAAATAGAGATAAATCTACGCCTAACATGTGTGGGGAATTTTATCCTGAATCCTAAGTAGGGATAAGTCAACGCCTAACACATATTGTCGGTTTAGTCTTTCACCGATTGAAAAAGACACCAGAATCCAAGTCTGGGGAATTTTGTCCTGAAGCCTAAGAAGCGACAAATCAGCGCCTAACACGCATTGTCGGTTAGTTCCTGATCGTAAAAAGAATAAAAGTCCACATATTTAACGTTGTGGCAGGTTGTTATTAATAACACCAAAATCCGCGCCTTACACGCGTGGGGAATTTTATCCTGAATCCTAAGAAAGGATAAGTCAACGTCTAACACGCGTTACCAGTTTAGTCTTTCACCGATTAAAGAAGACACCAGAATCCGAGTCTGGGGACTTTTATCCTGAAGTCTAAGTAGCGATAAGTCAGCGCCTAACACACGTTGCCGGTTACTATTTTACCGTAAAAAGGATAAAAGCCCATATATTCAACATTATGGCAGGTTGTTATTCATAACGCTAAAATCTACATCTTACACGCGCAGGGAACTTTATCTCGACTCCTAAATAAAGATAAACCTACGCCTAACATGCGTTACCAGTTTAGTCTTTCACCGATTAAAAAAGACACAAGAATCCGAGTCTGGGGACTTTATCCTGAATCCTAAGTAAGGATGAGTCAGCGCCTAACACGTGTTATCGGGTAGTCTATTCCCGTAAGAAAGATAAAGTCTACGTATTCAGTATCGTAGTACTAAGAGAGTTAACTCTTTTAGTACAACGTTACATGCAGAATTGACTTAAATAATCTGCATGCTAGTCCGACTCGAACGATAGTCGGTAAAGGCACTTCAAATCCGTTGAAGACTGAGGGTTTGCCAAAAATCCTAAGTCTACGTCTAACACACGTCGCCGGGTAGTCTATTCCCGTTAGAAAGACGAAGTCTATATATTCAATATCGTAGCACTAAGATAGGATAACGTTACATACGGAACGGACTTAAGCAATACACATGCTAGCCCGACTCAAACGGTAGTCGGTAAAGGCTCATCAAACCCGTTGATGGCTGAGGGTTTATCAAAAATCCTATAAACGTGAGAGTCATTGATGCACCAGCTCCATTAGTTGGTCTCGTGACTTGAGGATCCGACAACATTCATACTTGCAGATGAATCAGCTTTAACAGTTGGTCCTGTAGCCCCAACATTTGGGACTACTGTGCTCTAATGCCTGTAAGCTATCTAAAATCACTGCAGATAGATGATCCCCATCGAACACCGATGATGGAAGTTACAATTTGACGGCTTCTAGAAGGCTATAATTTAAAGATTTTCATCGATAAAGGTTACAATCTGACGATCTTCACAATAACTGATAAAAGCTCTAATCAACAGCCTTCACAATCAACATCGAGAGTTAAAATCTGACGACTCTCACATAACAAAGAGCTAAAGCAAAGATTACAAAATGACGATCTTTGCAACGCTTTAACAGAAAGAGACTACAAATCGACGGTCTCTTCAAATCAAGATGCGAAAGTCCTCCCCGCGTATCAGCATTAAGACGCACCGCGTTCACAGCCGCTTATGTAGTGAAAACGCAACTCACATTCAGCTCCAAACACTGCAAATATAGCTCAGACCCAGCTACCAACACATCTCATATTCGGCCGCAAACGCAGCTTCCAAATCGCTGTAAATGTAGCTTCCAATTGCTCCAAATGAGCTTCCAGACGCTGCATTCGTGCTTCCAGACGCTGCGTTCAAGCTTCCAAACACTGCGTTTAAACGCAGAATTAACGCCAGAACACGGATTTTACGTTTGACTCGTTTAAGCACGAGTTGAACGGTTTTAAAACCGTTTCCCACAATCTGAGGGGTTCACAACTCCACTCAGAAGTAATTTAAGGGCGGTTACATCCCATAAGCCCTACTTAGGAGAGAATTAAGGAGGCGGTTACACCCATTAATCCCCTATAAATAACTAAGAAATCAGCTTAGTTCAGATCCTTCTCCTCGGCAGCAAAGAAGAGATCCTAAGGCTGGCATTTTTGGATCTGAGACTCGACAGTAAAGAAAAGAGAGGAGAGAGGGGGGATATCTTTGGATCTTTAAAAATTTTAGAGATCTAGATATAAGCTTTTTCGGATCATCTTCTCGGCAACAGATTCTTAGGGCTATCTGCGTGTTTGGCTTGTCTAACCAATTACGACTAAGATCAATCAACTCTTTTACAAGAGTTTAAACTCGCTCTGAGTTATCAACTCGTTCAGAGTTTCAAACTTGCCACGCAAGTCCTCCACAACGTCAAATCGTGAGGAGAAGATTCCGTTCCAGTGAAACAAGACGTTCGGATCGTCAACAAGAAGCAAACTTGACGTGAGCATTCAAGAGAGGCATCTTGTCGCTACCGTGAAGAACCCAGACTTAAACAAAGGGGAGAATTCAGATCAATTCTCCTCTCTTTTGTAATCAAAAATCCAAATTGTAATTAAGATCGAGAGAATACAAATTAATTTTATTTCATTCTTTTTACAACAAATTTTCCGCCAACAAAAGATGGCGACTCTGCTGGGGACTAGCTTCTCTGACGACAAAGTGGTGGTGTAATTCGACGTCCATCTCGCTAGAACGACTGTGGAAACTCTCGTTGTAGAGTTTGATCAAGCTAAGTACGAGGAAGCTCTTTCCTCTGGACCGCTTAGCCTTAAGGCTAGGTGCAACATCCGTAAGATCTCCAAAGAGATTAAAATTGTTGCTGATTTGCCAAAGAAAGTCATTTTCTTTGGCCAAGATTCATGGAATAGCCCCTCCGCTAAAGGAGCGGGCTTAGCCTGCTGAACTCGTCCAACGAGTTGAACGTTCCACGTCTGCATCAACACGACGTGTCACGGGTCACAAACGATCTATAGAGGAGGCGAGCTCTATAAATGCCAACAATGTTGCTGCAAAGGCTTTGAAACAAGCTAAAAAGAACGTCGCTCGACGAAGGAGGAGATCCCTACAACGAGCACATCTCCGAGAATGCCGATCCTCAAGTCAACACGAGCTTCGTGTTTGTGAGCCTAAACGTGACCCTGTGCTCTGTGTTTCTGCTTCATAACATAAGCCTCGTGTCAATGAGCCCAAACATAGGCTCTGTGTGAATAAGACTGAGCGCAGCCCTTAGGGGCGCGTTCCACAAACTGAACGCAACTCTTAAATATGCGTTTCAGAACCAAAATGCAGACTACAAGACTGCGTTTCACCAACAATCCTCTTCAAGTAGGATGGCGGGTCCATTAAAGCTATCACGTTAATGATTACCTATGGTAGTCCATTCCCTCCAAATTCCCCCACCAATCCTCTTCAATAGGATGATGGATCCATCAAAACTATCAAGTTAACAATACACCTTTGATTGTCCTTTTCCCCCAAATTTCCTCACCAATCCTCTTCAATAGGATGGTGGGTCCATCAAAACTATCACGTTAATGATCACCTCTGATAGTCCATTTCCTCCAAATTTCACCAGTAATCCTCTTTAGTAGGATTACGGGTCTATCAAAGCTATCACATTAATGATTACCTCAGATAGTCCATTTCCTCCAAATTCCCCCACCAATCCTCTTCAAGTAGGATGGCGGGTCCACAAAACTATTAAGTTAACAATACACTTCTGATAGTTATTTTCTCCCAAATTCCCCCACCAATCTTCTTCAAATAGGATAACGGGTCCACCAAAACTATCACGTTAATGATCACCTCTGATACTCTATTTTCTCCAAATTTCCCCACCAATCCTCTTCAGTAGGATGGAGGGTCCATCAAAACTATCACGTTAATGATCACATCTGATAGTTCATTTCCTCCAAATTTCACCAACAATCCTCTTCAGTAGGATGGCGGGTCCATCAAAGCTATCACATTAATGATTACCTCTGATAGTCCATTTCCTCCAAATTTTCCCACCAATCCTCTTCAAGTAGGATGGTTGGTCCACAAAACTATCAAGTTAACAATACACCTCTGATAGTCCATTTCTCCCAAATTCCCCTACCAATCCTCTTCAAGTAGGATGGAGGGTCCACCATAACTATCACGTTAATGATCACCTCTGATAGTCTATTTTCTCTAAATTCCCCTACCAATCCTCTTCAGTAGGATGGGGGGTCTACCAAAACTATCATGTTAATGATCACCTCTGATAGTCTATTTCCTCCAAATTTTCCAACCAATCCTCTTCAAGTAGGATGGCGGGTCCACCAAAACTATCACGTTAATGATCACCTCTGATAGTCTATTTCCTCCAAATTCCCCCACTAATCCTCTTTAGTAGGATGGAGGGTCCACCACAACTATCATGTTAACAATTACCTCTGATAGTCTATTTCCTCCAAATTTCCCCACCAATCATCTTTAGTAAGATGGCGGGTTTATCAAAACTATCACGTTAACAGATACCTCTGATAGTCAAACTCATCAGGTAGTGACCTACTAGGTGATGGGCCTCTATTCCGACTTGATGGATAGTAGCCCAAAAGGCAATATGTCATGTCTACCCTTCTTTTTCTTCCCCTGCTAAGTCTTAATCAAGATTAGGGGTTGGTTACTTGGAATCCACTGGATTAAGAGTAACAAATCTTTCACATCGTCGAGTTAACATTATACTTCTGACGATCATCACCCCATGGAGTATGAATTCAGTTTGCATCACTCCCAATTTGTTACTTTAACAATACACCTCTGACAATCAACTTATCAATCCTTGTCAATAGGATAATAAGTCCTCAAAACTGCTCAAATCGCAATCTTCCCTAGCAAGACACTAAGTCTTCAAAATCTTATTTAAATCACAAGTATCAAAATTCATCGCTTCTGGTGATAAACTCACCTAGCAAGTTTCCCCAGCAAGACGTTAATTCCCAAAATCTTGTGCAAGTCACAAGTACACATTTCTGTCAAGTTAACATCACACCTCTGATAAAATCCACTTATCGACTCTCCCCAATAGAGCGACAAGTCCTCAAAATTGCCATGATCGCAATATTCTTCCTGTCACGTTAATATCATACCTATGACAAATCAACTTATCAATCCTCTTCAATAGGATGATAAGCCCATAAAGTTGCTCCAATCACAACACATTCCTATCAAGTTAACATCACACCTCTGACAACCAATTTATTAATCCTCTTCAATAGGATGATAAGTCCACAAAGTTGTTCCGATCGCAATAAATTCTTGTCACGTTAATCACACACCTCTGATAAAATCCACTTATCAACTCTTCCCAATAGAGCGATAGGTCCTTAAAATTGCTCCGATCATAATATTCTTCTTGTCATGTTAATATCACACCTCTGACAAAGTTAACTTATCGACTCTCTTTAATAGAGCGATAGGTCTACAAACCAGTCAAGTTAACATCACACCTCTGACAACCAAACTAACTTATCAACTCTCTTCGATAGAATGATAAGTCTATAAAATACTGTTAGGTTAACATCACACCTCTAACAGTCAAACTCTCTAATAAACTTGTTAATCCTTTTTCAACAAGAATAGTAAGTTTTCGTTATAAAATCCCCAGTGGATTAAAGATTTTCTGGAATTATCCTAGTGATAATGAAGAAAATTTCTGAATTTTACTCTAAGTGAAAATTCATGCCAAGTTAATACTACACCTCAGGCACTTCCAACTTTCTTTCAGCATTTCAAGTGAAAACATAACACATGAAGAAACAGTGACAAAGCCTACGTCTAACATGCGTTGCCGGTTAGTCTTTCTCCGTGAAAAAAACACCAGAATCCACGTCTGGGGGATTTTATCTTGATCCCTAATTAGAGATGAGTCTACGCCTAACACGCGTTACCGGTTAGTCTTTCTCCGTGAAAAAGACACCAGAATCCACGTCTGGGGACTTTAACTCGATCCCTAATTAGAGATAAGTCTACACCTAACACGCGTTGCCGGTTAGTCTTTCTCTGTGAAATAGACACCAGAATCCACGTCTAGGGGACTTTATCTCGATCCCTAAATAGAGATAAGTCTGCATCTAACACATGCTGCCGGTTAGTCTTTTTCCATGAAAAGACACCAGAATCCACGTTTGGGGGACTTTATCTCGATCCCTAAATAGAGATAAGTCTGCATTTAACACATGCTGTAGGTTAGTCTTTTCCTGTAAAAAGGACAAAAACCCACGTATTCAACATCGCGACAGGTCATTATTAATAACGTTAAAATCCATGCCTTACACACATGGGAGACTTTATCTCGATCCCTAATTAGAGAAAAGTCTACACCTAATACGCGTTGCCGGTTAGTCTTTTCCCGTGAAAATGACAAAGTCTATGTATTCAAAATCATAGCATCAAGTCTAAGAGGGTTCATTCTCTTAGCATAACATTACATGTGAAACGGATTCAAATAATTCACATGCTAGTCCGACTCAAACGGTAGTCGGTAAAGACTTATCAAATCCGTTGATGGCTGAGGGTTTGCCAAAAATCCTATAAATGTTTGCGGGTCCATCAGCTGAATGGATGTGAGCCGTAACGTGACATTTGAGAGCTTCTGTTCATGTATAGAATGTATCGTCGCTATAGTTTCTCTTTGAAGTTCAGGTCCTACGTGGAAAATCCCTTCAACCAAGATACCTTCGAAGCAGGTGCAAAGGATAACTCCTTATGACAAGGAATCAACAGCTCCAAGATCAGAGTTAAGATCCAAAGTATTCCGAAAATTCGTCTCATTCAACCGCGAACTTTCGAAAACTTTAAAGGGGGTTCTGTAGGCTGTCCAAAAATCACTGCAGATAGCTGATCCCCATCAAACATCGATGATAGAAGTTAAAATTTGACGGCTTCCAGAAGGCTATAATTTAACGACTTTTATCGATGATGGTTATAATCTGACGATCTTCATAATAACTGATGAAAGTTCTAATCAACAGCCTTCAAAATTAACATCGGGAGTTACAATCTGACGACTCTCACATATCAAAGAGATAAAGCAAAAATTACAAAATGACGATCTTTGCAACGCTTTGACAGAAAGAGACTACAAATCGACGGTCTCTTCAAATCAAGATGCGGAAGTCCTCCCCGCATACCAGCATCAAGACGCACCGCGTTCATAGCCACTGATGTAGTGCAAACACAACTCACATTCAGCTCCAAACACTGCAAACGTAGCTCAGATCCAGCTGCCAACGCAGCTCATATTCGACTGCAAACGAAGCCTCTGAAAGCTGCCAACGTAGCTTCCAAATCGCTGCAAATGCAGCTTCCAATTGCTGCAAACGCAGCTTCCAATTGCTACAAATGAGCTTCCAGACACTGTGTCCGAGCTTCCATATGCTGTGTTCAAGCTTCCAGATACTGCGTTTGAACACAGAATTCACGCCAGAATGCGGATTTTGCGTTTGACTCGTTCAAACACGAGCTGAACGGTTTTAAAACCGTTTCTCATGATCTGAGGGGATCACAACTCCACTCAGAAGTGATTTAAGGGGCAGTTACATCCCATAAGCCCCACTTAGAAGCGAATTAAGGAGGCGGTTACACCCCTTAATCTCTTATAAATAACTAAGATATCAGCTTAGTTTGGATCCTTCTCCTCGGCAGCAAAGAAGAGATCCTGAGGCTGGCTTTTTTTGATCTGAGACTCGGCAGTAAAGAAAAGAGAGGGGAGAGGGGGGATATCTTTGGATCTTTAAGAATTTTAGAGATCTAGAGATCGGCTTCTTCGGATCATCTTCTCAGCAACAGATTCTTGGGGCTATCTTCGTGCTTGGCTTGTCTAACCAATTACGACAAAGATCAATCAACTCTTTTACAAGAGTTTAAACTCACTTTGAGTTATCAACTCGTTCAG
Source organism: Asparagus kiusianus (assembly GCA_022839385.1). NCBI lineage: Eukaryota > Viridiplantae > Streptophyta > Magnoliopsida > Asparagales > Asparagaceae > Asparagus > Asparagus kiusianus. The sequence continues at coordinate 348,424 of BQKN01000514.1, read as the reverse complement.
AGTTTCAAACTTGCCACGCAAGTCCTCCACAATGTCAAATCGTGAGGAGAAGATACCGTTCCAATGAAACAAGATGTTCGGATCGTCAACGAGAAGCAAACTCAACGTGAGCATTCGAGGGAGGCATCTCATTGCTACTGTGAAGAATCAAGACTTAAACAAAGGGAAGAATTCAGATCAATTCTCCTCTCTTTTATAATCAAAAATTCAAATTGTAATTAAGATCGAGAGAAAACAAATCAATTTTCTTTCATTCTTTTTACTACAAATTTTCCACCAAACAATACCTGAAGAGCTTAAACTATGTAAACTCTAGCAAACGTACGAGTATAAACTGTGTTAACGCCGGTCAGCGCGTTATAGCAAAGGTCGATGCCGGTCAACGCACAGGTCGATGCCTATCAACGCGTCGATGATTTCGCCAAAATAAGGTTAAGGAAAGATTTTGGGTGAGAGGATGATTCCAGGGAGTTCAATCACATTCATATATGAATTCCCGATGAAGATAATCAGTTCAAAGTTATCTCAATGACAAGAGCTAAGTTCAGAAACTTACGCATCAACTTCAGTTTAAGATTTTGATAACGGTCAGACGATAAACGTAGCGCCAGAAGAACTTCATCTATTCAACAAAACACTAAATAGACTGAAGGCTGAAGAAGTCAAGAATTGAAGCCAGCTACAGGTCTTTTGACACCGACCCAAGGTGGGGGCTATCATATCCAAAGCATTCCAGACTCCTCTATAAAAGAATGAGTCTGAAATACTTTGGAGGGGGTATCTGTAGGTATCTATAGGTGTCCGTACACAGCTCAAGATAAAAAGAAGGCAATGAATGCCATTTTCCAAGTCGAAGGGGATTGTCCGAGTCAAAGAGGATCATCTGACGCCGATAAGCGCATGAAGCGAATCGGCGAAACGTTGATGATGTGGCGACGAACCACCAGAACGGCCAAAGCCAAGTGGTCCGCGTGCTCACCGTCCACCGTCAAGTGGGCCGCACGCTAATTAGCCACCAAAATGGCAAACCAAGTGGCCTGCGTGTTCACCAGCCACCTCTAAGTGGCCCGTACGCTCATCAGCCACCTCCACGTGGCCCGTGCGCTCATCAACCAGCTCCGAATGGCCCGTGCGCTCATCGAATGGCTCTAAGTGGCCAACACATTCACCCATTACCTCTAACTTAATGAAATGTATGATGCGAATCGGTGAAGCATACGAGTCAACGTGATACACGAAATGGTAAAACAACTCGGCTAGGATTTGTGTTTCACCCAAAAGGGGCGAAATACCATGTATGACTCGCACATACCATGTGTGGTTCGGCTATTTGAAGTTGTAGGTCTCTTCTCCAGCTTTCCAATGCATCTTGAATCACCTTATTCTGAGATCAGACGAGAGAGTTAGAACCAAAATACCCGAGATGGTACGAACTAGCTCGCAAGGCTGCGAGCCACCATTTGGTCTCTCACATAAAGAAGTGACATTTATACCATGAGTGTCTCATCAATTATAAGTTGTAGGTCTCTTCTCCACCTTTACAATGCATCTTAAATCACCTCATTCCAAGATCGGACGAGAGAGTTAGAGCCAAAATACCCGAGATGGTACGAACTGGCTCGCAAGGCTGCGATCCACCATTTGGTAGCTCACACAAAGAGGTTACATTTATACCGTGTGTGTCTTGGCCATTGGAAGTTGTAGGTCTGTTCTCTAGATTTCCAACACATCTTGAATCACCTCATTCCGAGATCAGACGAGAGAGTTAGAGCCATAATACCCGATGACGTACGAACTGGCTCGCACAGTGCCGAGCCACCATTTAGTGGCTCACACAAAGAACTAACATTTCAGACATGATGTTATTTTATTCTGTAGGAACTTAAAATACAAAAGTTTTAGGTCTCTTCGTCAACTTTCTAACACATGTTGAATCACCTAAGTCCGAGATCGGACGAGAGAGTTAGAGCTAAAATACCCGAGATGAGACGAACTGGCTCGGCCAAGGCCGAGCCACCAAGTGGTGGTTCGCGCCGGTTTGCACCCGGTTCGGTTCGTTTGAACCTGGTTCGGCAGATTTTGTTCGAAAACACGTTTTGACGGTTTTCGACGGGTTTTCATGAGATTTCTTCTATTCCAGAGGTTCCCAACTACCTTGATATCATCTCTACACATGCTTAGGTGGTTGTCAACTGAGGATAAGACCAAATCCATCGTTCTTATCAGAGAATCCCCCAACCGAAGCCTATAAATATAGGCCTAAGGGCTCATTTCACAGGAGGACATCAAGAGGGTGAGGTGCTGTCAAAATTAAGAGTGAGCCATGAATTTCAGAGGGTTAGCAGATCTTGGCAAAGTTTCTCCATAAACAAAAAGAGAGTTCGAGAGATCTGAAACCTCTTTCCCCCATATTCCTCCGGATTTAAGCTTGGTCTTAAATCCCGAGAATAGTTATAATCTCGCTTGGTCGGGATTACTTCAGCGAATACTTCCTTCGTGAAGTAGGAGCTTTGACTTTTAATCTATCAATCGGACATGATCCGTGGCGGTCTACGGATATCAACGTCCCCGGTACAGGCTAAGATCTCACGCAAACAACAGGCGATAAACATTTGTTATGTGTTGTTTGAAGGAATTATATTCTTATATTTTTATTGTGTAAGAAGATCTTATAAAATGATCGACTTTTATTTATTTGAGTTTATTATAATGGCTAAAGTTGTAATAGATTCAATGACAATGAAAACAACAATTTCTGACCCAAACAAAATCAATCTCCTAAAAACACATGCAAAGAACGTTTATCACCCACTGCTTGCGTAGGGTCTTTACCTGTGTCGAGGTTTATCCATAGACCACACGGATCAGATGCGGCTGATTTCGTTATCTCGCAAAGGAAACAAGAAATTGAAGTGAATGACTCATCAAGATAAGGCAAACACACTTCTCGTGATCAAATCAAAGTTTGATCTCAAGGGAAGGAGATAACAAGTGCTAAGGAGCTGCAGATCTACCGAACTCCTCCTCTTTATGCTAAAGAACTCATAGGCCTCTCGTCCTCCTCTCTAAAATTCGTGCTCCTCTACTGTTCAAAATGATAGGGCTTCGTCGATAGCTCAGAATTTCTGATCCTTCGTGTATAGGGGCCATAGAGCTGCATTTATAGGCTTCAGAAGCTCTATTTTCAGATAAGAAGTCAAGATTTGACCTTATCTTCAATTATAACAACTTTACCATGTTCAAAGATAGCCTCAAATCAGTTGATGAGGTTCTGAGATGAAATCTTATCGAAAAACGAGTGAAAACAGCTTAACTAGGCGAGAGACACCGCTTGTGTCTCACCCTTGGGCCGAGACACCGCTAGCATCTTGCCCTTGGACCGAGACACAATTAGTGTCTTGCCCATTGGCCAAGTCACCAATGGTGTCTCGCCTATTGGGTGAGCCACCACTGGTGTCTCTCCTATTTGGGCGAGACGTCGTTGGCGTTTTTCTATTGTTTTGCCTCAAACTCTCTCATCCGACCTCAGAATGAAGTGATCCAAAATACGTTGGAAAGCTAGAGAATAGATCTACAACCTCCCATGAGAGAAATACAAATAGAGTGACAAGACACAAGTGGTGATTCACTCTTTGAAGGTGAAACATAACTCCCGGTCGAGTTATTTCTTCGTTATTTTGTCATCCGGTTAACTCGTATACTTTGTCAACTCATTTCATGCGCTTGTTAGCTTCGCTACAGCATTAGATAATCCTTCTTAACTTGGATAATAACATTCATTATTTTTTTCTTAATTTTGAGCTGCGTGCGGGGACCTATAGGTAATTTTTAACGCCTACAGATACCCCCCCTCTAAAGTATTTCAGTCTCGTTTTTTTATAGAATAGCCTAAAATACTTTGGATGTGATAGGCCTAACCTTCAATCTCTTCAGTATTTTGTCAAAGAGATCTACATAGAAGGACCTATAACTGGCTTTAGTTCTTGATTTCTTCAATTCTTAGTATATTCATTATTTTGTCGAATAGCTGAAATTCTTTTGGTGCTACGTTTATCGTCTGACCGTTGTCGAAGTCTTGTACTGAAACTAGTGTATTGATTTTTATTTTAGCTCATGTCGTTGAATCAGTGTTGAACTGATTATCTTTGTCGGTGATGCGTATCTCAACTGCAATTGAAGTCTCGAAAGTATTCTTCGACCTGGAGTTGATCTGAGCCTTGTTTCGGCAAAAATTGTTGATGCATTGACTAGTGTTGACTCATGGCTATGCGTTAACCGACGTTGACTCATGACTATATGTTGACCAGTGTTGACTAATGACTACGTATTAACCGGTGTTGACTCATGACTACGCGTTGACCGGTGTTGACTTTCATCATAACGTGTTGACCGGTATTGACTCATGGCTATGTGTTAACCGGCGTTGATCATAGTTTATATGTTAACTGGAGTTTCGGGAAATAGTTTAACCTCGTGTACCTGTTGGAGGTTTAAGAAGATATAATTTATACTTATATACTCATCGGAGTGTAGGAAGAGCAAGCTAAGAATGCATCAGACGATTGCCAGGTTAAGCTCTTTGTGCGAGATTTGATTGTAGGACCAGTCGTTGGTGCTGATACAACTACTATCGCTGAAACTACCCCTGATGTTTGATTCATGAGACCAACTGATGAAGCTGGTACGCAATGACTATTAAAGCTAATTAAAGATGAAGCTTATACGAGTTTTGTAAAGAGAAGCTCTCCAAGCTAGGAGAGTGAATCTGTCGTTGTAAGCTGTTTATCCGAGCATAATAGGATTTTGGCAAACCCTCAGCCAGCAACGGATTTGATAAGCCTTTACCGACTACCGTTTGAGTCAGGCTAGCATGTAGATTCTAAATCTGTTCTACATGTAACGTTGTGGTAAAAGAATGAGCTCTTTTTGACTTAGTGCCATGATATTGAATACATAGACTTTGTCGCTTTCACGGGAACGTACCACTCGACAACACGTGTTAGGTATAGGCTTATCTCTGATTAGGGATTGAGATAATATCTCCCAGGCATGGATTCTTGTATCTTTTCATAGCCAAAGACTAACCGGCAACACGTGTTAGGCGTAGACTTATCTCTAATTAGGGAAGGCGTAGACTTATCTCTAATTAGGGATCGAGCTAAAGTCTCTCATGTATGTGAGGTATGGATTTTTAGTGTTATTAATAACAACCTGTCACGATGTCGAATACGTGGGTTTTCGTCCTTTTCGCGGTAAAAGACTAACCGACAACGCGTGTTAAACGTAGGCTTATCTCTAATTAGGAGTTGGGATAAAATTCCCCATATGTGCGAAGCATGGATTCTTGGTTATCTGGAAAGATTGTGTCTTCTCTTGGGGAAAAGACGGACATGATGCCGAAGAGAAAGAAATTTATTTTCTATCTCCTGCTGTAAAAGAAACTCAAAGTGGGATCTCCATTTTGAGACTCTGAAATGGTGAAACTAAGAGTGGTATCTCTATTTTGAGAATCAAAAAAACTTGGAAAACCCTAACTATTGAAAGGTTTGGTTACCCAATCTGAAGGTAGATTTCTCATTTATCGAGATAAAATCCTAACTTTAGCCCTAACTGTTTAAAGGTTTGACCAAAGAAGAGTGACGGTACAGATAACTGTCATGTCCGGACTTCAACAGTGGAGTGTTAAAGGTTTTGACACTGTGGGAGTTAGAATGGATGTAACCATGAAGAATTTTTATGGACCCACCGTCAATTGATTTGATCAGTGAGGGATTTTGTAGTGGAGGACCTTGGATCATTAAGCACTCTACAATTACATCGTTAGAATTTCGTGAGGAAAGATTGGCCGGATGAAGTCATTGAATCTCATCTCGATGAAAGAGTGCTCGGAAAATCACAATAGGAGGGTTTTAATCATTAGAAATGATTAAATAGCCACAGTAGGATTCTTAATCATCTTTATCATGATTAAGAGTGAATTATTCAGATGATTAGCTTTCATCTTGAATAATCAACTGGATTTGGGTTATCCTTAAGAATACCATGTGTAATATTCTCCATGAACTTCTAATTGGAATGCATTGAGGTATTCTACCCCCAGTTCTTTGGCGAACCTGAACTTAATTGTATTCGATCACATTATTGGGTTATCCTTAAGAATATGAAGAGTAATATTCTCCAGAAACTTCCCATTGTTGGAAATAAGGAAAGCATTTTAACCTCGTATATCTGTCGGAGCAAAGGGAGAAGTAGTTTATACTCTTAAACTCGTCAGAGTCTCGGAAATCGGTTTAACGTCGTGTACCCGTCGGAGGTTCAAGGAGATGCAGTTTATACTCGTATACTCATCGGAGTGTGGGAAGCAGTTAAGCCTCATATACTAGTCGGAGGATGTCATTCTCATTTGGATTATTTTGTCGTCATGATACCGACGTCAACCAAGACTTGAATACTATTTTTTAGAGTAATACAAGCCTTGGTGGGGTGATGAACCCTCCTGTAATATGCACAGTACTTCGGATCCAATGTCTTGTTTGCTTCCTCCTGATTTTCAATATGTGGCAGTTTGATTTTGTTATTGGTGGGGAGGTACTTGAAGATGGCTGGAACTTCATCATCTTTGAAAGAATACTCCTCCTGGAACTTCGAATTAAGAGTCCCTTGTTGCCTTCAAGGTTGTTGTTGTTGATGAATGTCGATAGCAGTTGCATGTGCCGTAGCCGTAGGTTGGCCGCTCTCAGCTTTCTTCCTTTTGAGAAAGCGTTCGGCCTGTTCACCATGTAGTTTTAACTATTTTTAAGTTTTGAATGGTACAACCCTTAGGGCTTCCAGGACATCAATGGAGAGATTGTTGTGGCATGTATGCAAGATGAACTCCTCTGTGACAGGATCCCTATAATTCATTACCTTGTTGCGGAAGCATTTGACAAAACTATTAACTGACTCACTGTCCTTCTGCTTCTCATCTAGAAGAACTCTGATCAACACTTTGGTGTCACCGTCGAAGAAGTAGTTGAGGAATAAGTTTTCCATGTCGTACCAGCAGTTGATGCTCCCCAGCTTAAGATATCGATACCAATCGAATGCTGCTCCACGAAGGGTGTCCACGAATGACCGAGTCATCAGGGGTTCATTCTCGGATATCACTCCCAGGTGGGACTTGAATAAATTATGTACTAAGTGGGTGAACATTTCCCGTCAAACGGCGTAAAGTTAATTAGATTAAACTTCACCGGGTACGGGATTGAATCCCACTCTCTTGGATATGGGCACAGAATACCCATTTTCCTAACTTCTTGAGCAGAGATTAAGGCATTGACCTTATTCTCCAGCTCTTTCATTATCTTGCCATCGTCTACATCTTCCTTCGAAGGATGTTGAGGAGAATGAGTTAGACCACCCCTATAATTTTTATCTTTAGGGGGTGCATTTAAACCATCCTAGTGTTATTGAGAGGTGTATCAGCCTTGATGACTTTGTTAACTTCTGGATCACTGTCATCTGTGAAGTTCTGAGTGCGGCGGCTGGATTCAGGTCACTAATTTGACACAGTCTGGAGTTGTTGATCATGTTGCCCTCTTATCTGTCGTATGGTCAACTCCATTTCCATCTTCATTTCAGCTCTGAATTCTTCTCGCTGTTGAGCTAAAGCTTCTTGAAGCATTTGAGCCACTAGATCGGGAGTGATTGTGAACGACTCCCTTGTTTCTCCATGCTGGATATTATATCATTGGAGGCAATTGCGGACCAAGTATCCGACAGTTCGTCTTTCAAAGAAAGTCTTTTGTGCATCCTCAAGTAATCCCTATGTCTGATAGATTCTAGCTAAAGCCTAGACATTCGTTGAGCTATCCCTGATTTGACTTTTTCTGAAAGAAAAGTTGGGATTAGAGTTGTTTGAAGCAATCACAGACTTTCCTTTGTCAACCATGTTGATGGTGACTTTAGGGAATTCGTCATCCTGGATGGTGGATTTTCTCTCATGAAAACATCTTGGCTTGGGCTTCAACACTTCGGTAGCAAATTTCTCGAATATCAAGACCCTTTGTGAAAATGGTCCTAAGGCAGCTATATTTTGATAATACTGCCTTGATAGATTTTTTGTCGCCTTTGAATGATCCAAGGTGGCATCAGGAGTCGCACATTTAGGACCATCCATTTGTGAGCGTTGAACCTTAACGGGCTCCTAGATTTCAATACAAATCCCCAGGCGATCGATACCAGGAGTCTTCTTGTGCATAGCACACGAACATGTACAATGAGGTGCCCCGGTTTGTTTGGAGGTGGCGGGATACCTTTAAGTGGCCTTTGGCTTGACGGGAGTATTTGTACGACCTATAGCTTGAGGAACTACTCGGGTTTTGTTCAACGGAGCTTTGCATCGATCTTCGTGCAAAGGACCAAGATGCTCCACCGTCGTAACCTTGAATTTCGATAGGTCAATGCTGCTGTGAGACTTCTCCGGAGGTACAGGATCCACTGGAACAGGAACGAGGCTTGACGGAAGCGGAGAAATGTCTATGGGAGGCGAATTAGGCGCGGGACACCTTAATGTGACTCGGGCTTGGCGCGAGTCACCCTGGAGTGACCCGCACTTGGCTGAGTCAACCTAGAGTGACCCGTGCTTGGCCGAGTCACCCTGAAGTGACTTGGGATTTTTGATCTATTCGGCCGCTGTCAGAGTTGTTTTTTATGCCATTTTGGACTTTGGTCTCCAGACTTTGAGTGGTTTTGGTGGATTTTTGGCCACCTCTTCCTTCTTCATACCTTGTGCCTTAAAAGAGTGCGAGCATGTGCGGCACGTGCACGGCGCCTTTGGATATGCTCCTTCCGGATTGAAGGATTCCTTTTGACAAGGATCCATTCTTCCATCAATGGCTTGGAGGATTTGTCAGCAACACACTGTTGAAGTGATTCAGTTGCTTGACCCCTCCTGGACTCCAAGTTTGCATAGTATCGAACCCTGTCGACTTATTCCAATGCCTTGGCGATTTGACAAGCTTGGCGTTGGTGTCACCTCTGATGAGCCCTCTTCGTCAGAGTTAGCATACTTTAATTGGATAATTCCTTGATTGAAGAGGAGTCACTTATAGTCTTCATCAGTGAATACGCCTCCTTCAAAGACAATATCTTTTCGTATTTGCAGGGAGGAGGATTTTGATGAAGACGAGGAGAAATATTCCTTGAACTTGGCTTCGTCGAACTCGTACTCGACTGCTGAATCAACCAGGATCTTAATCTTCGGTTGCGACACGAGAGTCTCGGCAGTAAGACTATTGACTCTCACTGTAATCCCCAACATGTTTGGGTCAAAAATTAATTTCTTAGCGGAATCTGTTGGCCCTTTGGTTTAGATGATGATTTGTCAAACAATTTATATCTAATCTATTTTCTAGTCTTTGTGTTTATCTTTATAGGTAATTCAACACTCAACAATTAAGCATTAAAGATTCAAGTTCTCATGTGCGGAGTTACCTAGGTATTAGTTTAGTTTACTTACATATATTGTATGTTTATATCTAAGCTCAATATATATACACTTAACACGATTTTTGATGTTGTCTACAAAATAAATGATTTTGTCATTAAACGTCGTTACAATATCTTTTATCTCATGTTTACAGCTCTTTATATACATATAATATATGCATGATATATATATATACGTATTTACAAGCCATATGTCAATTTTCATGTTCACGAAAAACAGGTTTTCTGAACACTTTTCAAAAACAGGGAGTTTTCACAAACAAAATTGATTTTCCAAAAATTCCTTTTCAAACATGCTTATTTTATCATTTAGAAACTTTCCCCAAAGTTTCACTATTTTTGGATTTGATTTGATATTCTTAATGAATTTTTAAAACAGCCCAAAAACCTGTCAATATGCAATGTATCAGATTTCGGTCGACCAGCGCGGCCAACCACCAGTTGTAATTTTCTGAGCTTGCCTTTTTTGTGCTCGCGGTCGACCGTGACGGTCGACCGTGAAAACATCCAGAGAGTTTTGTGGTCGACCGCCGCGGTCGACCGCCAGCTTTATATTTCTATAAATGTGGTCTTTTGAGCTTCGCGGTCGACCGCACCGGTCGACCGCCGAACTGTCAGATCACTCCAACGGTTAGTTTTTTAACAGCTGTTGTTTGTGGGTTTTTTGGTCAATCTAAGTTGTTTTTACTGATGTATTGGGTTGCTATATATACCCCATTGCTGCTCTCCTTCTAAGCATCCAAGAAATCTAGGTTTTGTCTTTAACAAAATATTGAGTGTTTTTTCAAAGAGCTGTTTAAAAGCTGATTTCATAAATCTGTTTCAAGAGAAGTCTTCCTACAACAAGAAGTGGCTTTCAAATCCTATTGGGATCATCATCTACTGTTCTTCTTGTTTGAGAAGTTTTCTAAACTCTTATATAGCTTGTTATTTCATTTTCATTTCAGTTAGCTATATTTATTGAGTTTCATTCACTGTTATCACACACACATATTGAGCTTAATATCTTCATACCATATAGTGTGGGTTGTGGGGTGTGATTTAGTGAGTGTGAGCTTCATTGTGTTCTCACTTGTTATTTAAGAACAAACAATTGTATTTAATCTTCTTTTGTGAGAATCACTTGTAATATACTTGTACACCGAGAGAAGTGTGAGGCGAGAGACGGGGTCGAATCCAATAGGAGTGGTGTCGGTTGACGAACCTAGGGAGAGGTTGTAACCGAGCACTTGAGGAGGAGGACACGGGCTAGGTTCCTACACTTAGTGTGTAAAGTGTGATTGCATAGTGTTTGTTGTGTGAGAGTTTTCGGTGAACTTGTAAACCGAGTATGTAGAAGTTCCGGCTTCCAAACCGGATTGTGATAGTGAATATCTCCTCGAGGTGAGGAGCAGGGATGTAGGTCGTGGTGACCGAACCTCGTAAACATATCGTGTGTTTGTGTTTTGTTTGACTCATATTTTATTTGTGCATATTCTTATTGTTCTTATTCATATCTATCTCTTGCAAGAACATATTGATCAATATAATTTTAATTGGTAATTAATCGGGATTAGATTAGCATAAGACCCTAATCACCCCCCCCCCCCTCTAGGGTCTAACAATTGGTATCAGAGCTTGGTGCTCTTTGATTTAAGGACTAATCGCCTTGAGTTAAAGATCCAAGTAATCGTATTTGTGCTAATCTAATTTTGATTATATTTTGCTTCTTGCATATTATCTTTATGGATATGTATGATTCATCTAGTTTAGGATATGCTATTAATATTGCTCCTCGTTTAGATATTTTTTCATATGCTCAATGGCGTGTTAGATTCAAACTTTTCGTTCAATCTAAACAATTCGAATTGTGGGAAATTATTGAGAATGCCTATGTTGTTCCTATTTCTGAAAAATCCAAATGGTGTGATAATAATAAAAGATTGTTCAATATGAACAAGCTTTTGTTAAAATATTTGAGTAATGCTTTTCACTCTTCATATTCTAACAAATTCGCTAATTTTGATAGTGCTTACGCCTTATGGAAATTTATTGAAGCACATGACGGGGAATTGGAGGCCATTCAACAAGCGTTGGAAAATCCCGCTTTGAGTTCTAAAGAAGCCTCATCTCCATGTACAATACCACTAGGTGATAACCCTAATGAGGTATACGATAACGATGATATTATTACTTTTGATGAACTTGCTCTTGAGTTTGAAAAATTACACAATTGCTATATTGATGTAAAGAGTAAGTATGTAAGTATGAAATCTATTCATGAAACACTAGCCACTAAGTTTAATTTTATTACAAGTAAAAATATAATTATTAAAGAATGCAATGAAAATTTGAAAATTAAAAATACTAGTTTGCTTCATGAAAAACGTGATGCTATGTTAGAAGTAGATAAGTTGAAATCTATGATGATTAATCTTGCTTATCATACTTCTAGTAGCAATGATTGTATGCACAATGATGAGTTGAATCAAATAAGAAAACGAATATCTACCTTACATTCAACACTAAACACTTGTATTGCTAATAATAAAAGCTTATGGACTTATGTGCAAAGTTCAATATTAATTCTTCTAAGAAACCTATTCACTATGCACATATGTATGACAAAATTCACAAATGTTCTATTTGCGGTCTTAAAGGCCATTTAGCTCAATTTTTTCATAACGCACCAAAAATTGACAAGCCTATTCATGATTGTGCATCCCATCAAGTTTCTTCATCACATACACATGTACACACACATAGTGTAAATCATAAACATGCTCATGTGTATAAATGTGATTATTGTGGTCGTTTTGGTCATTTGGCCATGTTTTGTTTCGATTTGAAAAGAAATTCTCGTTTGCAAAATAATTACAAAGAAAAATCTATTTTTGCAAATAAACCACGTGCATTTCATTTCGGTCAACGTAAACCATTCAAACCTCTACATTGCACAAATTGCAATCGTATGGGTCATGTTTATAATTTTTGCTTTGATCGTATCGGTGCACAAAATACGTCCAAGCGGGTTCATAACCCTAGAGCCTTAGATTTAAATGATAGGGGTCATGTCCCAAGTTTTAGTGGTACCAAAATGATTTGGGTACCAAAATGATTTTTATATCATTCTTCTGTTTTGTTTTGTTTTGAATATTTTATTTTTGAGTTTTAATGATGAATTGTATATTTATTAAGTTAAAATAAATTATTTGTATGATTTTATAGCTAAAAACTTTCATATATATCTTATAAAACATTTGGTATATTATAAAACAATTTTTTAAAGGTCTAAACTGAAAATTTTCTCAAGATCCAGTTTTTATGCTACCTATGCACTTAACGTTCTCGCGGTCGACCGATACGGTCGACCGTCGAAGTTTCTGTAAGTTGTTTCGGTCGACCGTGTCGGTCGACCGCCAGAGAATTTTTCAGTTTCGATTTTTATTTCTTACGGGTTTCGGTTTTTCTTTCATAACTGCTTTGAACCTGAATTCGTCACCACCATTGATCTGATCTTTGAGCTAATCCTAGCCTCTTGTTTCATCTCCATCTAAGACCCGACTCCTCATCTTTCTCCCATTTTGAAATTTTTCTCCAATCTGGCAATTTCTCCCACGGTCGCCTGAATCAATCGATCGCGGCTCTCATTCTCCGTCGATCTCAGTCAGATATTTGTTGGGTAAGTCTCTTTCTCATCTTTTGATTCCATTTATTGCTCTAGTGTTTATATTCTCAGTCTAGGGTTTTGTTTTAGGGCAGTTTACTTATTGTGCTCTAATTCTTCATTTCCAGGGCTTTTAAATTTCTGTCCAAATTTCTTTCTAACCCTAGTTGTTTATATCCGTCACCATGCCTCCCAAAAAGAGATCAAAACCTGAATCTAGTTCCTCCTCTATCAAAGCTTCTCATTATGAAGATTTTCTGTTGTATAAATCCCTAGTTAAGAAATACAGAGAGTTATGCAAACTGAAAATTCTACCCACCAGATATATCAAATTTGATCAATTAGCCATGTATGACACTCACACAATTCTTCATGATGTTGGTTTGGCTAGACTGTTAGATGAGCAACATAAAGTTCTCATTATCTTTTTCTGGTTTATCTGTTTTATGCCAACTTATCTGTGTCATCCTCTGCTGATGGTCTTCAGACCATTACTATATCTGTTAAAAATGTTGCAATATCTTTTTCTGCCAACGAACTTGTAGGGATTCTTAAAATCCCAACAGGTGATGTTGACCTTATGTCTATTGAACTTGATGATTCATCTGTGAACCACCTCTTGTTTAAACCTGGTTGCACTTATCCTATGAACAATAATTCTCTTAATCCCAATGCCAAACTTATTGCTAGAATTATTGCTCAAAATCTGATTCCTAAAACCGGTAGTTTTGATCATTTTGCTTCTGACAAGATCAATGCTATATATGCCATATTTGCCAAAATAAAAGTAGATTGGGCAAACGTTTTTCTCAAAAACATGACATCGAAGCATTTCAAATTTCTACCCTTTGGCTCCTTCATCACCCTCATCCTTCAACACTTCGGTGTTGATCTCTCTCAGGAACCCAAAGTTGAACCCAAGAAAGATTTCTTTGATAGGGTCTCTCTCCCTCGTATGCAACTTTCTGCCTCCTTATCTGACCCCATTGCGCCATCATCTTCTCGATCTAGAGCTTCCACCTCCTCCTCTTCTGATATTTGTGACCGTCTGGATCGTCTTGAGACTCAGTTCTCAAGTGTTCAGAAGCAAGTCTCATCTATGTAGAGGGATGTTAGGACTATTCTATCCTATCAGTGTCAGTCTCTTGGGATCCCGCATCCCTCTTCTAGTTCTGAGTCTGGTTCTGAGGAGGGTCCTGCTGATGGCTCTGGCTCTGACGATGGATCTGGCTCTGGTCCTGCTTCTGATGGTGATGGTGACGGTGATAGTGATGATTGACTTTGGTGCTCGTTGTGTTTACTGGTTATTTTTGTGCCTATGGTGGAGCTTATTTTTGTGCTTATGGTGATGTTTTTATTTTGAGTTGTAGAACTTGATACTTATGCTTTTAGTTTTGAGTTGTAATAACTCTATGCTTGTGTGAAAAGCTATGTGACTTTGTGAAATATTTTGTGTTATGGTTTGTAGTCTTGTCGAACAAATTATGTTTGTAGAACACTATGTAGTATTTTGGTGTTTGAGTGATGTTTTTTGTGATTTATTTGGTCTATATCTTGTTTATGGTTGTTTTTGGATGGACATGGTTGCTTAGCTCCTATGTATGTATATGATCTTTATATATCATCCATGCAAATTGACAGGGGGAGCTTTAACCATATTTTTATTATCCGTGCTCATATGCAGGGGGAGCGTTGCTCCTATTTTTATTCTTTTTCCCTTTTTGATGTTGTCAAAGGGGGAGAAAGTTTATTGGTTTATTCATATATGCTTATCTTATGTGGTTTATTGTTGATGAAAGATATGTAATTTTGGTTCATTATGTATGTGGTCATATGTGGTTTGTTCACATGTAACTACATAATCTATTTCCAACTTTCATCATTCATATGAAATTTCATATCATTAAATAAATTGTTTGCCATCATAAAAATGGGGGAGATTGTTAGCCCTTTGGTTTTTATGATGATTTGTCAAACAATTTATATCTAATCTATTTTCTAGTCTTTGTGTTTATCTTTATAGGTAATTCAACACTCGACAATTAAGCGTTAAAGATTCAAGTTCTCATGTGCGGAGTTACCTAGGTATTAGTTTAGTTTACTTACATATATTGTATGTTTATATCTAAGCTCAATATATATACACTTAACACGATTTTTGATGTTGTCTACCAAATAAATAATTTTGTCATCAAACGTCATTACAATATCTTTTATCTCATGTTTACAGCTCTTTATATACATATAATATATGCATGATATATATATACGTATTTACAAGCCTTATGTTAATTTTCATGTTCACGAAAAACAGGTTTTCTGAACACTTTTCAAAAACAGGGAGTTTTCACAAACGAACATTAATTTTTCAAAAATTCCTTTTCAAACATGCTTATTTTATCATTTAGAAACTTTCCCCAAAGTTTCGCTATTTTTGGATTTGATTTGATATTTTTAATAAATTTTCAAAACAGCCCAAAAACCTATCAATATGCAATGTATCAGATTTCGGTCGACCGGCGCGGTCGACCGCCAGTTGTAATTTTCTGAGCTTGCCTTTTTTTGTACTCGCGGTCGACCGTGACGGTCGACCGTGAAAACATCTAGAGATTTTTGCGGTCGACCGCCAGCTTTATATTTTCATAAATGTGGTCTTTTGAGCTTCGCGGTCGACCGCACCGGTCGACCGCCGAACTGTCAGATCACTCCAACGGCTAGTTTTTTAACAGCTATTGTTTGTGGGTTTTTTGGTCAATCTAAGTGATTTTTACTGATGTATTGGGTTGCTATATATACCCCATTGTTGCTCTCCTTCTAAGCATCCAAGAAATCTAGGTTTTGTGTTTAACAAAACATTGAGTGTTTTTTCAAAAAGCTGTTTAAAAGCTGATTTCATAAATCTGTTTCAAGAGAAGTCTTCCTACAACAAGAAGTGGCTTTCAAATCCTATTGGGATCATCATCTACTGTTCTTCTTGTTTGAGAAGTTTTCTAAACTCTTATATAGCTTGTTATTTCATTTTTATTTCAGTTAGCTATATTTATTGAGTTTCATTCACTGTTATCACACACACATATTGAGCTTAATATCTTCATACCATATAGTGTGGGTTGTGGGGTGTGATTTAGTGAGTGTGAGCTTCATTGTGTTCTCACTTGTTATTTGAGAACAAACCATTGTATTTAATCTTTTTTTGTGAGAATCACTTGTAATACACTTGTACACCGAGAGAAGTGTGAGGCGAGAGACAGGGTCGAATCCAATAGGAGTGGCGTCGGTTGACGAACCTAGGGAGAGGTTGTAACAGAGCACTTGAGGAGGAGGACACGGGCTAGGTTCCTACACTTAGTGTGTAAAGTGTGATTGCATAGTATTTGTTGTGTGAGAGTTTTCGGTGAACTTGTAAACCGAGTGTGTAGAAGTTCCGGCTTCCAAAGCAGATTATTATAGTGGATATCTCCTCGAGGTGAGGAGCGAGGACGTAGGTCGTGGTGACCGAACCTCGTAAATATATCGTGTGTTTGTGTTTTGTTTGACTCATATTTTATTTGTGCATATTCTTATTGTTCTTATTCATATCTATCTTTTACAAGAACATATTGATCAATATAATTTTAATTGGCAATTAATCGGGATTAGATTAGCATAAGACCCTAATCACCCCCACTCTAGGGTCTAATAGAATCCATTACAATCATTTATCGACTTTTACAGATTCAAAAAGATGAGTCTTTTTATAAGACTTCTTTACACAAAAGAAATAGATCAAAACAATCTCCTAGAAACACACACAAAGAACGTTTATCACCCGCTACTTGCGTGAAGTCTTTGCCTGTACTGAGCTTTATCCGTGGACCACTGCAGATCAGATCCATTTGATTTTATTGTCTCACAAAGGAAACAAGAAATTGAAGTGAATGACTCAGCAAGGTGAGGCAAACACTCTTCTCAAGATCAAATTAAAGTTTGATCTCAAGGGAAGCAGATGACAAGTGTTGAAGAGGCTGCAGATCTGCCGAACTCCTCCTCTTTATGCTAAAGAACTCGCAGGTCTCTCTTCCTCCTCTCTGAAATTCATGCTCCTCTGTTGTTCAAAATGACAGGGCGTCGCCGACAACTCAGAATTTCTAATCCTTCGTGTATAGAGGCCCTAGGCTGTATTTATAGGCTTCAAAAGCTCTGTTTTTGGATAAGAACTCAAGATTTGACCTTATCTTTAATTATAACCACTTTATCACGTTCAAAGATAGCCTAAAATTAATTGAGGAAGTTATGGGATGAAATCTTATCGAAAAACGGGCGAAAATAGCTTTACTGGACGAGAGACACCGCTGGTGTCTCACCCTTAGGTCGAGACACGATTGGTGTCTCGGCCATTAGCCAAGACACCAATAGTGACTCGGCCATAGGCCGAGACACCAATAGTGTCTCGCCCATTGGGTGAGACACCACTGGTGTCTCTCCTATTTGGGCGAGATGTCGTTGGCATATTTTCATTGTTTTGCCTCTAACTCTCCTATCCCATTTCGGAATGAAGTGATCCAAAATGCATCTGAAAGCTAGAAAAGAGATCTACAACCTCCTATGGGTGAAATATACATGGAGTGAATGAGACACGAGTAGCACTTCGCTCTTTGTGGGTGAAACATAACTCCCGGTCGAGTCATTTCTTCGTTATTTTGTCATCCTGTTGACTCGTATGCTTTGCCAACTCGCTTCATGCGCTTGTTAGTTTTGGTACAACATCAGATAATCCTCCTTGAATTGGATAATGATGTTCATTATCTTTTCTCCATCTCGAGCTGCATGCGAGAACCTATAGGTAATTTTTGACACCTATAGTATAATGAGGAACAATAGGCTACTAAAAGACTCAAGAAATGTAACAGTAGAAGAACAGCTTGTTATAACACTGAACATTCTGGATCATAAATTTAAAAACCGCATTGTGAGGTCTTATTTTATAAGATCAAGGGAGACAATCAATAGATATTTCAACAATGTATTACTAGTAATTATTTACCTGCGTGGACGCTACATGAGACAAGCTCCCAATGACGTTCCCCAAGAGATCGGTAACAACCGGCAATACCACCCTTATTCCAAGGTATATCTAATCACATTTTTATTATATTTTATATCCTCATTATCTATTTTGTTTAAATAAAAATGTCACTAATAAACATGCTTTATCTTAATTTACAGGTAAATGAAGAATTAATGAATAAAAGCTCAAAAAGAACTTAAAATTTCTCATTTTTAACCTTTTATTGAAGCTCAAGATCAAGCCAAGCAATCTACAAAAGCCAAAGAAACAAGGATCCAACATAAAAAAAATTTAAAATCATGTTCAAGATGATTAGCCACAAAGAAACAATGATATCTCTAAATTCGAAAGGCAGAATTTAACATATAAATATGAAAATCGCCTATCTCGACGAGGTGAAACTAATTGTATTTTTAGAATTTTTGAACTCTAATCAGTTGACTGACCAATTGGTTCGTAACATACTTATTTTATGGCTAAGATTTAATTCTTGGAGCCCAAGTAAAATTCAATGGTTCTTGTTGCATGTTGTAGGCTATAAATAGAGATAGAAGATAAGGGGTTTGAGTGTGAAAACTTTTATAAAAATTTTATTTGGAGTGGAGGGTTACTCTTTATATTTTTCTTTTCTTCTCTTTGTTTCATGATGAAGATGATATGAAGATCAAGATCAAGATGAAGATTTGCCTTCATCAAGAGGCTAGAACCTTCTTAGAATATAAATTTTCTCTTTTATCGTTTTATTTTCTTGTAATATTTTTTTCTTACTTTAGATATTCAAAGGGGTAGAACCCTCTTGAATTAGTTTTAGTTTCATGCTTAGTAGAGTAGATTTACTTTCATGTCTTTATTTTTTTACAATTATTTTCTAGTATAGGTTTCTTTTCTTGCATAGTTTAGATTTTTTTTCTTATACTATTCATCAAGAGGCTAGAACCCTCTTGGAAATTTGTTTTTATTTTTGTTCATTCTTTTTCTTTCATTCTCTCACTTAGAGGCTTGAACCCTCTTTGGAGTTAGTTTTTATTTTTATTTTCTCCCTTTTTTCTAAGATGTGTAGAACTAATTCTTTTAGGAATTCTAGAATTATATGAAACTACTTTAATTTCTTTTATGAATTGTGAATTACTCTCTTGTTCTTAAAATGATCATGTTTAGCATAATCAACTAGAGAACTAATTAGTAGGAGAAATTCTAAAATTACTATCTAATTGTTGTTCATTTCATGAATGTTAATTTTGCTTAGATGATAATTTGATAGATTATACTTTTTTTAAGTGGTTTGATAGTCTATACTTAATAAATCTAAAGTAAAATGTGATAAAAAAAGAGAATGGTTCATAATTTATAATTGAAATTGCTAGTGGATTCAATTTTAGATTCTTCATATCTTTAATTGAATCCTCGATCTTTTACTTTCTTGATTTTCTTCTTTAATCTTAATTTTTCTTTATTTGATTCTTGATTTTTTTTTCCCTTCTATTTCTTCATTTTTCTTCCTCTCCTCTCACTTTAATTTTGTTTTTATTTACATATAGTCACAACCACTCTCCTCATATCTCTCTACGATCACACATTCTTTCATCACTCCTAATTGTCACATCTTCCTCATGTGATTTGATATTTTTCTATACTATAATTTGATTGTGCACTTGCAATCTTGACATAGTCACAAACACTACACCAAATTTTTGGCGCCGTTGTCAGGCAAGGTGCTTATAAGTAGGATTTTTCTATTTTGATTCTTTAACTTGTGTGTTTTCTTATGAAGGAACCGCTTTGAAGATTTAAGATCAAGGATTAAAGATTGAAGACTTAAAGATTTGCTTTTGATAACTCTTCTTTCTAGTATTTTTAATTCCACCTCTTTAGTTAGTTCCTCACAAGTAGAGATAATTAGGATCTAAAAAATTTATGTTTGTCGACCATAATAGAATTCACCATCCACTTGGACATTTACTAACAAGATAATAATCTCAAACAATAGCTCTATTCTTCACATTTATTTGATTGTTAACCCTAATTAAAAATAAAAAGATTTTCTTTTTACATCCTTTTGTAGTTGCTTTTAATTCCTAGGGTTGCATTGCATATAGTTAGTAGGAATTCACCCAAGTGATTTGAGCATCTTGACTTGGCACGTACTTGAAAATATTCTTAAGGAAAAAAATCCCCTAATCAAGATAAGATGAGGGACTTCATCACCATTTCCTTAGCCTACAAATCACTAATTCTTCACTACACAAATTCAAGCCTTTTAAAACTTATTAGATGTTGTCCTCTAAGGACTCGAGCTTATTAAGGAATAAAAAATTTTTAAGTGAACCGGTTTAAGTTTACTTGAATTCGTTGGTATCTAAGGCAAGGTTTAGGAGTTACGTAAAACACTTCGTAAGGAACGAGATACTTAATTGATCTTTGATCTCGTTCTAGTACTATCATTACCTGTCTAATTGACCAAGTAAACTTCACTCTTTTCACTAAAGGAATTTTTGGTTAAGAGTTGGTCTAGTTGAGTCTAGGCTTAACTCTAGAATTTAAAGTGATTAACACAAAGTGATTGCTTTTGATTTGTTTTAGTTAGTTTTTCCTTCCTCTTCTTCTTATTATCTTCTAGATCTTTTAGTTTTTTCCTTAAAAAACGATGTTTTGTTTTTCTTAGAATTTTTAAAAAAAATTATAAAAATAATTTATTTCGGTGTATTCAAATTTGGGTTAGGAATATCACCAATCGTTTAATTCGTGTTGAACCATCCTTCGAAATGGCTAATCCACCCGTTCTTTAAGATATGTGTTACCTAACTAGAAGTGCAATCTCATTTTGCATTAAGCTTCCCGAGGTAAATGAAACTAAATTTGACCTTAGACCGTATTACATAAATATACTTCTAAAATTCTTAGGAAATGAAACCAAAGACGCTTACATATTTATTTCCAAGTTTGAGAAAGTTTGTCATAAGATTAAGATAAAGAAACTATCTGAGGATACAATTAAGCTTAGATTCATTTCATTTGCTCTTAAGGGCAAAACCACGAAATAGTCGTATAGGTAACCTATAATATCTCAACTTGGGATGAATTTATCACCGTTTTTCTAAAGATAATTTTTCCTATTCATAAAATGGTTAAGCTTAGAAATAGCATTCAAAACTTTAAGATAGTCCCAGGAGAGCCATTCTGAAAGTATTTTGATAAATTTAAGGATCTTCTTATCTAATGTCCTCGCCATGGTTTTGAGAAATGGCGATTATGCCAAATCATCTATGAAGGATTGGATAATTCTTTAAAAACTTTCTTTAAAAATTTTATGCTTGGTAGTGAGGTGGCACAACCCTACGAAGCATACCCATATATATATAGACACACACACACACACACACACACATGCATACACTGATAAAACCCATTCATGAAATTGAAAACTTCAACAATTATCCACAAAGGGATAAAATTTTAAAGAAACAAATCAGAGTAGTAGATATACAAATCATTAACTCACCACAGAAAATCACGAGTCATTGTCTTCATCAACATCCCTCCTCTACATGCCGCTACTGCTCCCTCCAGCAACTCCAGCCTAAGAATAAATAGATTTGGTTTTAGAATATAAAATTAGCAATACAATACATACATATATTATCAACATACTGTGCACCGGTTTGACCAGATCTAGTATTACCTCTTTTAAAATCTAAAAGTGATAAATTTTCTCTAAATAATTCAGCTGGAATCTTATCGAACAAGCACAATGCAATGTGAGTAAAAGCTTCGTCCATTGCAAGGGCTACCGGCAAATCTGAAAACATAACTGATAATCATATTTTTATTAAATTTTTATACCCTTATTATCTCTTTTGTTTAAATAAAAATATCACTAATAAACATGTTTTACCTTAATTTGCAGGTAAAAGAAGAATTAATGAATAAAAGCTCAAAACGAACTCAAATTTCCTTATTTTTAACTTTTTATTTAAGCCCGGGATCAAGCTACAGAGCTACAGAAGCTGAAGAAATAAGGATCCAATATGAAAGGAAATTTGAATTCCAATCGGTTGACCGACAAATTAGTTCGTAACAAACTTGTTTTATGGCTAAGATTTAATCCTGGGAGTCCAAGTGAAATCTAATGGTTCTTGTTGCTTGCTGTAGGCTATAAATAGGGGTGGAGGATGAGGGGTTTGAGTGTGAAAAATTTTATAAAAACACCTTTTGGAGAGGAGAGTTACTCTTAATTGAAAAGACCTTCCAAAATTATAACTTTTTGTTGTAATTAATAAAATAATTTTTTACCTCTTCATACTTTTCTTTTCTTCTCTTTGTTTGATGATGAAGATGAAGATTAGATGAAGATGAAGATCAATATGAAGATTTGCCTTCATCGAGAGGCTAGAACCCTCTTGGAATGTAATTTATTTTTTTATTTTTTATTTTCTTATAATATTTTTTCTTGCTTTAGATATTCAAGGGGCTAGAACTCTCTTGAATTAGATTTATTTTCAAGCTTTGTAGAGTAAATTTACTCTAATGTCTTTATTTTCTTATAATTATTGTATAGTATAAGTTTATTATCTTGCATACTTTAGATTTTATTTTCTTACACTATTCACCAAGAGGCTAGAACTCTCTTGGGAATTAGTTTTTTATTTTTGTTTTTTTCCTTTCATTCTCTCACTTAAAGGCTATAACCTTCTTTGGAGTTAGTTTTTATTTTTATTCTTTATTTTTATTTTCTAAGACGTGGAACTAATTCTTGTAGAAATTCTAGAATTGCATGAAACTAGTTTAATTTCTTTTATGAATTATGAATTACTTTATTGTGCTTAAATGATCATGTTTAGGATAATCAACAAGAGAACTAATTGGTAGGAGAAATTCTAGAATTACTATCTAGTTGTTCTTTTCATAAATGTTAATTTTACTTAGATGATAATTTGATAGGTTATGATTTACTTAAGTTGTTTGATAGTCAATGCTTAATAAATCTAAAGTAAAATGTGATAAAAAGAGAACGGTTCATAATTTATAATTAAAATTGACTAGTGGATTCAATTCAAGATTTCTCATATCTTTAATTGAATCCTCCATCTTTTACATTTTTTTATTTTTCTCTTTATTCTTGATTTTTCTTTATTTGATTCTTGATTTTTTCCCTCTATTTCTTCATCCCCCACCCCCCCCCCCCCCACCACTCTAGTTTGTTTTTATTTGCATATAGTCACAACCACTCTCCTCATATCTCTCTATAATCACACATTTTTTTCACACCTATTTGTCACACACACTATTAAAAAACTAATTTTGATTAATTCCTACAACACCTTCCTCGCGTGATTCGAATTTTTCTATACTACAACTTGATTGTGCACTTGCAATCTAGACATATTCACTAACACCACATCAATGACCTTCGTCAGTTGCATTAGTAATGTAGGGTTGATCTTACCATGCAGATAACATGAGACGTGCAGAATTGCGGGCATGGTAGGAATCCTTGCTGAGGATCTTGTTGAAGTCTAAGATGGTTAGGACACTCTGGAGGATATTGTGTGCACGCCCAACTATTATCCAACCCCCATCAATGGAAAGCTACCCCTGTTATTATACCCCCATAACATTCATAGCAATGACATTATTTTCCTCTCTAGACAGTATATGAGGGTCATCAGCTTTTTCTTGAGTAGCACGTAGTGCTGCCTCCTTTGAAGCAGCATCAATACTATCCTAAATCACATAAGGAAAAGCATATATATTTAATTAGCAAATAATAAAATAAATATCAATAGAATACTTATTATATAATGATTTACTGAAAAATTTACCACCAACAATATGTTTTCCTTAATCCTGACTTCATCTTTATAAGTCAAGCGAAAGGTGTTGTAAGCTAACTTTGCCTTTAACTTGACCGACATTATTGGTTTTCCCTGCAAAAATAAAAAAAAATTAAAAGAGGTGGGCCATATTGATAAATGTAGCATGCAAATACAAAACTTTAAATAACATACCGTGTCTCGACAATAACCACACTCAAGATTTGCAAACAATGTCGATCCTAAGTGGTGGTCAAGCTTGCGCTTGCTATGTCGATTCGCCGATCCCTTCTTAGATTTATTCTACAAAAGTAGTTTATTACTAAAGATGAAATGAATCTATAATCTTTGTTAGTAAGCAAAATTAAAATGAAAAATACTTGTGCTGATTCGGTGTCCCAATAGAAAAGAAGAGCTGTGAAATGATCAAGGTCCACCCTATCATCGACATTTAAAAACCTCTACCAATTTGCTGTACATTTATCATATGTTGAGCTTTTCAGCTTGTGTCGCTACTGTTTGAGCACGGACTTAACCTTTATGTTGAAAACATAGTGCCATGCTCTAGGATAGTCCTCAAGACAATAGTATTCCTACAAATTTGCATATAGATATAAGATATGTATAGGCTTTTTGCACACTTCCCAACCTTGTTATATGCTTATACAAGAAATTACACAGCACTGATATTTGAGGATGGATGAAGTTGTGCAAATTACAAAGTGTCATTAAAACACGTGCTAAGAGGACAACTTAATCATCCTATTTTTTTCCTTTTTTGTGAACTAAGCCTGTGGACTGGAGTTGACCATGAAAGTCACACAGCCTTAGTTAAGAATTCATGTGTTACGTGTAAGCACACGCAGCAATATTAAGTCACATTATTAAGAATGCAGGTGTTATGTGTATGCACATAGAGCATTGACAAAAAGGGTAATTAGTATTCTGTAGACATACAGAAACTTTCATGGAGCATGTGTTATGTGTAAGCACATACAGCACTGACATAAGAAAATTAATAATAGACACTAGTAAAAAACACCCATTTTGCTTTATCCTCCCTTCAGTAATAAAACATCCCTTAAGTGTCATTAGGGAGAGAAATAAACTTTTTAGAAGACCCATTGTCCGATCATCAAATTATCGTCCCACTAAAGAATAGTTCGAAAGCCTTTTGGTGCTTGTTTTGAATCAGGCTTGCTTGCACCCCGTCCACCCTGACCATTAGGATCACGCTTCACACCTACAATAATAGCAATATGTTTAGTACAGAAGTTAAGTGTAAAATTTAGATATGATAGATGGAAATTATTATATTTACCTCTCTCCACTTGTCTATTCTTCTGGGCGATTGCAACATCTTTTCCAACTTGCATCATAGGCTTCAGGTCATCTAGCCTTTTTAATGCAAGTGGATGATTCTTCATGGCATTAGATTTTGATATCATCGAGGCTGGAGGCAATGGTAGATAGCTAATGTTAGGAGATAATTGAGGTATGAAATTTAAAGAAGATAATTGAGGTAAGAATTTTGAAGTATCACTATAAAAAGATTCTATAAAAATTGAATTATTACTACCCACTACCTGTAGAGGGAGATGGTGCTGACTGTGTATCAGTGGGTCCGAGTGATGAATAATATGTGCATAGTATGTCATCTATGAAAATAAAAAGAATTGATACAAACAATATCATAAATAATAAAGTTGTAATTTAAATATAATTGGATTATCAATGCAAATACTGAATTATTAATATCTTTATGAGGCGATTCTGCTAGGGATGTGTCCTGAAGACAACATGATAATAAAATATCATCTACACATATAAAGAAAATAATTAGCACAAACACATCAAGAATGTCTATTTTGAGTTGTCCAAAGATAATGCATAATTCATACCTACATGAGGAGGCGATGCTAGGTGTGCCTCCTGAAGACGCCCTGATTCTGGGGTGGTAGACCGTGATCGATCACGCAATTGATCAAATAACCTCAAATTCTTCATCTGTAAAATTAAATTATGAGATGCAAAATAAGAAATATGTACATGCTAACAAGATTAATGTCTTATTGTAATTAAATATTTAAATAAAATTTTGT
Source organism: Asparagus kiusianus (assembly GCA_022839385.1). Taxonomy (NCBI): domain Eukaryota; kingdom Viridiplantae; phylum Streptophyta; class Magnoliopsida; order Asparagales; family Asparagaceae; genus Asparagus; species Asparagus kiusianus. The sequence goes on along the minus strand of BQKN01000514.1, from coordinate 322,330 downwards.
ATGACTCGACGTTTAGTTCATGTACCTTCTACAACTTACTCTTTATGTTTTGCACGAGATCTTGTTTGTATTGTTCTGGCTATATTTAACATTGTTTACTTTCGTCTAGTAGTTGTTGACTTTATTTGTACATCTGATCTGGTGTCTCTATCTGTGATCAAAATTGGGATGTCAGACTGAATCTCTGAATCGATCATATTAAGCATGATATTCTGAGGGTAGGAGAAGTTTTACCAAATATCATCAGATGAACCAATTGGTTAATTGTCCTCATCAATATCATTGTTATTATTAGAAAGGACAATAGATCTTGGCTTCTTATATAACACGACCCAATCGGTGGCAACCTTTGGGTCTTTTACATTGAAGCAATGGTCTGTCTATTCTACGAATATAAACTTCTCATCTAGATATACTTCTTTGTCGAGATTGATAAGTGTAAACCTATAATGATCCTTGCGCCATTTGGTAGGACTCCATCGAACCTTAAACATGATGTAACTATCCTGAGTTTATTTACCATATCCGTAAATTATCTTTACAATATCTTCTAAATGGCCATAATATAATATATCATCTTCAACTAGGTTCTGAGCTCTTCTGCTAGAAAAACATTCCTGAGCAAAACAACCGATGACCCCATTATTCTGTGTTACCCTCTTATCATCGATCGCCACTATTTTAAACTTATACTCATTAATGATGTGTTCACTGTATCGTCTCACTTTAAAGTAAGGACGTTGTGTGCAAACTAAAATTTCTTTAGATATTAAGGTACCATCGAGAAGGTATTTATCAGCGTAAACCCAACATCAATTGAGAATAATTTACTTCAAGTTTGCCAAAAAATTGAAAATTAAAAAATGTAATATTAATGTAACGCTACTTACATCAGTTCTGAACTAATCGGGGAAATCTTTGATAAGTTTTTTCTGAATATCATGTGTTGCATTCCTGGTTGATATTTCAGTCTTAAGCTTCTCCAGATGTCACTTATTTATACAACAAACGAGATTGTATTGGTAAATTAAAAGTAAATGATTCACGGTTGTTCCTATTCTTAAATTATTATATATTACCTTCTATAATCACTAAAAAATTTAAGATTATTCAATACATATGCATGAACCTACTCTAAGTCAGATCTTGCATATTTGGCGAGCTTCTTCTCCTTAGTTGGGGTCTGATCAGCTGTTACACGATTGTGCATGTAACGTGATGCAAATACATGACATTTGTTGGTCATGTAACCTTCAGCCATAGAACCCTCCAGATGTGCTCGGTTGCGAACTAGGCGCTTCATAAACTCCAAATATCTACAATAGGAAAAACTTTATCAACTCAAATATCTAAAGTAAGAAAAACTTTGGCTAGGACAAATTAAACATGTATACATTTCATATAAAATTAACGGACTGGGTAAAGTCCCTAACCTCTCAATTGGGTACATCCAACGATACGATACAGGACATGCAATTATATCCTCTCTTGCTAGATGTTGAGTAACATGGACCATGACCGTGAAAGAGGAAGGAGGAAATATTACTTCTAGGTTGCATAAAATTAATGACACTTCTGCTTCAAGTTCTTTTAATTCATGTACATCTATAACTTTAGAGCATAATTTTTATGAAGAATCCGTAGTACTCTATAATAATTTTTTATGCTTCTTTCTCCATATTATTACACAATGCAACTAGGAGCAATTGATAAAGAAGAATGTGATAATCATGAGTCTTCAAGCCTAAGAGTTTCCTCTCTTGCACTTGAACATTATTTGATATATTAGCAAAATACTCATCTGGTGACTTTGCTGATTTGAGGACCTCACAAAATCTCTGCATCTGGTCTATCGACATCGTAACATGAGAGGAAAGATTATGTTTTTTCTTAAGTCAAACATCCAGTGCTTGCAAATATTCCCGGATATTTAGTGCATCCAAGTCTTAACGAGCCCTTCGGTCGTTCTTTGACTTATTAGGATCTTGGTGGATAGTTGAGACTATGTTGTCATAAATATTTTTCTCAATATGTACGACATCCAAGTTATGTCTGATTTTAAGCTTCTGTCAATATGGTAGCTGGAATAAGATACTAAATTTACTCCATCCTTTAGGTAATTTATTGACTCAATTATTAACAATACCCGCCAGATTGCTCTCTTTCTCTTCAGTGTCTTTTCTTTTTGCCCGAGTCTCTAACTTTGAGTGAGTCGTCCTTATAATATCGGTTCTTTCCAAATCTTATTTTTTGTAAGATCCTCAAGTAACTTTACAATATCAGTTCCAGTCAATTGACGTGGTTTATTCCTAGTCTCAAAGGTGCCATCAAACTTATTGGTCAATTTTCTGTATTTATGGCCCAAGGGCAACCATCTCCTGCTGAATCAATAACAACACTTTTGGCTATATGGTAAGTGAAGACGTTCAAATTCTGGATCACATACTGGACAAGCAAACTTATGGACAAGCAAACTTATCTTTTGTAGACCAACCGGATAGAGTAGCATAAGCTAAAAAATCATTAATTGTCCATATTAGAATAGCGTGAAGTCTAAATGATTCTTTAGCATGGGCATCATAGATCAACATACCCTCCGACCATAACTGTTTTAGCCTATCAATTAGGGGCTCTAAATAGACATAAATATCATTACTCGGTGCATGCTTACCAGGTATCAGCAATGAGTTTATCATATACGGTTGTTTCATACAAAGCAAGGACTGTAAATTATATAGCATTAAGACAACTGACCATGTAGACCAACCTAAACTCATAACCCCGAACAGATTGAACCTGTCGCTAGATAGCCCAAGTCTGACATTTCTGCATTAATGAGTGAAATTGGAAAAAGTTTTATTAATATGCTTCCAAGCCTTTGCATCAGCAGGATGTCTCAGTCTACTATCTTCTATATGACATTCTTTGTACCACCACATGTTCTTAGCAGAGTCTTTGTTCATATACAGCCATTGTAATCTAGAAACTAATAAAAATGACAAAGCACCTTAGCTAGAATCTTACTCTACATCTCCATTGACTCTGTTGTCCGCCTTGTTGAAGAGCAGGTGTGTTGTTTCCATCGAGATACTCTACATGTTGGACATTGCTAAAGGTCTTTGTTATCCTTGTAGTAAAGACTACAATCATTGGGATGCACATCAATCTTATTGTAATCGAGATCCAAATTGGAAACTATTTGCTTCACCGCATAAGTTATTTTAGGAATTCTACGCTCTCCTCCTGGAGCTAACTTCCACAGCAAATTAAGAAGCATTTTAAAATAAGTATTTGTCATTCTACTAAGGCTCTTAATATGCAAGAGTTCCAACATAAATAAAAATCTTGAGTACTCAGTGCAACCCTCATACAGATCATTTTCACTATCCTCTAATAGCTTCATTATCCAATCTAAGTCGTCAGAAATATGAGCATCTTCAAAACCTTCTGGTTCATCAACATCTTTGATCTCAGTTGTGTCTTGGACATCATCTATTCTACCATCTTCACTATCATTGTTAATATCATATTCGGTATGGTCGGGTCCAATATCAATTTGCAAATTTTCTGTATCATCAATCTAGAAACCATAGGCCATATCGACATGCACATCCAATACTTCATCTTCAATACAGCCTTCTTCATGATAGGACCAGTATTTATATTCCTCATAGAACCCAGAGTTTGTTAAGTGACTTTGTATTTCCTCTCTATTTTCCAACTTTATATTCTTATTCCTACAATAGGAGCAGTACATTGCACCACTACTTAAATTATTTGGGTTCATTTCGGAATACTTCATGAAGGCTTCACATCCATCCTTATGACGTCGATCACGATACTGTTCAATCCTAGGAATATCTATCCATGACTTATCGGGAATTTTCCTCATCCATAGGTCATATATAATTAGAAACTCTAATTAGTAATAGATAATATAAAAATAAATTTTAAACTATTCCAAACAATATACATACATACACACATCATCCTTACACATGATGAATACGTCAAATTTAGTATCTTCTTTGTTAGGGTTAATTTTACAAAATCCTCTTAAACTTTGGGTGTTGCATGTCGCATACCCCTCCCCCCACCCTACCCCACCCCTACCCAACTCCCTAACTATGTAGATGTCTCACAATACTCTTAGTTTACCTTGTCTCACCTAGCCCCCTTGCATAATATTTGCAATTAATGAAAATGTCTTGGAGTAAGAAAATCTAAAAAATTAGGGGAGAGGGCTCTATCTTGGTTAAAGAGTAGTGCATTTATTAGTTTAGCTCCCACAAGCTTAAGTTAAAAAAATAAATTTGGAGTATGCTAAATTGCATTTTTGAACTATTAGATGGATATTTGAATTTAATGATTATATACTTGAATTCTTACCAATGTCTTTTTGGGGTGAAATTTTATGATAAGCATCACATTTAATTATAGCAGGAGCACTTAAATACAATATAGCATTTAAGTTGGGCTAATTGAGGTAGTTTTGAAAAGGAATTAAGGTATGGAGACTAATTAGCACCCTCTAGCAACTGTCATAGGAAAGCTTCTATCCCATTAAGAATATAGTAGTGTTTACATCCAACTTCAAATACTTTGTATATTTTTAGTTCTTGAATATTTTAGCAGCATCTACCCATTGTTCTCCTTGTACAGTATGCGAATGTTATTATATGTATTGGAAATAGTCCAAAATGCAGAACAACATACACTTATTGTACACGGAGAACAACGTGTATGTGTTGTAGAAATTTTCAAGAAAAAAATATACAAAGCATGTAAAGTTTGATTTATGCACTACTATATTCCTAACCCATCCAAGAAAAACAGATCTAATAATTAATGAAATTTTTTTCTACTTATAGCATAAGATAAACGTTCCCTTTTTAGATGGAAGACTTAATTTCATATCCAAACAGAGTCATCTATCTTATGTTAGAGTCCAAAGAAATAACAATAATTATTGAACGAGGTCTAAGATAACATTATTTATTTTTTATTCACCTAAATTAGATATATATAACACATTATTGTGTTATATATCACACTATTTTCAAAAAAATTAATTGTTCGACGAATCAAACATTATCAATTAGGGCTTCCACTTACGGTTAATTTCTAAAATTTGTTCAATTAGGGCTAGGATTATTAGTGCTAAATGTAGTTCAATTAATGTTATTGTGGTTTAAATTAGGGAAATCATTGTTATGAAGGGAAAAATGCAACTTGATTAGGGTAAGTAACACAAATATAATTGAATAATAAACCGTAGAAATTATTAAAAAATTAATATTTATTATGAAGCACACCTTAAATGAGGGAGAGGATGATATTGGGTGGGTTGGCGATTTTTGCGTAGCAACGTCATCCCCGATAGATCTGTATTTTAGAAAAGAGATGTGATTAAATATAAATTTTCATAAAAATAAAAATACGAGAGAATACCACAACTAAAGATGTAAAATTTTACCTCAAAATTTTTGTTCTGGATGTTTTAAACGAGATTGGGTCCATCACAGTGGTTAGCAGCGGAGGTGGTTAGAATGCAGCGGCGGAGGCGGGTGGAATACAGTGGCGTAGCAGCAAGGCGGCATGTGTGCGATGGCGAGGGAGAAGTAGCGGGTGCAGCGTCGATGCAACGGCAGCACAACGGCGACAAGACGGGAGGGGGGGTTGGGGGGTGTAGCGACGGTAATAAGGCACGAGTGCAGTGGTAGCATGGCGGCGCAATATGAGCGGCAAAGCTATGATTTTGAGAGGCGGAGCTAGGGTTTTCGAGTTTTTTAGAGGCACGAGTTAATGCTACCACTGCACCTGATCTACATCTGTATAGACAATCCATGATATCCCACATCTCATCTTGCTCTTGATCTACATCTGTATAGACAATCCATTCTTCAAATGTTTGTTTAGGTTTAGTAATCCTTCCACGCTGATAAAAAATATAGTAAACTGACATTAAAATAAACAGCTCTATTTTTTATCATAAAATTTTTAAATATGTTTATCTTTCATGATGATGCAGATGAAGATTCACCAATATCTTTACTTTTCTTACTCATATTTTTTTTCCCGGTTCGCATTTGGTATGCAAACATTGGGTTTTATAAATATATATGGATCGGCACGTTTACTTGGTGGTTGGATGTTGAATCTGACAGTATTTATTTGGATCAGTAAATTTGTTGCTGGTTTAGCCCATGATTTTGAAGCACTCATGGTTTTATAACCTAACTGCTTTTGCTTCTTGTAATATAGTCTCAATTATCTACATGTTTGGTGTTTCCAGGTTTGGTGCAATTTTTCATGTCATATAGATATTTATGACTAATCAGGTTGTTTATAGGTTTTTACAGGTCTCATAAGAAATATTTATAATTCAGACACGTATTTCATAAAATTATGAATAATTATGTTATTACAGATTTCATGTGATTTTTACATGTCAAACAGGTTGCGTGTGATTTTTTCATGTCAAACAGGTATTTTTCATGTCAAATCAGATACCTAGCTCATAACGGTTACGATAATCATGTTATTACATGTTTCATATAATTTTTTATATCAATCAAATATTTATGATGAATTCGGTTATTTACTGGTTTTTCATGTTATATTTGTACTTTTATTTTGGTAAGATTACTTTTCATAACGATCACAAATAAATTTATCTTTAGTGAGTGGTAAACTTACCATGATGACTATATACACTTTTACCTACACACTTCAACATCAACCACAAAAAATAATAATAAAAAATATCTAACCAACAAAAAATTTCTCTTTTCGTATTACTAATCAAACACAAGAAAAATATTTACATTGGTTTCGAACCATGTTTTAGGTCTGAACCTAACCCAAACAATCTATTTCTTAAAAAAAATATTACAAAACCTAAAATTTAAGTTTCTTTACGTGGAATTATATTTATCAATACATACATTTGGCAGAGTAAAAACTTGGGGTGAAATTTTACTACTGTCGCCGGAAAAGTACCCGGAATATTGAAATGATGGAGGGATGACGAGATAACCCCTATCCACCCTATCCTTTCGAAGGCACGTATCCTAACGGCACCGAACGCAGCCTCCACCGCCTACTCCCAACATCTGATCCTAAAACAGCAGCGGCTTAAAACACACCCACCAATAACATCCGCCGATCTGGCCTCTGTAAACCCTCACATGCAAGTGGTCCCCACGCGCCTGTTTGCCAGTCTGTGTTCCTTCGTCTCCTAGCTTTCCCTTCTTTTGTTCCGTTGCTCTTTTCTAACAACCGCACTCACTATTTAAACTCACTCCCCCCTCTCTCTCTCATCCCTCACTCCACACGCTCTCTCTCTCTCTCTCAAGGGGAAGGAAAAAAAGAAGAAAACAAGAGAAAGCGATAATGGATCAGCGCACCGCTCTTTGCTTCGCTCTACTTTGCATCGCCCTCTCCTTCGCCGGGGCCCAGTCTCCCGCCGCCTCGCCGATGAAGTCCACCACCCCTGCTCCGGTGGGGTTACCGCCGGCGACTCCGGTGACAACACCGCCTGCCACCGCCCCGGTCTCCGCTCCTCCAACGCCAGCGGTAACCTCGCCTCCCGCTAAGGCACCTACCACCGCGGCGCCTGTGAAAGCCCCGGCGACTCCCGCTCCCGTCACCGCCCCGCCCACTTCCGCTCCCGTCACCGCCCCGCCGACTCCCGCCCCGGTCATGAGCACTCCTCCTCCCGCATTGTCTCCTCCGGTTCCCGCTCCGACGGTCGCTGCTCCGGTGAGTTCACCGCCGATGCCGACGACTGAGGCTCCAGCGTCTGCCCCAGGAAAGGCGAAGGAGGCCGATGTTCCATCTCCGGCGATGAGCACGGCGGCGACGCCTGCTATGGTTCCGTCGGGATCTGAGGCGCCGTCGCCTGGACCCAGTGGAAGTGGCGCCTCTGATGATACGGTACGTCTCCTGACTTTTTTGGTCATTTTCTTTGCTTTCCCGTGTGGTGGTTTCTGTTGCTAACTTGCTCCGGATGAGATCTGGCTTTGAACGGTGGATCTGGTTAGACCGTTAACGGTATCGAGATCTGCGCCCCGTTTCGCGGTGTATCATAGTGATGTGTATGCTGTTGGTCTATCGTGCGCTTGATAGGACGGTTCCTTAATGTCAAACCTCCGCTTTCCGATGCGGTGAGCGGTCTGTGATGTTTATAAGCGCGGGGCGCTAGGCATAGAAATCCTTGACGGCCTTCATATACTGCGCCCCTCTTAACTTTTCACCGCACGGAAGTTCTGTGTCATAGTTTCAATCTGAGTGTAAAATCCGATAGGATTAAGGACGGATCGCTGACCATAACCAATGTTAATTATCAGTCGTCGTACCAGTAGTTATTAACTTATCCAACCTAAAAGTTAAAACTAGGGGTAAAAATAGGAAGTAATAATGTTTAGGGATAAAATAGTAGCACGTGCCTGTGATCCGTGTCTGGCTCCTCGAGCGGCCTGCCGTTGCTTACTTGGAAAATCTCGGCCGTCGAGTCCGAGCGGCTATAACATGGCTTGGGCCTCATTCACACGTGTCGGTCGAAAGTTGAATACGCAGGAACAAACTAACTTTTCATCACAGTAATTGATGCCTACCATCATCCGCTTCAGATGTTGGGAGACATTTTTACCCTTCGTTTTATTTTAAGTAAATACATGGAGTAAGTTAGATGTGATATAACTGTAGGGAGGTATTCACTTATTGCAATGGGATTCAAATCAGTCTTCCTACTTCATATGCTGCCGAATTTTTTGTTCTTTGCACTTGAAATACTTGAAGCTGATGTTCACTTTTATTTTTATTTTTTAAATAAAAGCAGAGCGGAGCAGCAACTATTAATAGCAAGACCGTTGGTGGGCTGATCACTGGGCTTTTCTTAGCTGTTACCGTCTTGGCTATCTAAGCTTACTGCCGTGTTCTCTGCCGGCTGGCTCGGCTCTGGTTTTATGTATAAACATTGTTATGGTGGCCTCTGTTATCTAAATTTTTTTCTTCTGCTGTTGAGAGTTATGAGAGGGAGGGAGATAATATAGTAGGCGGTGTATTTGGAAAACCATTTATTTCATTTTGACATTCTAATCCATTGCTGTTTCCTTGACTGTTGTGATTATCACGGGTGTCAAAACGTTAATCACAATTTATTTGAATTTGTTCTGGTTTTTGTATGGATTAGCAGAATGACCTATATTAATTTCTTATGTTTTGTTCCATCTTGTCTGCTGCTTCTTGAACAACAATGATGCTAGATGGATAAAATAATTTTGAATTATGTATAAAAATATTTGTGTACATGATTTTTTTCCTCATCTAAGAATTAGATAAGATTGAACGTAAACTGTGGATCTGAAACAATTGGATGACTGGTGGTCTATTGTATTTAAGATTTTGAATTCATTAAGGTCATGATTTTTACAAAGTTGGTCTAAATGGAGAGAGTTGACAATCTCCTCATGTTTGCGTTTCAAATTCAATTGATACACCTTTAAAATACCTAAATTAGCAGTACTTATAGTACACTTTACTTTTTAAATTGTTTTGTTCGTAAAAAATGACCCAAACCATTACTATCTCTCTTTTAATTGCTTTTGTCTCAATCATTGGTCCCTAGGAAGCATTCTGAACTTTCGGGTTTTAATTTTGAATTTTGAGAGACCATCACACCCAAGTATTTTTGAGAGAGAAGAGAAACTCCTATGTACTCACTTGCAAATTTTTTATTTGCTCCACTATCTCAATACATTCTACTCAAAAAACTTCAAAAGAAAATTATCTATTATGTTTTTTAGATGTTTAAATACACCAAAAAAGAGGAGTGGTCAAAACACTAAATATATTTCAACAACTATAGAAAACATTCACTGTTATTGCATCTTATCATCATGATTATTATATTTTGATTGGTTTTTTAAAAAAAACCTCACTTATGGGGCGGGCGTGTCTCAGAAAACTTCCTCAACTTTTTTAATTCGAGAAAACTCTCTTCGCTTTTGGGGGTGTGTTGATAATCCCTCGACTTTAAAATTTTGACTTAATTTCCTCAACGATGCGGTGTCTCACAAAACACCCTGGCGCTTTACACTTTTCTCAGAAAAACCTGCTGACATCGTTACTTCAAAATATGAATTGGCTTAAATATTCTTTTTGGAAAGAAGTTCATTTCATTTAAAATAAACCTCCCAACAAGTTAAAAATGACCCTATGCCATTACTATGTTCCTCGTCTGTCGTCGCTTTCTCTCTTCTCGTTTCATTCTCCAAAAATCTAAGCCATGTGTTTCTCGTTGAGAGGATATTTTAGTCACTTTAAATCATGTGCTTGTCATGTGACACATTATGCCTGACGCTATTAACTAGGAGAATTTAATGAGAGAAGTTTTTTTAGGTGGGTGTGTGTTTAGGGTGGGGAGGTGGGGTGGGGGTAGTGTTCTTAGATTTTCAAAGTTAGGGGGTTATTTAAAACACTCCCAAACTAGATGAGATTTACTCAAACTAAAATAGGTAAGAGGGTTTTTAATTCTACACCCCTAACCCCAACCCACCCAAATAAAAGGAAAAAAAATCCATAGTTGTGGAAATTTTTCTCAAGCGAAAGAAAGCTTTGAGGGCCTTTTTCTTAATCACAGAGTTTATCATCTCCTTTTCTTTTTCAATGGTTGCCTCCATCCCAAAAGTAAAGGCAAATGTAATTAGGCTATAAATAAGTTGTCACCTCAAGAATAGTTCGACCGATTTTTTTCTATTATGCCCTTAATTAATACTTCATGTCACGTCACTTTTTTCTCGGATCTCGTGGATTGTGTGAGATCTCTCTCTCTCTCTCTCTCTCTCTCTCTCTCTCTCTCTCTCTCTCT